>CAOKZL010002400.1:0-203173 GCA_948472985.1 Iguana delicatissima | reverse complement strand
GGGAAACTGTTCCCGTAGTCGACCATATAATTAGAGGCCATGTTGAGAAAGTATGTCAGTGTGACTCCATCACCATCGTAAGTGGTTTTCAACTCCTGAAAAGGTCGGGAGCCCACTTGCGGTGCAGGTGCCGCAGCCACCGGAGCAGCTGCCGCCACTGGAACCTGAGGTGGTGCACACCCAACCTGAGGCACCAGAAGTCTCCAGTCGTGTAGCTGAGCTCTCAGTTTGGAAATTTCTCCTCATTGTTTTTCCACTTCTTCTTCTCTGGCTAAAAGTTGTTCCATCAAGCTGGTCTTGACGATTGATGTGTCCCATCTTGTACCCGGCAGCGTTGGCACAGAACAGTTTCTGGTCTCTCTCCCCAGACCCAGGTTTGGCCTCTGGTCAGGGTAGTTGGAGGAATTGAGGGCCATGACTTGGATCTCGCATCAGGAGGCCGGCTGGGGACCATCTCATCTGCTTTGGTGATTTCATCACCTGGAGCTTCGATGACTCCACCGGATGCTCTCTCTTCTTGCGGCTCTTCTTCAATTTTTTGATACATGTTGTTATATTTTTACAGGAGTTCACTCACTCTGTCAGGAACTGGATTCACACACACAAATATAACAGTGCATAAACAGTATTTATTAGGAACGTGATACATCGTACAGGACTTCAGTGAGTGAACTGGAGGCAGTTAGCAAGATTCAAAACATAAAAGGCAAAGAATACATCATCCCACCCGCAAGAGACCTTGAAGTGTCTGGTGTAGCCTGCCTGCACTTATCGCTACATTCCTAGCTTTGTTTACCTACCAGTCTCTGGTTCTCATACCTTGTTACAAGCAAGCTGCTACTTAACTCCTACCACATATCCTATAACTAAAATATGGAGGGCTACCCGACACTGTACAAATCGGCTAATCAAGTGCAGGTACCCTGCCAGTTGTGAGAAAGCAGCAAAAAAATACTATAATTCATACAACTGTTACTGCAATCCCACACAGCATGGAGTAAATGAATAAACAATGTCCACAGGGCACTGTAAAAGATTTCTCCTCAGCCCCAAAGGTGATTAACCAAAGCCCATATTGCAAGGAGGATGGGTGGGGAGAAATTTGCCAGCAAAAAAGGCCATATGGTGGCCCCAGGAGCTTAAAAAGCAGGAACAGGAGCAAGCATGCATGTGTGCTAATGGTCCCCTGTGTCACCCTCATGCCAACTGAGGAGGTCAAACCTACTCCTGGCAAATTGCCAAAGGAGTTCAATTCTCAACTAAGACCATAGTCATTGGAGACCATCTGTGGGCCAGAATCTTCCATCCCTTCTTTCATTTCAAAGCAAAAAATAAGCATCCATCCCCATTTATGTATGGACGTATAAAGAAAACTGTGTAAGGAAACCTTCTCCAAAATCTTGATGATCTAGCCGAGACAGTGGCACTGGAAAATCTGACAAACACTCAGAGTGGCATTTAATTTGACACAACATTTTATTAAAGTATTTTTACTAAAACGTTTAAATCATTCTTTCTACTGAAATATATAGCTTTCTGCAAAACATTTTCCAGAGGCAGAATCAGGAAATTAATTCCTTTGCATTCTTTTATAAAAGAGAGAAGTCTGTTCAGACAATGGCTTACTGCTTTATCTTTTTCCTTCAGTAAGAATAATCAGTAGCAGAGCTCCAGAATCATCAAACCTAGAGATGAGAAATGTGATCTACATAGACAGCCCATGTGGTCTAGTAGTATGAGTGTTGGACTACAACTCTGAAGACCAAGGTTCCCCAGTTACCCACAGAAACCCACTGGATGACCTTAGATGTGTCACTCAGGTGCAGAAAACCCCCTGAGAGGTTCACTGTGGGGTCACCATAAGTCATAAATGACTTGAAGGCACACAACAACAACATACAGAAAGCTAAACTATTAAATAGTGTTAGAACAATTTGAATATTTTAAAAAAGGCAAATCAACAACAATAGGCATAAAACAACAGGCCAAATAAAAGCAGGACTTACTCCAGAAAAAAAAGGATCACTTTGGGAGAACTAAGGTATGGCAAAAATCATTATTACAGATACAAGGATTTTGAGAACCAGCATGGTGTAGTGGTTTGAGCATTAGACTATAACACTGGAGACTGGGGTTCAATTATTTGCACTATACCTGTCTCTCTGAAAAATGTATTGCCTTTTTCAATTACTAGGTAATAGACTTCTCTGAGAGTGGCATGGATTTGCAGTTAATACGGCTTGGAAACAGAATGGAATAGTCTAAGACATACTGTTACAGAGGTTCTCTGTCCTTTCTGGTGTATGGAAGTTCTCACGTCATGAGCACATTCCTCCTTCAGGTGGACTGTGGTATGGGTAGACACCTCCCAGAATGTGCTGTAGTAGCATAACATGACAGAGGGCAACCTAATCGCTGTTAGGAATCAGTGGTTCACTCAGACAAGGTGGGCACAAAGTGTCCAATTCTGGAATGTGTATCACATTTCTTGAAGGCTCCAGTGTATCTAATAACTATTCCAATCTGTGCAAAGCCAAGTACTTGACTAATACATAATACATCTTTTTGATAAGAAGATTCCAGATTATTGCCAAAGGTCTTCAGCAGTAGCTGACCCTGAAGTCATTGATTTAGATCTCGTGTGAACTTTGCTCACAAAATAACCACTGGGACGTAAATAAACATCGTGGCACTCTTGCTTGTCAACATATTAGTAAATTTCATTAGCAATCAGAAAATGTAGTCACAGATCCACATAAGATCCCCTTCTGTAAGCACAAAGGTTAATTTCCCAAGGATCCAAGCTCATGCTATCTAGAATCACCTCTGTATGGCTAATTTTACTTTTGTTGCTATGGTGCAGCAGCCAGAGAAGCAGAAAAATGCAAGCAATGAAGCTTACAAGTAGTTTCTCCGGGGACTGAGGGACTGAGTATGGTAAATGAGTAACAGATCAAACATGGAGCCTAGCCTACTTCACTGAATTGGAGAGGGTGGAGAACAAAGGCAGAAGCATGATTATAAATAGCAAAAAGAATTGCTGCTAGTATTGCCATTATTTTAGTAACATCTTCATGTGACATGGAAGGCTGCGCATTGCTTTTTCCCCCAGGGTGTACAAAGAATTTAAGATGGCATTGTGCAGTGGCAATGAAATGTGTGAGATGTAAGCCAAGGATCTCTGGGTCAGTTCTTGTCTCAGCCTTGCGCTTCCTAGTAGTAGCTTTAGGCAAACCAGGGCTCTCCCAGTTTCAAGAGTCAGCAGCTGCTTCAGCAATATAGTGATGGCAATACTGACCTACCCTACCAGGTTGTTTAAAGGATTGCTGAGATAATATGCATCCTATATAAACCCTGAATTTTTTTTTATGTGAAATGTTTGTCTTGGACCATATGATTAATGGGATAATTTGACCTTTTTTTTTTTAATCTTCAAATTTTCAAACATTTTTACCACAAGCTAGAAAGGTGATTGAATCTATGGACTGTAGAGTAAGGAGGTAGAAGAATATTAAACTAGTGTTTGTAATCTCAGTACAAATTTATATCTATAATCTTTTTTTTTATTTATTTAGACATGTAGTAATACCATGCATGAGTTTTGGGTCCAAAACAAGTGTTCAGCAAATGGGGCAGCCCTGCTGTGTTTGACAGAAGGTTCAGTATTAGAGAATTTGAGTAACTTAACAGACTGATAACTAACTATAGCATCCCCTCTGAAAACACACTGAGAGGGATGCCATCCCATGCAACCAGACATATGGCTGTATATAATAATCATATGAGATCTGTTTTGTAGTGTTCCTCCCAGCAGGATGATAGCAGATAAAAGGACAAGAAGCTGACCACTTGTGCCAACATTGTGTAACACTATTTGAATCATATCTCAACTGGCTGGGATAGCACAGCTCTATTCAGTTTGTGTATGTGTGTGGATCCTGAATATGTACTCAAGGAGAAATGGAAAAGACAACACTGGACTCATTCACACTATATAAGTAAAGCAATAACAACAACAACAACAACAATAAAATAAATCTTTATTTGTATAGCCAAGGCCATTACAAAGTATTTCAGATAAAAACAGCATTAAAACAATACAAAAAGCGTTGTACTTTATGGTCCCGTCCACCATCTCTAGTATCTATTTATCCTTACTACTAAGTTCCCTTTGCAAAATTGATGCTTTAAAAGCAAAACAATCAACCTGATTGGAAATGTGTGGAACTGAATCCCCCAGAAGAAATTGAATTACTAAAGTAAAGCACTATGATTCTAATTTAACTGTCGTGGCAACTCCCTTGGAATCTTGGGAAAGGCTGTTTAGGGAGGAGTGCTCAGAATTCTCAGCCATAGAACTCTAATACTTCACCAAACTACATAGAATGGAGCCATGGCGGTTAAAATGGAACTGTGCTGCCATAATTGTGTAGTGTGAATGGGTCCACTTTCAGCTGTGTATATTGACTTTCAAACACTCTAACATCATTTGTATTTTTTCATTGTGTTGCTTTTTCTTCTTTTTAAAGTATTATTAGTTTAGATCCCGGCTTTGTAGAGGAGGAGTGGGGAATCTTTACCTTCCCAAATGTTTTCACTATAGCTCCCATCATCCCACACCCCTGGCCATGCTGCAAAGGCTTCCTGGGACATGGAGACAAAAACATCTCAAAGGTCAAATGTTTCCCACTCCAATTCTAAACTTCAGGCATATTCTTAGAGAGTATATTCCTAAACCTACAGGACTATATCCATATAGTATAATATATAATATATTCATATATTCATATGCATTCTGGGGTGTTTTTTTCTGACTCATTAGATTGTCTCTCTTTATTATGTACACAGTGTTAGCTGTGCTTTTTCTACTTTTTCTCTCTCTCTCCCAATTCGCTTGAGACAATGAAGGTGTAAGGGTACCTACTCTGAAGGAATAGTGGATATGTCAAAAAATATCCCAGAGGATGAGAACTCCAAGTCTCTGCATTGCAAGGCAACGCCTACTGGGAAAACTCTAGTGGCAGGCTGTTTACTAAAAATGTTAAGATGAGAGAGTCTGGGGAAATTGTCAGACAAGATGAAATCTTCCAAATTTTTCTTGCCTGTACAAAGCAAGCAAGTCTGCAATGAGGTGACAGCATCTGAAAAAAAATGTGCCTTTATAAAAGCTTAGAGGACGATTTCTCTGGCTTTGCTGTGGAAACTTCCCTAATTCCCAAACAGACTGTTTTCTGTGTAGCAGAAATTTTAAAAGAGCTGTTTGGTCATTCTGTCATTCTTGTTCCACATCTGAAAGCAAATAGGTTAGTACACAATGAATGGAAAATGCAGCGCTGGGAAAATGTTGGGAGAACAATGGGAAAATAGATATGGCCCATCATACAGTCAGGTAATGAAGTGAAAGAGATGGACATATATCCAGTAGGAGTTTCAATACTGCTCAGTTTAGAAGTCTGGACAGCAATGTTTTATGCAGAATCATGCATAAAAAGTTGTTGGTGCCAGAATTTGCTCAGTGGCAGAATTCAAGTTAAACTCCTTAGGGCTTTGGTTGAATGCATTTATTTATATGCCAATATGGAGGTGGTTTTTTTTTAAAAGCAAGACTCATTTAATATTTTTAAAGTTATTTTTTATTTATTTTCATTATCACAAGAGCAAGAACTTTATCCAAATGCGTGATGCAGTACAACATTCAACAAAATCTAATGCAGGAAAAATAATAATTATTAACAATAATATATTTACAAACTTTAGAACACTAGAATTTCATCATCCCAGACTAAGTTAAGGCCAAAGAATTGAGTAAGCACTTTAGGACAGAAGAAATAGAATAGTATAGAGCAGGCTTTGAATGACCAAAAAATCTGCTCAATTGAAATCTATTGTACTGGTCTGGGAAAGCAATACCTGCCAATTCTGTCTCTCAGAGTCTCTGCCTGAGGCATTCCCAACAGACCTGAGATCTTCCCAACAAAAGCCTAGCTCTTCTGTTGTGGATTATATTTTTTACTTTTCTGTTCTGCTGCATTTATGATTTATGATTACTAGGTTGCCTTGTTATATTTTGTGTTGATTTTGTGATCTTTCAATATTTTCAATCAAGGTGTTCCACTGTTTTTTTAATAAATAAAAACAACAATTAAAACATTAAGTGGAATTTCTCTCCTCTTGCTAATAAAAACAGAACTGGGAAAGGTCATGTGCTTCCCTTAGCAACTGCGCATACCTCCTTAGAGAGCACCATGGGTTTAGACTGGTAACCACAGGAACTTAGAAAATAACATGCATGATAAATTAATTGCAGTTGGAGACCTGCTGTGTTTAACTAAGCTTTTCTGCACTTCCTGCTCATTCCTCTTGTTCAACAGATGCCTTTTCCTAGGCCATCCTCTCCAAACTCAAAATAATAAAATTATGTAAAATGTGTTGCCAGTGTTTTTAAGATGGGGGAGATGTGATATTTTCTCTTTCTGTGCTTGTGTTCAGTATATGTAATTTTGCAGTATGTGACTAGGCATAAGCTGGATAGTTAAATGCTTAAAGTAAAAAATATGACCGCTGTTGTAGTTCTGCTGTCACTATGTGATAGTATCATTCTAGAGGTAGAACCAAAAGCCTGCCATCCACAGTGTGGCTATTTGGTATCTTATAATGTGACAACTCTGGCCATAAGGAGAAGCAGTCTTTTGTTTCCTTTTGGTACACATGACAAAAATGCCTTTTGCTGTGCTTGATTTCTAAGTGAAGTAGGGTAGTATGAGTGAAATCCACAAAACAGATATGCAGACAGGGACATGATAATTCTTTATAAACATTTACTCTGTTTTGCTACTATAGCTGTAAAGAGAGATAAGCCCTATTGATCAGTATGTGGGTATGTTGAATCAACATGTGAAGAGGGAAATATACTGGTTCCCTTCTCCCTCTCTAATTCCATTGCTGTCTTCACATGGAGAGGTATGAATCCAAGTCAGAGAGCTTTCTCCACATTTAGGCAACCCATAGGATTGGGACAAAAACAAAACAAAAACGAGTCCCACATCAAGTAGACAGCATCTGTTCATAGGCCAAGCTTTCCTATAAAGATTCATTACTCTTGACCTGAAGAGTGATGAAACTACAAATGAAAGAGTGGCTTAGTGATTTCTTCTCTTTATGTGCTGTTCAGTGTGGTTACATAATGCATGAATAGGGTTTATCTCTCTGCATGACTAGAATAACAACATAGTAAATGATTAAATAGCAATCGTGTCTGTATGCCTATCTGTTTTTCTATCATACAATAAAGATCTGTTCTGTGCACAATTGAGACAGCATGTCTCCGCTGGAATTCTGAAGGTACTTCTACTCCAGGTCAGGTAGGCTAGTAATCCTGAAAGAAAGCATGGCAGGAAATATGGCAAACTTACTGCATTGTGATAAAACAAGAGTAACAATCATCAATTAAAAGAAGCAGAGCTCGAAACATTAAAAGCCCAGATAAGTAGAAAGGTCTTTCAAGACACTGGAAACATAACAAAATAGGCATCAGGCAGAATTCTGTGAGGAGGCAATTTCATAAATGGAGAGCCACCTATAAAAATACCCTTTCCCCAGGAGAAGATCTGGATGAGCTCATCATATAGGCAAGTTGTTATAGGCACAAAAGTTACATCAAGTACTCACATTTTAAAACATGGGTACTTATTTGAGACCTTTGAAGGGATAACCACGACTTTGAATTGTCCTTGGAAATAGATCAGCAATCAGTGCAGCTCTTCAACAGTACATGAGCTAAAATGGAGAAGTACTGAGCTGGAGAAGTTACCCTGAAAAGAATTAGAGCTGGGTGTCATTGAGATATGCATGACATTTCACTCCGTATTGCCAGATGATTTCTTCCAGTGGTTTTTTGTAGATGTTAGTGAGCATGGGAGACAAGATGAAGCCTTGAAGGATGCCATAATGTAGCTGCTATGATGTTACACCAGAATTCTACATCATCACCTTTCTCCAGGTTCAAATAAAAATCCCATCCTTGTAATACACAGTTCAGAGATCTTATCTTGGAGTGTTACTATGGTTGATTTTATAATCCTATTTTTTATTTTTTTTAATATTCAGAAACCTTTTTCTTATCTATCTATCTATCTATCTATCTATCTATCTATCTATCTATCTATCTATTATAATAAAAATTATTTATCTTATTACTTTAATTTTGCTTTTCGTACTAATTTCTATCACCGTTGTAACAAAAGAAAAAAAGAAAGAAAAAAAGATCTATTTAAATAAAGAAATATTATTAATTAAGGGGAAAGAAAAATGAGCATTAACTTAAAAAACTAGGAGGAGAAAATGTAAACCTAGCCCTATTATAAATTCAGCCACTAAACTATAAGGATAAACTGTGGCCATTTCCATCCTACACTGTTATTGTGCTATTATTCCACTTTCAACATCCTGTGGAATTCTGCGGTTTGTATTTTACTGAGGCCAAAGAGCTCTCTGGCTGGGAATTCTAAATGCCTCTTCCTAAACTGTAAATCACAGGATTCCACAGGATGTTGAAATAATAGCACTGTAACAGTGTAGTGTGGAAATGGCCTATATCTGTGATCTTTTCATTCCAATAATTTAAGAATAATGCCCAGTGCTTTATAAAATCTGTTCTCCTGCTGCAATTGTTGTTCTTGTCCCCTCTGTATTAATTTAATCCAATCAACCATATGCCATACAAAAAGTGTTATAACCATATTTATAACATGTAAAATTAGATCCAATTGTTATCCTCCAATTCGAGCAGATTCATGGAACTAAGTGAAGTTATGTAAATATTGGCTTTCCACATTCCAACTGGTTCATTGGGTGTATTCTAGTTGGGACAAACAGTTGAATGTAGGGCCATTTCGGCACTACACCATTATAGTACTATTATTCCACTTTGAACATCCTGTGGAGTTTTGGGGTTTGTAGTTTACTGAGGCCAAAGATGCCCCTCCCTAAACTGCGAACCCCAGGATTCCATAAGATGTTGCAAGTGGAATAATAACACTATAACAATGTAGTGAGGAAATGGCCCTGGTCTTACATCTATGTTACACTTTAGAGTGTTTGAAGTTTGTCACCTACATTATGTCAGCAATCTTCATTGGTTTTGTTTTTAATATAAACCTGTATAGTTGGTTAGTATTATTATTCTCATATATAGGTGGGGAGGTAGAGGGTGAGACCGAGAGACATCTCCTTTCTTAAGCCCATCTAATGGATTCGTGGCTAAGTCAAGATGGAAAAAATGGATTTAATGGGCTTTCTTAAGCAGCAATGTTTGGAACTGTTTTATAAACCTGCTGTCTGTCTATCTTTACTAAGTAGTGAGAAGACTTTTAATGTGCTCATGCATCTCCCAGGTGTCTTATCAGGTACAAGTGTGTAGTAAAAGAGTTCTCATCACTTGATTTAGAATAATACAGGTGAGTGATCAGTACCATGCCATGTGATACTGGTATACCACCCTGAAGAACCATTTGATCCAAAGCTGACCCTGGATTCTCATTTGCGTATAAGCTTGCACCTTCATTTTACAGTCACCAAAATGCTTTTCTTGGATAAAGAAATCTACAAACTGCCTCATTTCTTTCATAATGAAAGCTCCGAAAATAAAAAATGTAAAGCCACCAAAACATGAGAGGAATTGAACTTTTCCTATGACAGCTTGAATCAAAGAAAACAGAGCTGTGACGCGTACAAGACAGATGGCTGCTGCGGGTGGAGTTTGCTCTTAATAGGATGCAAATCAGAATTAAAAAAATAGCCTTCTTTTCCTGAAAAATCATTGTGTAATAAAATATTATCTGTGAGTAACAGAATATTGGTCTTATATTCAGTGCTAGATTAAAGAGCTCCATATTCAGTGCTAGATTAAAGAACTCTACATATCACTTACAAACATGGCTCTGGAGAGCTGGAGAGTTTATGAACCATGAATTATGTTTTCACATTGTAGCTCCATATAATTCCAAGATTTCTTGGAGTTTCTCAGTGAGGAGACAGAGTGTCATGCTGGTGCAATATGAAACCCCTTTGGATGATGGCTTGAAGCTCCCCAAGCTGAATATCTTCCCAAGCCAAGAGATCTTGGGACAAATCAGAGAAAATCCGGGGCCACTGGGTTATCCAATGGCCATGTTGTCCTCTCAAGATGTAGGTTGCCTCCTCTTTGAATCAGAAATTGAAACTGAGCATCCACATAGTCCTTGAGAATGCAGATTTCTCAAGGTGTGGGTTTAGTTAGCAGCCAGGCATAATACTCCCCATCCCCATGGTACAGGGAATCTTCTTGTGTAGAGGAATACTGATGAACAAGACACTTTCCACAATTAGGCTATTTTTGAAATGCCCCAGTAGCTTCCAGCTGTGCAGATCCGAAGGCTCAGACTTCAAAACCTTCCATTTTAGACAGAAAGGGGTGTAACAGTGGCTCAGATGTTAAGCTATCTAATGCTTCACTGTGACTTCCTTGTATGCTGCTGCTTCTTCTAGGCTCCCTCAAGTGACAAAATGTACCAGCTGCTTTGTTGCACCAGCTCCACTGGCTGGTGTTTCCAGGCACAATTCAGAGTGGTGGATATGACCTATAAAACCCTATATGGCTTGGGTGGGTATTATATGATGGACCACATCTCATTATGTGAGCCTGTTTGAGTTCTAAGATATTTAAAAGAGGCCCTTCTCTGGTCTTTATTTTGCCAGGCTCATTTAGTGGGAACAAGGGAGAGGGACTTCTAAATGATTGCTTGCTGACTGGAAAACTTTCATATTCCTAGTTAACTTTCTATTAAATTTTTTAAAATAACACACACATATATGTTCTCTCTCTACCACCACCACCCAGTTTATAGTAACTTCTTTTGTGTTTTTAATCTCTAGAGGTTTTTAAAATTTGTAAGCCACTTTAAGTCCATTATTGGTGGTGGTGGTAGTAGCGGTAGTAGTAATAATAGTAATAATAATAACAATGACAATAATGACAATGATGATGATGATGGACAAGCCCTAAGTGAAAGTTTAAGGGAAAAGATTTTTTGCATATTTTGCAATGGAGAAAACACTAAAAATGTTAAGAATCTTTGATTTTACACACACACGCCCTCAATACGGAAAGAAAATTGTATGCAAATAGGACTTCACTGTGGTTTGTTGGACGCACTGTCTCCCTGGCCTCTGGGGTCCCTTGTAGACTTCACGCTGTAAAAAATGGGGGTGCCTACAAAGTAGCGATCACAGCTTAAATAAATGGTAGTATATTATAATTTACCTATTCCTTTTCACAAGAAGGGAGAGGCATGGTTGCACCCATCTGAATGGGATGCCCACCCCTGCATCCTTCATCTCACACTCCCCAGCAATGGATACACAGGCATGTATTGCCTCTGATAGTAGAGGTGGTTAGGCAAATGAAAAAAAAATGGAGAAAAATATTCAGTTTTGTGTCCTAACAAAACTTGGGTCCTATGATTTGCTCAAAATCTGAATCCTAGCAGGACTTTGACAGGGTGAAGGATCACAGTGAATGATCAGGCAAAGCCAAAACCGTTACCTGCATATGGTCCCATCCTTTATCTGTGCTAGCCCTGCAGTTCCAACCCAAGGAATCCTGCCCTTGTTTCCCCACTTTAGCCTTCCATGGATTGGGTTTCTGAGCCTCAGGGTGACACCTTAAATTTGGACCTGTGGCTGTGTTGTTGTGTGGGTTCTGTTTTGGTACACATGGCCTGACTCCAATGCTGGCTTGATGGAAATAGCCAAAGACAGTTTTAAAACAAGAATAGGTTTATTAAACACAAGAAAACAATATATTAACTTTAATATTATTTTAGGCTCCTCAGAGCAATAATTAGTTCTCCTTTTTGTCTGGCCATGCAGTTCCTAATCAATCCAACTCTCTCTGTCAAATCCACTCTTCTCTTCAAATCCCAAACGCTGTCTCTCTCAAAGCAAAACCCTCTCTAGCACTTAAAGAGGCATGCTTATGCTTTTGTTACACCCTATTTATCCACAGCCCGCTCTTCACAGCCTTTCTGAGCAATGATTGGCTACCTGCAAACCGGGTCTATCCAGTGGATAAACTGCCATTGAAACTCATAGTCAATTTATACCTTCCTTTCTTCAAGACCACTCCAAGATGATGTCAGCAATTTTCAAAATTCTATATTTACATATATCTGTCTTAACTAGTAGCCATTGATGGTGCCATCCTTAACGTACTGATTATTACTAGATAATGGGCTTATGGTTCAAAACTTTAGAACCTAAATTTTATGTTAAATCTAAGATATTTATCTAAGCTAAGTATAATATCTAAGATACTATATTTATAAATATAAATCTTATATTTAATATTTTGTGCGTTCTTACAATGCAGGACTCTATGTGTCTACTCAGAAGTAAGTCCCATTGAATTCAATGGAGTTTACTTCCAGTTAAGTGAATATGGGATTGTAGCCTTACAGAGATAGCTGCTACTCAGTAGATTTTTAAAATATTAGTACTGTCAAAAGCCCTTGGAGCATGCCTAGTACTTGTTAAAACAACTGGAACCAGAGAATTGGTTCTAGCTGAGCAGAAGGCACCAATGGAGAATACATGCACATGGGATAGACTTAATTGCAATCAGTAATTGTATTGATATAATCCCACAAATGGATGAAACTGGAAACTGGCCAGAATACCATTCCTGTTAAAAGCAGTGAGTTAAAAATTAATATGATAGCTAGACTTCAGCTATGATAGAAAATATTTTTCAGTAATGGCACCAAACATGGATAAGCTGCCCCCTCCCCACTGCACAATATTTAGAGTGAGTCATTTCTTTGAAGTGTAAATGCACCTTAAGAGGGATGTTAAATATTTCAAGTAATTGGTATGAACATGAAATCTCTCATTAATGTCTCGTAGCCTTCTGCAAAATGCAGATAAGAAAATGAACAGGCTAGTGCAAGATGAAAAAAAAAATGTTCAAAAATTCTGGAGAGAACATGCTCTTGGCCACAGCTGCACCTCCCTTCCTTGACATGCCTTTCTCTGTGGTGTCTGGGTCTATTCACAAAAAATGCGAGTAAAGTGGAAAATTAAAGCAACTCTGCACATGTTAATCTCCTTGCCACAAAAGCAGTGTCTAATGCTAACATGACACAGAAGATCTCAGCAGCAGAACAAAGCTACTGTACCTGCTTCAGCAACAGTCTTTTAGAATGGCATTCATTATGAAATGCTTTTTTCTGTGTCATCTGATAGATTTTCAAATTTATTTTAAACAGCATTAATTGATGTCCGTTTTGCAATTGATTTGACTGGCCTAAAACAAAATGACAACAACAATTAACATCCTCTTTCATTGTTAATTAAGGGAAATTACACACCAAAAATATAAACATCTGAACACAGAGGTGATTATCTAGGCTGGATTGTCATTTAAGCACATTCTGTAATAAGGACCATCAAAAAGCTGTGGGCAAAGCATCTAGGCATGTTAAGAGCTGTTTTCCATTGACACATCTTTCTCTGATTTGGAATGAAGAAGAATACCAGTCTGCCACTATGTAATGCACAGCTGGCATTGCAGAGACTGGTGGGCAGAATCAATTGGATGCCTCAGTCAGTGGGTGGGTTCAGAATAACAGATTAGTCTGTTGGAAACAAAAGAGTAGATCCACCATCAGGGACTCAAATTGGAATTTAACTTAGTAAACAACTTTCCATTGTGGATGTTCAAGCTTCAGAGCTCTGTTCAGGCACATAGGATACATTGAGCATGAGAGGGACCCCTGACCTTTGTAATTTGGAGGCAGCAAGCTTTCAGTTGCCAACCACAGCTGGCACTCTTTTAGCAGCTTTTGAAGACATAAATCCAACTTACAGCTGTGTAATGAATTTATTTGGATGTTGCAGAGATTGGAATATTCTACTGACCAGGCAGTGACCCAACAACATGCCAAATGACATCTTTTAAGTTGCTACATCCCTCTCCCCTGCTACACAGCCATGGAGAGGGGAGGTAGTCAAGCAGCATGCTAACTTTCTCCTCCAAGGAAGCAATAACTAATTTTAGCTGTTTTTTTTCTTGCTGCACAGTTTTCAAAGACTGTTCACAGTTCAGGATTTATTCTGTGCAAAATTCACATATGGTTGTTTAGCACCCAAACCAGCATTTTCATGCACATTTTGCACAGAATAAGACCAAATTGTGATGATTTCCTCCAGTCCAGGATTCCTCTCATCAGAGTGTCTTGACACCCAAAAACATGTGTTTTTTACTACTACTTGATTTTTTACAGTTTTTTCCCCCTCATCCCTAAAGGAGAGTCCAGCCATGGTCCTATGACATCATGTTCTGGGACCTTTAGGGGCCCTCCAACAAGGTCCTGGAAGATACTGTCACTCTATGTCCACTTAGAAGAGACATAGTTTGGTGCTGCTGGGCACTTTCTACTCCCCTCTGGCTTCTGAATAGCTTGGGGGAAGGGAGTTGCAGAAGCTTATAAAGCAGTTTTGGAGGCAAAGGCAAAGGGGTTTTGTAGTTCCACCTATGTGAAACTTTACAATACATCCCCTAATCCAACATCTGAGCCCTTGGTACTAGAAATAGTAACAACCCTGACTTGAAAAACTCTTATCCAAAGCCTGGATTTTGGTACAGCTGCCAGCTTTTGCTTCTGTGACATTCAGAAGGTCATATTCAGCAGACAGTGTAAAGATAAAGGCAAGAAAGATAGGGAAGGATTATGCCATAAAGCTGGTAGCCTATATGGCAAATAATATAGACAAATCTATTTGGCCACTTAAAGAAAGGTGCTTGCTTATTTTTTCCCCATTAGAATTCCACTTTTCCCTTAACAATTCCATAAAGTAGTCACCAACAGAATCCCCAATAAAAGACAGCTTACTCGCAAACAAATTGAATATTTTAAGAAAATGAGACAGGAACAAATTAAAAATTGAAACCAGCTTAAAATGTAATTAACTTAAACATACGGATTAAAATACATAGAAAAGAGTACAAATCAACCCAGTAGGCAAAACAGTTGTGTCCCTTTTAAAAGATTTTATTTGCTGACCATAGGGAATCTGATAAGCCTCCCTTGGTGGAGAGTACCAAAGTCTGAAAAGACCCACTTGAGTTTCTGCCAAACACAACAGATACTGAGGGAACAAAGAGAAGGTTCCCCATGGAAGATTTCAGCACCTAGGCAGGCTCATAATGAGAACAGGTAGTCTTTAAGCTAACCTGTTCTCAGCCTTGCGTCATAACCATTACCTTCCTATAACCCAAATGTCGTACCCTCCCCGCAAAAAAACCCTTTAGGAGATGGAGGTTTTTTCATATGATGTGGTAGTGATGAGGAGAGTTTCTTCTCCACCATCATGCCCATGAGATCAGCCCTAATGTGGATTTAGCTTATATTCAGATATCCTATTGCATGTTGCCCTTTTGGAAAGGATTTTCTACCCTTTGCATACCTGAAAAAAAAAAGCCCACCTCTCCAAAAGAGACCAGATGTTACTATTGATTTCGTGGGTGGGCTTTTCCAGACAGATGTTACCAGCTGCTATAACCACATCCTCTCTATGGCTTATTGATTAGCTCTCTAGGTCTGACATAGCAGCTCTTGGGCTCTTGGAGGAACAAAACTATTGTAGCCATTTTAGAGGTGATCTCTCTAGTGCTTCTGGACTGCTCACTGCTTATTGAATGTTCATGAAATGTATAGCTTGCCTGTACTTAGCTACGCTGTCACAGTGGTTACATCCTCTAATAGTGAATAATGGTTTTATTGTCTTGACTGTAGTCTTTAAAAAAAACCACAAGTGTATAGTTATAAGAAAACACATGTACACGGCAGAGTTGACACCAAAGTTGAAACTGTCTACTTTTCACAGCTCGGAATTAGCCTGTCATCATCACATGTTGCTACCGTTTCGTGTTGGTAGTGGTAGGGATGATGATGAAAGCCACTGCAGCTGTTGCTTTCTTGCCTGTTTCCTTCCTTCCTTCCTTCCTTCCTTCCTTCCTTCCTTCCTTCCTTCCTTCCTTCCTTCCTTCCTTCCTCCTTCCCCTCCTCCCCCTCCCCCTCCTTTTTGTCCTCCTTTCTTAGTGTCATTGCTGTTCTTCCTCTGTATTGCCTTTTTCAACAAATATGGTTCAGTTATAAATACAGTCAAATATAAATCTCCTTACCTGGAGGGCAGAGGTATCAGCAAAAAAGAAAAAGAAAGAAACTTTTTCATTCCACAAAATATAGGGCTACTAGCTGATGTCACTTAATGCCACCATATACTGAGCAGCTATTTGCTTTTAACAGAGTGTTTGAACTTGCTATGTGGAGTCTTCTTCCCTTGCAGTTAAATATGAGACAAAATGGCAGATGAAGCTGCTTGAATTTAGCTAAAAGTGGGTAGCTTTTCCCCATGAGATCTGATTACTCATCCACACACTGAGGCTGTCTTGAACTAGGCCAGCCCAGAGTGGCGTGGGGGAGATGGAAGCAGCTCCTATCCGTCTAGCTAAAGGGCTGAATCAGTTTTCCCCAAAGGACTCAAGGATACCTGTAGTACCTTTTCCTGCCTTTTTTTTCTCTTTTGACAAAGTAGTTCATGCTGGTCAAAGCTGTCTAATGAGGGCAAAGGCAGTTAATAAGGGAACAAGTGTCACTACTCTCGGTTCAGAAAATAATGGACTGCCTAGAGGTTCTATAGACTTATGCTTCAGTGGCAGATTTTATTTCCACAGCAGTCTTTCCTGCTGTAACAAATGGTATCTTGAAGGATGCATGTGACAAATGGAGCTCCTTTGAAATGAGATTCCAAGGTTTCCTTGGTAGCTTTGCAAGTGTCAAGCAATCTTTTGTGGGGCTTAGAAGCACTTGTAGCTCAAAAGGTGGGGTATAGACCTGTGTGCGCACATGTATTTGCATTTTGGGTACAAGAGTAAACATTATCAGTATATAGCTCTATAAAAACAGTGCTGAATAACAGCTCCCAAAATGTTTTGGGAGGTGCTGGCAGTCCAGATGGCTTTGGGTGCAGAGTAGCAATCTACTTTTACTAAAATTATATGCTAATTAGATCATTATACCAGTGCTACTCAAAGTGGTGGTCCCTGGACTAGTGCTGGGCTGTGAATCATTGCCTGCCAGCCTGCAGTGAGGTTTTAGGAAAGAAAGGAATAGTTGTAGCCAATAGAATAAATACAATACTGGGCCCTGCCACATTAGAAAAAAAGTTGATGATTCTCCACATCTAATAGCGTTAGAAGCACCACCTTATGTGGTTTTTGAAGAACATCTAGGTGATAGTCAACTGCTCAAGTGGTAGTAGTCTTTGATATGACCCAGAAAGAATATTCCAAACTTCCAAACCCTTTTTCAAAGGAGGTCACTTACTCTAATGGGTCTGAATGCAAATGTTTGGTTTTGATGTGTGGATGTGCTAGAAATGGCTCAGTGGCCAGAAATACTGATCTCCTCTCAGGAGATGATCACATATCCAATCATGGCAAAGGCATATCTTTATTCTTTCAACAAGCAAGAGCTTCCAAAAAAAAAAAATTTTTCTCCATATTCTTCCCTAGAGTGATCAGTGTCCTAGAGTGGGTATCACATGGGCAGTGGTAGCTAGAGTTGTCCATGTCAGTGAAGAAGCAAATCCACTTTGGGTTTCAATTTGAATTTTAAAGGAGCTATCCAAGCTGTGGAATCATATCCCCAAAATAAGTTCAGCACCTTGGATAGCTTCTTTTACAATTCAGACTACAACCTAGAGCAGATTTTTCACCCCACTGACAGTGGAAGCCACCAACCACCTCTATACACAGTGGGAACCTTACAAAATCCTGCTTGTCAGATCTGCATTTTTTTTTTAGATGGGGAATCCATGTTATGGATAACAGAGCACTAAAGTCTTGGCCAATATATAAGACTTAAATAAACACTGCTTAACTGGAGCTTCAGCCCAGAGAATTATCACTTCTAACCTTTTGGTACAAGGTCAAAGATTCACATGTGCTGATGCACACAGCAAAGTCTTTGACCAGGGCACTTATAAATAAGCATGATGGAACAAAGTGGAATAAGTTTTCCTCTCCACAACAAATCCATTGAGATATTGAATGGGAGAGAATAGCATCTGGGGTTATGCGAAGCAGAGCATGTTGCTAGGACGTTGCAGGAAAAAAACACCCAAAAAAACACAATGCAGTGGCTATTTCACAAGCATAAAAAGTCACTAGCCGGACAGATGTACTGGCATAAACTTGGCAAAAAAGTTTTCCTTATAGTTTTGTTCTGCTTCTTTTAGTTCGAAGATTCTGTACAGAAAGAGAACAAAATGGATGGCATTCTAATAGTAATATTAGGAACAGAAGCCTTAGCTTCTGGAATATTTTGCTGGTCCTAACTCAGGTGCCAATATTAATATATATTAACAAAAGAATATTGTCTGTATTAAAATGATTATATTGGAATGTTAAAATGTTTATATTGGAGTGTCTATAGAGGAGTGTTATATTAGGTGGGATCATCAGCTCTAAGATAATAGAGAAAATCCTACATGCATAGATTGATGAAAGAAAAGTACTGAAAATCTATCCTGTTTTAATCATTTTTTTCCATGAGTATCCCACCTTTTCTTCTTTGAACTAAAGGTAACTAATGCATGTCTTCCTGTCTCCCCTATTCTGTATCCTCCAACAATCTGTGAAGCGAGTTAGCTAAATAGAGATTGGTCCAAGGGCCCCTGTGAGTTTCCTGTCAGTCTTTGAATCTAGGTCTCCCAAGACTTAGGGCCTTTTCACACTATACAGTTATAGTTAAACTGCAAGCCCCAGGATTCCATAGGATGTTGAAAGTAGAATAATAGTACTGTAACATCTCTCATTCTAACCACTGCAGTACACAGGTTTCCAGTGTTCGGAGTTCTGGATGCTGGCAAGCACTGAAAGCCACTCTTTTCCTTTTGAAACTTTACCCAAGGTCACCATAAAGTTTACCTTCAACCTCTTAAACTTAAACTTTCCTTACAAACCTTAAATTGGTAGTCATTACATTAGCTCATAGTGTAACTGAGCTGGATGCATTGTCAGCCAGGAAATATATGCATTTTTCATCAGAATTTAGTTGTACTTAGGCCAGTTCCATCCTTCCTACCTTTCACAGAGCACAGGCATTAGTCTGAGGAGACCCTTGCATGGTAGGGAGAAAAAGTGGCACTCACTGGATGTTAGATGTAGTCTAAAGTTTTACCTAGATATCAAGAGCAGAGATCCTGTTAATTTGCAAAAAAGAGTCTTTTTGAAGGTGTACCAAATGGCTTAGGGGGGCCATTGTGGTAGTTTGGGTAAACATTTCACAACATAGTACAAAGTTAGCCTTCTCTTCTCTGTAGATCCTGCATGTAGGATAAAGTGCTTCAGAAAGTAGTAACATCCTCAAGTACAGCTGGCAATTTACAGGTTGTCCTGGGACCTAGAGAATGGCACTGCTTTTAATACTACTGAAGATGAAGGTTGCCTTCTAGTTTTTTCAAGGAGAAAGGAAGTGTGGTCTCATTGAGATAGACCAGGGGACAGCCTACTTGTCTGAGTGTTTTTGTTTTCTCTTTCTGTAGAGGAGAGGACTTGGATAGGTAATTCACAGGTACATATCAAGATAGCAGAACTACCACTCTATTCTGCATTGGTTAGACTTCATTTGGAATACTTTGTCCAGTTCTGGGCACCTCAATTCATGAAGGATATCAACAAGCTGGAATGTGTCCAGAAGAGGGCAACCAAAATGGTGGAGGGTCTGGAAGCTATATTCTTTGAGGAGTGGCTTAGGGAGCTGGGTATGTTTAGTCTGCAGAAGAGAAGGTTAAGAGGGGACATGATAGCCATGTTTAAATATTTGATGTCATGTCGAGGAGGGAGCGGGCTTGTTTTCCACTGCTCCAGGGACTAGGACAAGAAGCAATGGATTTAAGCTGCAGGAAAGGAGATTCCACTTGAACCTCAGGAAGAACTTCTTGACAGTCAGAGCTGTTTGGCAGTGGAATATGCTGCCTTGGAGTGTGGTGGAGTCTCCTTCTTTGGAGGTTTTTAAGCAGAGACAGATGGCCATCTGTTGGGAATGCTTTGATGGGTGTTCGTGCATAGCAGGGGGTTGGACTCGATGGCTCCTGTGGTCTCTTCCAACTCTATGACTTTATGAGAAGAAGGTTCAAAAAGATGCTCTTGCTCATTTCTCTATTATATTATATATCTCAGACTTTTTTGGTTTAAACAGTTCATTTATCAATGGTTGAGGCATGGCTGCTAAGCCAGGTCATTCCATAAGGGTAGGAATATACTATCTCTGGTGAAGTCCGAAATTGAACCTGCCTTCCATCAGGAGGAGGCAATTCTTTGAAGGTGGATATTGCCCATAGCCTTCTTTCCAAAGCTGAGAGTTTACAGTAAGCCAGAATTTCTCTCTTCATGTGCAATAAAGAAACAAGTGACTGAAATTTTTTCCCCCTGAAATATGTCAAATGGATAATGACAGTGATGATGTTATTCGTTATCATCAAGAGTGGATAATGGTAACTAAGAAGCCCATAGCTTGTTTGAATTGATCCATTCTGATTAAAGTGGTAGAGAGGACATTATCATGGGAGACTGCTTTCCATCAGCCAAAGTTTTATTCATATTCTCTATGTGAAATTGCATCTTCTCAACCCACAGGATAAAATATTTTGCATTAAGTTGCTGACATGTGTCAGAATATGTTCAGGTCACTGATTTATTTCTGACCTTCTTGTCTGAGTCAATGCGGAAACTGAAATGTAATTTTGCCAACTTTTTCTTTCTGTCTCATTTCACTGCATATGTTGTGAAAAATTCTGCTTTCTAGGCAAGCTGGCTGCATCAGTCCCATTCGCAATCCTGCCATCTGTGGAATAATTGACTTTCCAGACTTAATGGGAAATCAGGAAAAATTATAGCTGCTTCATTTGTTTCCCATTCCCTTAAAGATCACCAGTTAAGTCTATCCAACCAGCCAGAGGCATATTTCAGTGATCAAGTTGAAAAGGCAACTTAGCTTACTTCTTTTCAGAACAGCGTTTAACTTCAGCAGGAGCTAGACAAGTTCTGTGGGAAGTCAATCCAATTGGTATTTTGAATGTGCTTCAATGCAGATGATGGCAAAAATCCATTTCTGATATCCAGAAATGTTGTGTTGTTTTTCAGTTCAAGATCACTACCCCTCAAACGACCTACTGTTATTTCTGATTCTGCCACAAAGCCAAATTGAGTGAAGCAGAATACATCCTGCAAAAGTCCAAATGTTCTTCATCAGCTTGCTTACAGATATAAATATATGCATTGTCCTATTATATACATTCATGTTATTGGACAGGAATAAAATGGATTATTTTACCCATTAGTTCCTCTCCTTGTTTCAGGTAATTTGTGATTATCCTCTAGGGAGCTATGTCACTGGCTATACATGCCAACTAATTCAAACAGTCTCAGCTAAGGCCCTTTTCGCATGCCTTTTTTTTTGCACGAGAACCCCTTGACCATCGCGTGAGTGGGAGCGTCACTCCGTATGACGCACTCCCACTCGCGCGACGCTCACGAGGCTCAAGCGGGGCGACCGCACATTTTTTTATTTTCAGCTCTAAGCTGAAAATAATGTGCGCTCGCGCAATGCTCGCAGCGGCCTCGCGCACTTATCTGCATGTGGTGCGTCATCCCAGGCGAGCGGGTCGCGCTTCCTCACCCAGCGCAGCCTACAGCTCCCAGACTGCACTGCGGAAGGAAGGGGCGGGGCGCGAGAGTGATGGTTGCAGTACCAGGAAGTCACCTGCAGTACGAAGGAGCGGGGAAACATCAGCATTTCGAATGAGGCTTCTCACACAAGCCGCCCTCCGCCGTCGCGCAAGTGGGTAAGATGCAAAAAGGGCCTAAAATGGGAATTTGGTGAGGCAACAGTGTGGAAACCGACTCCCAGGTTACATCTTTTTTTCGCCCTGGGCTTCTCCTTTCCATCTTATCGTTTATTCTTAACCCAAGGATTATATTTAAAGGCAATAAGATAACTCTGAAATGGGGCAAATGTGTGTGTTCTTGTGTCTCTGATGGCAAGTGAACGTGATCTTGGAAGTCCCCTGAAAGAATCAGTTCACTGATTCACAGAGGAGTAAACACAAACAAGCAAAGAGTTTTGCTATAAAACTTCTGTATAATGTAAACCAATCATGGTCGGCTGATCAGTTACTGTCATTGTTATATTTGTATCTTTCTCTCACTGTGCCTGAGCTCTAACCTACCCCTTCCTCATCCTCCCACTGCCTCCAGATGGCCAGACCTCCAACCAAATGTCTCTTTAACTGCCAAATCATTTTTTTTTTCTCCTCCTCTCCAGTCCCCCTATCCCTAATCCAAAGAGTGGGCAGTCCCTGCCTCCTGTCTGTCACTTCAGCATTTACACATCTTCCCTTATTCAGTGGCTCCACTCTAGTTGGCATTAACTGTTAGATGCACATCAATAAAATGAGTTTATATGCCATCTTTGCATGGCAAAGACACAATACTATTTGCATAATAGTAATTCTTTGATTTATATTGGTGATATTATTGTATTAAAAAGAGTTTTTGATAGTTGTTAATTTTTATACTATTTTACTGCCATTTAGTCTTGAAGTTTGTTGTCGATGCCTGAAACCTCCTTTCCTCCTAGTCACCAAAAACTGAAATAGCATGTCTGGTGGGAAAGATAGCACTGAAAATGAAACTAGGCATTGAGAAAGGGAGGCATGGTTCACCAATTCTGATTTCTTACTATTTTCTGCTCAGTCAAAACATCAGAATTGTTTACATTAGAAGTAACTATCAAACAATGACAAATGCTTTTAAAGATAAATAATTAAATATTAGAAACAATTACAAAGCCAGATGAAAAAGTAAATATTTGCAAACATTTAGAAGTTCAAGAGCTGTTTGTATGTGGTTTTGTGTTACTAGCCAGTTATGGTTGTAATGAAGATAGTGGAATAACTCAATATATGGGGAAGCAAAATGAAGTAACACAGTAATTCGTCACTCCTTTGCTGTTCCTTGGAAAAGCTATGTTATCATAAATATTTTGGTATTTGTAAGTCAGATTGAGTTCCAGACTGGGAGAAAGGTGGGAAAGATGGATGGATGGATGGATGGATGGATGGATGGATGGATGGATGGATGGATGGATGGATAGATAGATAGATAGATAGATAGATAGATAGATAGATAGACAGACAGACAGACAGACAGACAGACAGACAGACAGACAGACAGACAGACAGACAGATATAAAATTATTGTTGGATGTTTTATTTTTCTTAATCATTTTAAGTTATTAAATAAGAACTCTTAATCATATGGTGGAGTGGAAAAGAGGATAATACCTTTCCTAAAGCCCCTAAAATTACAATATGGAGTTTAAGAAAGGTATTAGTAAAGGGAATGGGAAAGAAAGAGAAAAGAAGGCAAATTCAGGTGCTGGTTCTTAAAATTACATAACAGATTGTAGAACTAAACAGCTGGGATGGTTCTGGGAGAGCAGAAACCAAAATGACAGCTAATTCCAGTCAAACCAATGGGCTTTGTTGTCTTTTACTCTCCTTCTGAGACAGCCAGATGGATTTGTCTGCTGAATCTCAGAGCAGGTCACACATTGTCCACTAATGTAGCAGACACCATTTAAGACATTAGAAACAAGCAGGACATCTTCTTCTGTTCTTGAACTGGGTATAGTTCCAGGCCTCCCCAAGATTTTGCTCAGTACCAAACACTCATAGAATCATAGAAATGTAGAGTTGGAAGAGACCACACAGGCCATCCAGTCCAACCCCTGCCATGCAGGAACACCCTCAAAGCACTCCCGACAGATGGCCATCCAGCCTCTGCTTAAAAACTTCCAAAGAAGGAGACTCCACCACACTCCGAGGCAGCATATTCCACTGCCAGACAGCCCTGACCATCAAGAAGTTCTTCCTGAGGTTTGGGTGGAATCTCCTTTCCTGAGGCTTGAATCCATTGCTCCTTGTCCTGGTCTCTGGAGCAGTGGTAAACAAGCCCTCTCCCTCCTCTATATGGCATCCCTTCAAATATTTAAACATGGCTATCATGTCCCCTCTTAACCTTTTTTTCCTTAACCTTTTAACCTCTTAACCCTCTTAACCTTCTCTTCTGCACTGATGCACATTACTGCTTTTAGTTAAGCTTTATTGGCGGTAAAAGATGCAGCAAATAGTATGCAAGAAAAACATTACAACCCTTTTTGCTGATGAGGTCTAGCATCCTCTCACAGCCAGTGGTAGAACTGGGTCCCTAAACAATTCTACACAGACTATCCCTGGCTGGCAGTCCATTCCCTATGGAGAGCCCATGGGCTGGGATACATCCCCTCCCCAAGGAGGGAAGATGTATTCCCAAGGGTTATATATTGTAAAAGTGAACAAAGAAAAGTTAGGCATGCAGGCATGACCCGTCTCCCCCATTTGCAATGAAAACTACGTATGCAGGTTAGTTACAGTGGAAAATTCATTTTCCCAGACCACTATCATATCTTTTCCCTTCCTCAAGACTGCCAAGTTAACACAGAAAATTATCTAACAAAGCCATTTAGTACAAATTAACTCTTTCAATGTGACACAGCATCTGTTAACATTTGATCATGATGCTAACAAGGACCTCAAAGTCCATCTACCTGGCCAAAGTCACTACATGTGTTATCTCAGAAAAGGGACTGACCCAGAATTTATTAAACACCGAGAAGAACGTAATTGCCCCCAATGGTAAATTTTCCAATGTTTTAGTGATTCAGTCCAGGAAAGTGGACATGTGGCCTGTCTGTGAAATGGGGAAAATAGTGTTTAGTGAAAAGTGACACAAGGGATTAAAAAGAAAAGCAAGCTCCTTGCAGTTTGGTCACTTTTTATTCACTGCTGTGAAAAAAATTAAAAATATGCACACAGAAACTTCTTAAATATTTACTTACCAAACACCATTTTAGGCAAGTTGATCCATTTCATATGGTGAAGGTAAATATTATCAGTAAGTGACCATTTGTTAAGGAAAATCTTTCACTAAGTCTGTTAGATTTATTTTGGTATTTATAAGAAATGCTTTCTTAAGATTCCATATTCGTTGTTATGGTTGTTGACGGTGGTGACATCCATTAGAAGTAAATACTAGGATAGGTCCAATATGTTAATAGAAACCTTCCACCAGAATACCTATGCAGTATTTTTCTTTTCATTCTGAGTTTGAGGCTGTAGCAAAGAATGGTGTTTGGCCTTTAGTGATCTGTTGTATTAATAATTCTTATGCCTTAAATATATATTTATCCCCAAAATAAAACTTCAAAACCTGTAGAAGGCAGAGAGTTGTTATTCAAGTGCTCAAGCCTTTTCACAGTTACCTGCTTTCCTCCCAATTCTTCTTGCATTTATATAAATATTTTAGATGTTGGTAACTTATAGGAGACTTCCAGTGCAATTGCAATTTTCAATCTGAAAAGTAGTGTGAAGTGAGAGCTGGACTCCCAGTATAAACTTGTAACCTGCAGTGTATTTTTGGATAGTGGAGGTTCTTGGTTATTTTTTTCAAACAGATAAGGATTTTCTACATGTTGCTTTACCTGTTTAAATTCACTTTTTAAAATTAGTCTAGTGTTTAAAACCAAACTTGGAAAACCAGACCTTTAGAGGCCAGAGAGCACATACAGTTTTATTTGGTGTGTTTGTTTATTTTGCATTACTCTTACATTGTTTCGTGTGTGTGTGTGTGTGTGTGTGTGTGTGTTTTCTTATCAATGTGTTATGCTTGTTTCTGTGTGTCATTCAATACCAAAGTAACTGCCTTAAGTAAGGAGCATATTGTAAACAAATAATAAATCCTAGGCACAGTCTCCAAAGACAGCAGAAACCATTTCTATTCTTTCTTAAGCTTGGTCTATCCTCCTTCTCTACAGCTGTGTGGCCAGCACTTTACCTTCATACTCAAATATTTGAAATGTTATGTGTGTATGTTTTCCCCCTTCAAGCTGTGTTAGCCTGTCTTTGGCTTCTTACTTTCCAAATTTAAACGTAAGCCTCTCTCTTGCTGTTTGTAGCAGATCTGAGTTCATTTGAAAGAAGCCTAGAAATTCTGCCGAGGTATTATTAATGTTCCATTTCACCTGTAGCTCAGCCTTCACCACAGTGTCATTCAGCCTGATTCTGTCCTTGGTCTACACGTGTGTTATTAAACTGAAAACTCTCTCACAATAGGTATTAAGCACAGGAATGGAAAGTGCAACAGCAACCATTTTCTTTTTCCATTTGCTGCTACTACCCTTCACCCATCCTTCATCTGCTTTCAGTTTTTTGGAGACAGTCTCTTCCCTTATTTGTTGTAAAATGTAGTCATCATACAGCTTGTAAGTGACAATCTAATACGGAGTTCAGTAGCAAGAGAGTACAAATCTGCCCATTTTACATCATTGTGAATTGGGAGTACTGACACTTTTTTAAAAGGGATGTTTCAGCTTCATAGTTTCCCTCTAGGTATTCAATAAACTACTGTGTCAATGTCCTATAGCCTTCCTAGCTGAATTTTCCATTGTCACCTGGAGACACATTGCCCAAAATGACTTGAGCGAATCTTCCATTGATTTCTTTTTCATCTTCTTTTCTTCAGTTTTGAACAGAGGCCTTTGGTAACATCACAGAGTTCTGCAGAGTGGAATGTGGGACTCTCCCAGGTGAAGCACATCTGACAAGAGGTTGCCATATTTACTGCTGAAATTCTGTTTTTTTAAACAATAGCTTAACAACATTTCTCTGTCCTGGACTATTTTCTAGAGGTTACCAGTACTAGCTACAACATTTTATTCCCACCCTCAAGTGGATTTCTTTTTGGAACAAAAAAAGTATGCCTCCTTTTCCACTATTGCACTGTAACGCTAAGATTAAAAAAAAACATAAAGCAGAAAATTTGTCCTTCAAGCCATAGGATCACCTCAGTAGACCATGCACCCCCCCCCCTTTTTTAACTCTTTGGTAGAGCTCTAAGTGCAAAAAAAAAATCAATATAGGCACCCACGTACCCCAAGTATAGAACAAGTGGATGAAGAAGCAACAACAAATGGGAAGAAATAATGAAGGAAGGAACTTGTATATTGTGGGAATTCACACTTCTTTGAACCAGTCTGGAAGAACCCATTGTTACACTGCAGTTTCTTCACAGCCTGTTGAAAGATTGTCACTAGACTGCAAAAGGGGGAGATTTCTGGTCTTCCTCACTGCAAGATAATCTTCACACATGCTTCTTCTTCCTCTGAGAAAAAGTATGCCCACAATGCAGGCCAACATAGTAGTTGGTTGAGCAGGTAGAAACAACCATTTTTTAGCTGAAGTACATCTTTGTATTCCATTTCTATAGCTTAAAAAGAGAGGCTGAAACAGACTCTGCTTCCTGGCTAAGTGGCTAAATACTGTATACATTTTGAGAATAAGGGTTTCTACATCAAAACTTTCATCCCGTTTACTTTTTATTTATACCAGCTGACCATTAAACCATTTTAATAGTCAGCTGGTATATAGCTACATAGGAATACATACTCTTACTGCTGAGACCATTCTTCTGTAGAATATTGAAGACATATGTTACAATTGTATCTCATCACTGTCATTGAAAAAAAAAATCAAGCCTGCTAAATTCCCTCTGTCACAGAAAAGTAGCACACGGTTAATAATAATAAAAAAATCTTGATGGTGTCAGACCCAATTGGGGAAAAAAGATGTGTTACATAAGCCTTTAACCAAACCTTCTATTGATTAGCCAAACTATTTTCTGCTACACTGGTTTCTTTTGTTTGCCCACAAGCATTCAGAGTCACAATCCAGCATTCAGAATTTCAGAATCAAGTATATTAGAAGCATATTATTTTCACAGGCTTGGCTTGTGTAACTTAAATTGTGGGAAATACTGCCCAACTTCAGCTAGTGTCCCTTAATGTTCTTGGAATAAGTTTTTTTTTTTTAAGTTAAAAATTGTGGTGGGAATTGTGACCTTCTTCTCTGTTGTTCTGATTCCCTACATTCTATTGCTTCAGCATAGCTTCTTTTCTTCCTTTGCATTTAACTATAAGGCCTTGACAACATGGAATGCATTCTGCTTTAACTGTGTTTATTTTGTGAAGACAACTTTTGAATGCATCTTTCTTGCACCATTCATCACTGAAACTACATAAACATCCTTTCTTTTGTCCTGTGCCACTGTCTGAAGGGCCCTCAGTATCACAAAGATACAGAATGAAATAAAATTCACTTGACAGATAAGGGTAGTGCAGAAGGGCCTTCTCTTGGTTCAGCAAGAAGCTGCAATACACTTAGCTATAAAGCGATATAGGGGGTTCTTGAATAGCTCCTTCTTTCTGTCAGTCCTTGATGCCTCCACATTTCTATCAGTCTCCTATCTCCGATTTGCAAAATTTATCCAGGCTTAGTTCCCATAGTTGCCTGTGTATGTACTGAGTGTTAACCATGAGCAACACCTTTGTATCTCTTCTACCTTCTTGCTTAGGTTTCCTAAGATGACAAGGCAGTGTGAGTCCCTACTGATGGCTTGCTACATCTCCATTGTCTACTAGGTTTTCATAAAATGTACTTGAGGTGTGCTGGCATGAAAAATTAAATTCACCCTTTTCTGTTTCTGATTATCCTTTTTCTTCTATCTCCTCCTCTGTTCTGCTAAGTAGCTGCTCTGGCTTTAGTTTCCAGTAGAATGGTACAGTGTGGTTTACTGTGATGTGAAACCGCTGTATGTGAAAATTGGGAAAACTCCGTTGTAAATCTCCCAAACTGGTTCTGCTTCAGTTTTTGCCTACATGCAGAAGTGTAGCATTGATTCACATTGCAGAAGTGGTCGGCTATGGGTATTCCCAGGCTGTCCCTTCCATCATTTCTGTCTCTATCTATCTCTGCCCATCAAAGGACAGGCTGCCGTCATTATTGTCTTCATGCCTTAAATAGACAGCGGGAAGAGAGTGGATCTGGTAATGGACTGTTAAAAGGTGTTTTTTCCCATGTATCAATGAACATACATACCTACACACAAAAATAGCAATGCAGAAGTCTGTTAAAAATGTGTGTGTGTGTGTGTGTGTGTGTGTGTTTT
Source organism: Iguana delicatissima (assembly GCA_948472985.1). NCBI lineage: Eukaryota > Metazoa > Chordata > Lepidosauria > Squamata > Iguanidae > Iguana > Iguana delicatissima. The sequence continues at coordinate 173,970 of CAOKZL010002400.1, read as the reverse complement.
AAAACAGACCAATCAGTGATGGCGGGGCAGGCTGAGGGAGGGGAATGGAAGTGACCAAGGACTTGCTGTTGTGGATGCAGCAACCCCTGTTCTCCACGGTAGTACAATGTAAATGAGAGGGTGCAGACAGAACAGTTTTTGAATTTCTGAACTCAGTTTCTGAATCAGAGTATAAAATCACCGCCGTTGACATGCAGTGAATCACTCCTCCCATCTGATGTGGAAATGACCAGGTCCTTACTAGAGGAAACTGAGCCCTTTTAGAAGGTCTAAATACTAGAGCCACCAGATCCCATCTGACCCTGGAAGCTAAGCAGCATCAGCCCTGGTTGGTACTTGGATGGAAGACTGCTAATGAACACCAGGTTCCGTAGTGTGCATTTCAGAAGAAGGAAGTGGTAAAACCACCTCTGAGTGCCTTTCCTAAGAAAACCCCATGAAATTCAAGGGGTCGCCATAAGGTGATCAGTGACTTGAACACACACACACACACACACACACACACACACACAGGGTTTTAAACCTAAAAATCATCTCTTACTGTTGTGGTTAGACGTACTGTGTTCATTGTAAAATCATACCAATTATTTCTAGAATTTCTATCTCTACACATAAATTAACATGTCCAAATTTTGTGTAGGGTTGTGTCTCCTTTTGATCTCTATTTTAGTGATTAATTTCCTCTCCTCCAGCAGTGCATAGATGGCCATCCTTGTGTCTTTCCCCTCCTTCCACTCCATGCTGCTGGAGATTGCAGCACACAAAGCTGCTTTAAGTATTTTTTAAGTGAGGAGAGGAAGTTATGCTTGGAAGAACATACTCTTGGGGAGAGGTATAAAGTTTATTACAGCTATATTGTTTCTATTTTTTTTCTCTTTAATCTTTATGTATTTTAATTGTTGCTGGGTCTTTAGAAAAAGATGCCTAAGAAATTTGTATTATTGTCATCATTGTCATGATCATCAATTATTTCAGATGTATGTTGAACTGCAGGATTTGTCTCTTCTTGGCAGAAGATGGGAATGAAAAAGCCAGAGTTAAAAAGAAGGCTTTTTCTGACAACTTCTTGACCATGTCTTTTGGCACTTGGCAGTGTAGTTACTGTGAGACTGGATGTATGTGTGTGTGTATTTGTCCGTATATTATTTATCAGTATCCACATTCCTTTAAAAATTAACATGTGTGTGTGTGTGTATTTTAAAGTATCAGGTCTCATCATCAGCAGGAAACAAGAAAAGCAGAGGGGACCAAAGAAAGAAGAAAATTAGCAGGCAATGCCTATAATCAAATGTGTTTATGTGCTCTTAGGCTTCGTTTCAGCTGGACTGGGGACTTAGTGGGTTAACCCAAAGACTTAATTTCCAAATTGGCCAACAGTAATACATAGTACCAAGCAGAAATCTGGCCCTTTGAGTTGGTCTTGCTGTAATTGCTAGTTCTGTTATCAGCCATGGCCCCCTAAATAATTGGATTTCCTCCCAATGAAATGCTTTAAGCTGATGATCTTAAAAGCCCTGAGGCACACTGACTCTTCTGCTGCAAAGGGTCAGTGTTTTTAGGACTGAGGCCTTCAACTAGTACATTAATAGTCCCCCTGAGTACTGTAATCTGTTGTTCTTGTACAGAAGTTGACTGTTCTCTACAGATACTCTTTCCAAAGGGGATTGGAAGATAGGCAATACAATAGAATTAGTGCAATGGCTGTTCACTGATACGAGCCTAAAAGAACTAGGATTGGGTTAGAGCTTGTTCATGCTGTTACGATTGTTTATTCTTTCAAGATGGTAATACTATGACTATTATGTAATAATACAAAAAATAATGTCAGGATGTATTAATATCTAACAGTCTAGAGTTAATAATATATTACTGTGCAGTGTTTCTTTGTGGAATAGGAAGTGTTTATCCATACAGTCTGCAAGTTCACAAAACTGATTTTCAGATATTCTGAGAATGGTAGTGTTTTTTGGCCAGACGATCAGTAATAGCAAGCAAACTACTCAAAAGTCATCTGCCAGATACTACCAACTCTCTACCTTGCAAGACTAACTGATATGAGGTTACAGATGTTCCCAGTAGACATAAGCAGTGCCCTGCAGAAAGTGTGTATGTACCTTAGCTCACTGTCCCAGAATCCATGGCAATGTGCAAAGCTTCTGTGGGGAGCACTTGTATTCCCTTGTGAGACAGGTTGATGGGGAAAGAATTCACTGAAGGCAAAAATTTGAAAATCAGTGGCTTATATGGTTTAGCTAAGGATGAAGAGAGGTGAGCTGTGACCTCTGAGTCTGTCAAGGATACTTTCATTTTCATGTTCATACTTTGAAGATATAAAGAGTTCAAAAATTCAAGTAAGTCTATGGTTGATAGTAGTATTATAGGACACCTAAGCTTATGAACAGACCCACAACCACTAGCAACTAGAAAAAAAATCCAGAGACCTTGATGTCTTCACAGCAGAGCTATCTGATTGCACCTCCATATGCAAAATACAGTAACTGAAGTGACTAGGTAGGTACCTAGTCACCCCAATTACTGTATTTTGTATGTGAAGTTATAACCAAATGAATATATTGAGCAAGTGCCAAGACCTCAGTTAAGGAAAATAACATGATATCATATTGACATGTTAGATCTTTTTTTTCTATTCAGAGTATTTCAGCAGTTTTACTAAAGCTGCACTAGACTTCATGAACCCACATGTCACTGAAAACTGTTTGAGATTCAATGGTAGCCTGGAAAAAGAAGTATAAAGGGATCAAACTCTCTTCCAATTTACAGAATTCCCTCAGCTTAGTTTCTAATAGGCTATTTTCACTTTGGGAAACAAAAATATTTTTATAAACTTGCTTCTGGATGCCAGGGGTGCTATTTTGTGCACACTGTACAACACAGAAGTGCACGGTCTAGTACAAAAGGATCTTTATGAAAGAGCTCAATCTCTCCCCAGTCATTTGCTAAATGTAGGTGATATACCTTAAGAACTGGAAGCCAGGGAAAAACTATTAGAGGCAGGGGTCTTTTACCAGCATGCCCGCCTTTTTGCTCTTCCCAATGATACCCAACTAGCTGGTGGGGGAAACAAAATGCTGGAGTGAATGGTTCCTTGATCCAAACCCAGCAAAACAGTCTTGTCTCATGGCTCTGAAGCAAAGAACATGTTTTGTATGTAGAAAATGTAATTCAGTCCCTCACATCTCTGGTTAAAACCCAGTCTTAGTACAACTGAAAATCAAAGTTTAGAAAGCTTTCTTTTTTGGACAGCCCCAGAATCCTCACCAGCATGGTTACTGGGCATGTTGGCTTGGAATTCTGGCAGCTGTTTTTTTTTTTTTTAACTTCTCCAAAAACCACTGGGACAAGTCTATGCAGAGAACTCTGGAGTGCATGTCCTCATTCTGTAATATTAAGGGAGGGAATGCTGCAGGTATTGATAATCATCACTGTGTCCCCCAAAAGCAGGTTGTTCTCCACAACTCCCCTCCACATCATCCTGAGACTCTTAGTAATCTGTACACTGAACACCCACATTGTGCAATTTTGGCTTTTAAAATGAAGCAGAATGCTCTTGGCAGGGGTAGGAATCATGCAGCCCCCAAAATGTTATTGAACTACAGCTCCCAGCATCCCTCACCATTAGCTATGTTGGATAGAGTTGCTGGAAACTGTAGTACAATAACACTGAGAGAACTGTACAATTCTTTCCCCTGATCTAAACATAAACATGAACTGGCTATGGAATCACCACCAGAACATTTGGTTTGAAAACCTAGATATTTGATAACTGAGTGAATATCTCTCTAGTTGAAGGAATTTACATGTTGTCTATTGCTTTTGAAAAATTCCAAGGTCTGATTTTATGTAATTTATGGGATTTTCATTGGGACTTTCTATAACGCAACATCGCTGCACAATTACAGTATTATGCTTTGGACAGGCTTGGATGCAGAAGGTGGTAGCACAAGGTTTGAGCAGTGATGTGTGTGGATTTTACAGGAGAAGACACTACATTTTAAGGCAAGGGTGGGGAGTTCAGGCGCTTAGAAGAACGCATATGTTTGCAATATATAGGCATGTCATGTCTCCCACTTAAGACTGAACTTATTTCTCATGTGATGTGTCATTGACAAGTTAAGTAAAAATCTAAGCTGATAATGGCCATAACCACATTCATCATAGCAGTGACAGTAGAAAGCAATGAAACAAAACAAAACAGAATGTTCTGATGTGCAAAAGGCCATGCATAGTTCATGTTGTGGTTTTCACCAAATGTGAAGTCTTCCAGAAGTTCACCCAGTGGTTTTAAGTGGTTTTAAGCCAGCACCTAGCAGACTTATACTTCTCACCTTGCTCCAGAATGGCTTATAACTGTCTGAGGAAAATGTCCGATTAGAGAGAGAATGAAATGTAACAGCTGATCTACAGTAGTAGATTAATATATTCAGGTGTCAAATGACAGTTGCACTTATCTCATTTTTATAGAGAAATGCAGAGGCCCAAATTTATGTGTTTACTCAGAAACAGTTCTTTGAAAGTAATCTTTGACAAAAAGTACATAGAACTGCAACCTCAACTGTTGGACATCTGAAATACACACATTATATGCGGTGATCCAGAATGAAGTGTGAGGCAGATGATTGATTTCTTTTTAGATTGATTGAAACTGATGTCATGCGCACTCTAATTAATGATGATCCTTATCCCAAACTTGGATGACAGTTGCTCCCATATGTTTCCCTATTGACGTGTAAAGTATAAATGTGGAGCTATGTAAGCTCACTATACGGTAGCTTCGGCTATGTCCCCTAAAAAGGCCTGCTTGTCTTTCTTTTATATTCATTTATTTGGCAAGTGAGACTGATTCATTGGTTGTTTGATTGATTAAGTATTCTTTTGCTCGTGTCTATTGATGTACTACATCTGTTTTCTGTCATTGCTGTATTTTGGTGTTGGCTTGGAATCTGAATCAGTATATGGTGCTTGTTAGGCTTGGAGTATGATTTATCAAATGGCACCAACAGCTAATTTCTTACATAGCACAGCCATCTCCACTGCTCCTAGTATTACCCAACCATTGAATCTGTCTATCATGTTGTGACCTGAAAGTTAAGGAATAAATTCACCGAGCATCACTGTGTTGGTTTGTTTTCTTCTGCTGATGCAGCATATGGCAAAAGACTGCTCCAGAAAGTAAATTGGTATTCCACAAACTCCAGGAAAGCTCCTACAAGCCAAGACTGTCACACCCCTACTCTTGGACATACCTGGCTGAGCAGTCGACCAAAGTGTCTTATGCTAACCCAGGAAGCATGGAAAGCTGCTGGTGTGATGAAGTGATTTAATTTATCATTCTCAGCACATTTTGCTGATCTTCATCAAGAGAGTTTGTTCAACATTTAGGCACATTATGCCTTCTGATAAGACATTTGTAGATAAACAGACAAGGCTGTTTAATGCTCAATTATTGGTCCATTTATTCTACTTATTACTTTGTACATTTGTATTCTACCTCACAGCTAGTACTGTCCAAAGATTTAGAGGGGAGCATTTTCAGCTCTGCTGAAATCTTTTTAGTTAGAGATGTGACATACTGAACCCAGAACTTTCTATATGCAAACCATGTGCTTTACCACTAAAGTATAGACCCTGAGTAAAGAAGCATTGCCACCCCCTCAGATCAGTTGCATTTTGGTGAGTAATGCTGAAGGAAAGCAGTAAAAAATTGAAGTACTAGAAAGCACACACAACTGCAATATTGAATCAACAAAGAAGATGTAAATAATAAGATAAAGCAAGTGGAAAACTGGTCCATTGTGAAGAGCCCTGGTGTCGCAGTGGTTAAATGCTGGTATTGCAGCCACAATGTTGTGAGTTCGATCCTCCAGGGCTCCAGGTTGACTCAGCCTTCCATCCTTCTGTATGTCGGTAAAATGAGTACCCAGCTTGTGGAAGGCAATTAGCTAAAACACATTGTGAACCGCTTAGGGGGTGCTTTGCACTGATAAGCAGTATAGAAATGTAACTGCTATTGCTATTATGTGTAGATTTAACAAAAATTACACATGTTTAATGTAATCGAAAAATGAGAAATACAGAATATTTATATATGATAAACACCAAGTAAAATAATGTGGTAGATCCAGTGTGTTGTAGTGGTTTGAGTGCTGAACTAGGACTCTGGGAGACCAGGGTTTGAATCCTCATTTGGCCATGGAAACCTACTGGGTGAACTGGTCACGTCACACCCTTCCAGCCTCAAAGAAAAGCAATAGCACACCTCCTGTGAGTAAATCCTGTCACAGAACCCCTATGATAGGGTTTCCATAAGTCTGAGGTAACTTGAAGACTCGAAACAAAAAGAAGATATAATGAAAAAAATGGCCAATGTGAAAATGGATGAGAACTGACTAATTAAGTAACAACATAAAATTTGGAATAATAACAAGAAGCTGGCAACAGTGGAACAATAAGAAAGTGAACACGAAGTTGGCTAAGAGAATTTGCAGCCATACTCCTATTTTCACTTTTCTTCAGGTAGTACAGAACTGATAAACTGCCAAAATATATATCCTTAAGTCAAATCAAATAAAAAAGTTGTAAGAGATTGCCACATGTCAATTGCAAAAACACAGCAGCTATATCGGAAATCTTAAATATGCTCTGTGGGTGACAAGGGTAGGAATGTTTCATTCTATCTTCAAACAGTTAACACCGGACACAATTTTCTTAACAAACTCAAAATAAGAAATAAAACTATGTGAAAGGAGGGGAGAAGCCCTATTATAACAGGTCTGTCACAGACCTAGAAGGAGCTCTAAATTGGGCTGAGCCAGGCTGGCCTCGGGCGCAAGCCCAAATCCTATCGTGTCTGATTGTGGGAGCACTGATGGACTGATCCTCAGAATACTGCCTCTCCAGTTGTCCAAAGTTTCATGGTAGCCTGTTTGCCCCCCCCCACCTCTCTGACCAAAACATCCTGACAGTTTTGGGTTTCAAGTTTGCCTCCTCCCTTTCACTCTCATAGCCTGAAAACAAGACCCAATTGAAAAGTTAACCCTGGGGAAATGCAGAAATAGGGAACGTAGAAGGGTAATGTCTAGCCATATGTGGCAGGTCCACGTATAAGCCTGTGTAAATCTCATAAGAGAGAAGGCTCTCCCAAGACCTCCCAAGCTCTCATGATATCCAGTGGGATCTCATGGCTCAAGAACTTGCAATGAGTAGGAAATCCAGTCACTGCAAGGTCTTGCAAGTACTGCCTCAGAGCTAAGGATACAACGCCTGGAGGAGAGACAGCAGGCACAGAGTGTGCTCACTACAAATCTCCATCCCTAGGGCTAGCATGATGGTGTAGGGCACTGGAGTGTATGTGTGTGGGGTGTGTGTGTGTGCATTCTATATTCAAAATTTTAAAAATGTGTACCTAAGGATCTCATATTTTGTGACCAGAAAAGTTAAGTTTTGCAGGTTATATAAATTACGGGCAGAGTCAGTGTGGTGTAGTGATTTGAACATTGGACTATGACCCTGGAGACCTAGGTTTGATTCTGCATTTGGCCATGGAAACCCACTGGGTGTGTCATATGCTTTCAGTCACCAGAAAACACTGTGATAGGTTCACTTTAGAGTCTCCATAATTTGAAAACAACTTGAAGGCACACAACAACACCACATAAATTTCCATGATTTGCCATCATTTATTCTAGTTTGGTAATCAGAACGAAGAGCTGCACTCATTGCTGTTGAAAGGAAATCAACTGGATCCTTTTCTGACTTTTGTAATTTCACCAGGCATTGCCTGCAAACACTTTTCAGCCTAGGAGCACTGCCATCATGGCAAGAAATATCTTCAAAAAAACCAAATACTGGTAGTCCCAGGAAATTTGTATCTATCTGGGGTTGTTCTTTGTTCCCATGGAATTGTAGCAGTCATGGAATACAACCAACAAACTAGTTCAAAACCAATGTTTTCCCATTTTTGTAGGAGACACATATGCTTTTCAAACTTTTTGGCATGTTTATAGCACAAACAAGTCATTTTATGTGTATTGATTCTGAATGACCTACACAAAAGTAGAGGCAATGTTGCTTGAATTGGCAGTCATAAACGTGAAGAGTTTGGGCACAAAGCCACAGAATAAATCTGAATGGTGCTATCAAAAACTGAAGCAGTTTATGAACACAGTAGTCATGTGAGAATGTTGCAGTCCAGTTTAGAAAATGAATGGCTTTCAGAGACCAGGCATTTTGTGTCCTAATCTTAACCACAGATGCACATTAACTTCATAAAATGTTGCTTGCAACTTTAGTCTTATGTAAGAGATTACATCCCTAAAAGAATTGTGTGCTCTGAAGAAGAAGCTTCATCATGGTATTAATGTAGTTGGAGTGTATGCGTGCAGAAGTGCATGTGAGCTTATTCAGTGTTAATTTGATTTCCTCTTTTTTCTCAAGTCAACATCTTTTTAAATTAAGACTACCAACAATAACTGTGCCAGACATGAGTGTACAGTTACCACTTTCAGAAATATAATAAAATTGCAGAGACTTTGAAGGGAGAATGAAGCAACATAATAGGTTTTATGGACACATTCATATCTTGCTTTCATATTTTTTAAAAAAAACCAAGGAATATTAAATAGTGTCATACATTCTAATTGTTTCGATATACTAACAGTCCAGTTATATGTTAGAGGACATTAGCTTAAGGTAGAACCAGATGTGAGAATAATATTCTGTGAAACGTTCTTAAACTGCTGTTGTTGCAGTCAGTGGATTAGAAACCATTGCAAGACAGGTTAATAGAGTGTAAATAAATCCAGGATATGCCAATGACCAACATATCCTCCAACTGCACCAATTGGCAAGAGTAGTCTCAATTAATCTTCTGTCATCTCAGTTTTTCAGCTGCTTCTAAAATGCCTCAGTTTCTCTCTCCTTCACCTATTTCCCCTTTTGTCTTTAGCTTATTTCACTGCTGCAAACAGAGCTCAAAGGGAAGAAGTTGTGTCCACTCAATGGCAGATTTAAGCAAAATATTCAGGCAAAAGCAAACTGCTGCAGCCTCTCCTGGCTTGTGTCTTCTTGCTCATTAGTAACCTTTGCCATCTTAGCCAGACTTTGCTGATGCTTGAGCACATGTGTCCTGATTTTCGTCTGTGAAATGTTGGAAGATATGAACCAACAGTGATCTCTAGTATGAGAAAAGAAGTTCTAACCAAAGAAATATGACAAATATGAACCGCTGGAGAATCGAAAGCAAGAGTATTATGCTGAATGAGATAGCTTAGTGCTTTACCAGTATGGAACCAAAATGGTGATGCCTCGGACAAAGAACGTTTTGATTTGTTTGATGAACAGAAGTATATATAGTTGTGAATTAAAAGAAAAATGAATTTTAGAATCATAGAATCATAGAAATGTAGAGTTGGAAGAGACCGCAAGGGCCATCCAGTCCAACCCCCTGCCATGCAGGAAAACCCTCAAAGCACTCCCAACAAGTGGCCATCCAGCCTCCGCCTAAAAACCTCCAACGAAGGAGACTCCACCACACTCTGTGGCAGCACATTCCACTGCCGGACAGCCCTGACTGTCAGGAAATTCCTCCTGAGGTTCAGGCGGAATCTCCCCTCCTGCAGCTTGCATCCATTGCTCCTTGTCCTGGTCTCAAGAGCAGGAGAAAACAAGCCCACTCCCTCCTCGACATGACATCCCTTCAAATATTTAAACATGGCTATCATGTCCCCTCTCAACCTTCTCTTATGCAGACTAAACATACCCAGCTCTCTAAGTCTGTCCTCATAGGGCATGGCTTCCAGGCCCCTCACCATTTTGGTTGCCCTCCTCTGGACCTGCTCCAGCTTATCGATATCCTTCTTGAATTGGGGTGCCCAGAACTGGACACAGTATTCAAGATGAGGTCTAACCAAGGCAGAATAAAGTGGTACCAATACCTCCCTCGATCTAGACACCATACTCCTATTGATGCAACCAAGAATTGCGTTGGCCTTCTTGGCTGCCGCATCACACTGCTGACTCATGTTCAGCTTGTGGTCTATGAAGACTCCTAGATCCCTTTCACACGTACTGTTAGCCAGCCACGTGTCCCCCATCCTATATTTCTGCATACCATTTTTTCTGCCTAAGTGTAGGACCTTACATTTCTCTCTGTTGAAATTCATTTTGTTAGCCTTGGCCCAGCTCTCCAATCTGTCCAGGTCCTTTTGAATTTTGATCCTATCATCAGGTGTATTAGCAACCCCTCCCAATTTGGTGTCATCTGCAAATTTGATCAGCGTGCCCTCTATTCCTTCATCCAAGTCATTAATGAAGATATTGAACAGCACCGGGCCCAGGACAGAACCCTGTGGCACCCCGCTAGTCACTTCTCTCCAGGATGAGAATCTGCCATTGGTGACCACCCTTTGGGTACGGTCAGTCAACCAGTTACAAATCCACCTGACAGTAGCCCTGTCCAGTCCACATCTTACTAGCTTCTTTGCAAGAATGTCATGGGGAACTTTGTCAAAGGCCTTACTGAAATCAAGATATACTATGTCCACAGCATTCCCTTCATCTATCAAGCAAGTAACTCTATCATAAAAAGAGATAAGATTAGTCTGGCATGACCTATTTTTGAGAAATCCATGTTGACTTTTCGTAATTACGGCATTGTTTTCTAAGTAATTAGAAACTGACTGTTTGATGATCCGCTCCAGGATCTTTCCAGGTACTGATGTCAGGCTGACTGGGCGATAATTATTTGGGTCCACTTTTTTTCCCTTCTTGAAGATGGGGACAACATTTGCTGTCCTCCAGTCTGCTGGGACTTCTCCTGTCCGCCAAGAGTTTTCAAAGATTATAGCAAGAGGTTCCGCAGTGACCTCTGCTAGTTCTTTTAAAATCCTAGGATGCAATTCATCTGGCCCTGGAGACTTGAATTCATCCAGTGTGGCCAGGTATTCCTGTACTACCTCTCTATCTATTCTGTGCTGCATTTCTCCCACTTCCTCACCTGCTCCCCAACCGCCAGGTTGAGTGTTTTTATCCTTTTGGGGAAAAACTGAGGCGAAGAAGGTGTTGAGGAGTTCTGCCTTTTTTCTTCCTCCTGTTATTAATTCACCATCTTCCTTGCGCAGTGACCCTATCGTCTCCTTCTTTTTCCTTTTGCTGCGGACGTATTTAAAAAAGCCCTTTTTATTGTTTTTGATGTCTCTGGCCAGCCTAAGTTCGTTCTGTGCTTTAGCCTTTCTGACCTTCTCCCTACATCTCCTGGCTACTTGCTTATAATCTTCTTTGGTGATTACCCCCTTCTTCCATTTCCTGTACATGTTTTTCTTAACACTTAGCTCAGCTGAGAGCTCTTTAGTCGACCATTCCGGTTTGTTCAGATGCCTTCCATTTTTCCTCCTTAATGGCACAGTTTTAGCCTGTGCCTTCAGTACCTCCCTTTTAAAGAACTCCCATGCATCCTGAACTCCTTTCTCATTGACTATTCTTGACCACGGGATTTCAGCCAGCAGCTCCTTCAGTTTACTGAAGTCTGCTTTTTAAAATCTAAGACGAATGCCTGGCTACACTTGTCTTCTCTTCCCCACTGAATGCCAAATTCTAATAGGGCATGGTCACTCTCTCCTAAAGATCCAACCAGTTCTACGTCATTAACAAGGTCTTCCCTGTTGGTCAGGATCAGATCCAGAATATTTGATCCCCTTGTCGCCTCTTCTACCTTCTGGACCATGAAATTGTCTGCAAGACAAGCAAGAAACTTGCTGGACCTTGCTGCCTTTGCAGAGTTTGACTGCCAACATATATCCAGGTAGTTGAAATCTCCCATTATTACTGTATCTCTCCTTTTTGAATGTGCAGTCATTTGGTCTAGGAAAGCGCCATCGAGGTCCTCAGTCTGGCTTGGAGGTCTGTAGTAAACCCCCACTATAATATCCCTATTGTTTCTCGCTCCCTTAATTCTTACCCAGATGCTCTCGACCTGGCTTCCGGTGTTCAAGTCATGGATCTCTTCACAGGTGAAAACATCCTTGACATATAAGGCTACTCCTCCTCCTTTTTTATTTGGTCTGTTTCTACAAAATAGGCTATACCCCTCTATTCCTACATTCCAGTCGTGAGACTCATCCCACCAGGTCTCAGTGATGCCTATCAAATCATATTTAGTTTGTTGTACTAGGAGTTCAAATTCATCTTGTTTGTTTCCCATACTCCGTGCATTAGTGTAGAGACACTTAAGTCCCCGTGCCCTTCCTGCAAGTCCCATAGCATTGTTTCCACCCCTCCCACGATTGGATGCCATTCCTACTTGGCCAGTATCATTTGGGCCTTTTCCCCCTGCACTTCCCGAGTCCTTGTCCTGAATAATCTTGTCTCCCTCCCCAGTTGTACTCAGTTTAAAGCCCTCCTAATCCTCCTTGTGAGACTGTTTGCAAAAACGTTCCTGTCAAGTTTCGTGAGGTGCAGCCCATCCCTTGCCAGAAGCCCATGTTCCTGGAATTTCAAGCCATGATCCAAAAAGCCAAACTGTTGGCGGTGGCAAAATGTGCGGAGCCAGCTGTTGACCTCTACTATTGTCCTTTCCCTTCGTGCACCATATCCTTGAACAGGGAGATTGATGAAATGACCACCTGCGCACCAAGGTCCTTAAGCTTTCTCCCCATAAGCTCGTAGTCCTTTGTGATGTGGTGAAAGCTGCGCTTCACCGTGTCGTTGGTTCCAACGTGAACCAAAACGAGGGGCTTACGGTCAGTGGGCTTGACCAGCCTGGCTAGCCTCTCTGTTACATGGTTTATCCTGGCCCCAGGAAGACAGCAGACCTCTCGATTGAGCTTGTCCGGTTTGCAAACTGCCGGTTCGGTTCCTCTGAGCAAGGAGTCCCCAACTACCAGAACTCTCCTCCTCTGAGGCCTGTCCGGGGTTCTTCAACAAGCAGATTCTTCCAGGATTGCCTGGGCATTGTGTTGAGGCCGGGAGTGCTGGCCTTCCCGATGTTGGATGCTGTCCTGTTGGTGTTCAAGGTCCAGTTGCCGAAGTTGGATTCCTTCTTGCTGATGTTGTGTTCCCTCCTTCTGGTGTTCCTCATCATTCACAGCACCAAGAACGTTGAAGCGATTCTGTAGTTTGAGAGTATCTGTTTCCTTCCTGGCCCTTCTACTTCTCCGTGTGACATTCCTCCAAGCATCGCTTTCCTGGCTCACGGAACTGATTTCCTCATCAGGCAGCTCCTCCACATATCCGGTCTTCAGGAAGGTCCTCTCTGCCCTATCTAAGAAGTCCTCACCTTCCCTAATAAGATGAAGATTAGAAACCTGTGCCTCCAGCTGCCGCACCCTGACCTCTAAGAAGGTGACCAGCTTGCACTTGCTGCAGGTGTACCCGACCACATCTTGTGGCAAGAAAAGGAACATGCCACAAGTGCTACAGGTGACAGCAGCAGCTCCCTCACCTTCCATAATTGATAATACAGAGAAAGAACAAAAAAACAAAAACAAAAACTGGGCCTCCTTTCTTAATTTGAGCTGTATGTCTGCTCAGGTAACTACCAAGCTCAGTTGAACTCTTCTTAAATTTGTTCAGTCGCTATAAGGATTGGTTGTTCCTAAACTTGAATGGTTGAACTTGAAGGATTAAAGTAGATGAATGAAATTGCGCGCGCCGTAGGCACAATCCACAATCCTGCAAAAACACCTATCAAAGTTGTCTTCGCAGACCCAGCTCACCTTCTGCTCTCTCCTCTGGAAGTCAGCAAGAAGACCGCTGGGAGTTCCTAATAAAGCCTCCTTCCCCTAGCTGGCTCCTCCCCCTAGCTTGATTAACTCTCCCTAGTTTGATTGACAGTTAACTGACTAACTAACAAACAGTTAGCTGACAATGGGCTGTGAGCTCAGGGAGAGCACATGGCCAGCGCAAGCAAAAAAAAAAAAACACAGAGAAATAAGCAAACAAACTCAGCCCCACAATCCTGCAAAAACACCTATCAAAGTTGTCTTCGCAGACCCAGCTCACCTTCTGCTCTCTCCTCTGGAAGTCAGCAAGAAGACTGATTTTAAACTCACTTCTGGTATTTATGTGTAGGGCAGGAGCAAGATACTGTTGAGAGCATAGAGATGAGATAGTTTGGGTTGTTGTTGTTGTTGCTGTTGTTGCTGTTGTGTTGTTGTTGTGCCTTTAAGTCATTTCTGACTTATGGTAACCCTAAGGTGAACCTTTCACAGGGTTTTCTTAGCAACATTTGTTCAGAGGGGGTTTGCCATTGCCTTCCTCTCTAGCTGAGAGAGTATGACTTGCCCAAGGGCATCCAGTAGGTTTCCAGAAATGAGCAGGGATTCAAACCCTGGTCTCCAGAGTCATAGTCCAGTGCTCAAACTGCTATACCACACTGGCTTCAAACTCATTTCAAATGGCTGGTAAGGAAACTTCCATATTTATGTTGTGCTTCAAAGACAAGAATTTCTTACATCTGATTCCTTTTGCTGATACTATATTGGAGAGAGAGAGAGAGAGGCAACTATACTTTGTTGGCAGCTCTTATTCCTGTCCTAGGAGAAGGCTCAGAAGGGTCTAAAGGAAAAGAATGGCAATTTTAATCTCCTAGAAAGTTTGTAACAGAAGGCACATGGATTGTTAACAACACACTGAGAGGAGAGATGGCAAGAGTGAATGTGTGTGCTTGAACAAGAGTTTATTGTGAGTGTGAGGAGGAGATCCACTGTGAGATACTTTTTTAAAAAAGCACCCTCTCCATACCAAACTGTCCCCCACCCCACTATCTAGAAATAGGGTTCTGAGGCCCAGAGTTGGCACCCAGATCCAGTCATGAGTCTCTTAGTGCCACATTCCACAGTGGGAGGAGGTTTCAGAAGGGTGGCAATGAAGGCCAGCAATGAAGAAGAAAGGTAGGAGAAAGGGGTCACACAGGCCATAGAGTCCTTCAAGATTCCTGTTTCGGGTTGTGTGCAGCCATGAACAGGCAGTTGTCAACTGCAAGTGGATGGAAATACACAGGAATATGTCATTGCATGTCCTGTTTTGTGTGTGGGGGGGGTCACCTTTTGCAAGTCTAAGGCCCTTTCCGCACCTTACCTTCGGCTCTCGAGTGCGGGGATCGCGTGAGCAGCCTCCAGCGAGAGGGTCTCGCGTCCCTGCTGCTTCAGCTCTGCATGAGCTGTCTGCTCCCAAGCAGGTAGCACAAGACCCCCACCTCTTCCTTCCGCAGCGCAGCCTGGGAGTTTCCCAGGCTGCGCTGGGGCAGGAAGCGCGACTGCCACGGCTCTGGAGGCTCTGCATGCATGGCAAGTTCACATGGGGCCCTAGAGCAATGTGTGATCGTGCACCATTTTCAACTGAAAGCCAAAAATGAAAAAGTGCGCGAGCAGCACCTGCCCTACCCTGGAGCATCGCATGATTGTGAGTGCATCATGCAGATCACTCCTCACAATCACGCGATGCTCCTGGCACCCTTTCGCATGGCAAATGCCGTGCAAAAAGGGCCAATGTACAGGCATAACAATTAAATAGCGAACATTTCCATTTCCAGTTCTTCTATTAATTTTGGATACATAAAAATTCATTTCAATTCATATCTTATATCATTTTGAAAGCTCCATGTAGGCAACAATTAACGTAACCAGTGCTCCCCCATTGGCTGTATCAGCCATTGAACCCTAATGCGAGTAGAAAGGGCCTAGCATACTTGCATCTATCTGATAAAAATTGTTGTAAATTTCTTTAGAATAACAAAAAGTGGCAGACCAATCCTTTTCTGACCAGCACTTGCTCAGTTAGCACTACCAAGAATTTTAGGGACACCTCCCAACTTAGATATACATTCCTCTAAATTGTTAGACCAAAACTGCTAGAAGCACTGAACAAGTGTTGATTTGCCAAGTTCCCATTGATTTAGTTCGTCTCCTGTAGTTAAAACCAGTAATTGGATTTAGGCTTTATTATATATTTTGGTTCTTTTCCTCAGTAAAACACAGCACAGCAACTTTGATTTTACTCTCTTTAAAAACAGATGATTGAGTTCAGGCAATAGGAAGGAGCACACTCTAGCTCTAGAATTCTGACAAGTGTTGCATTGAATTCCCAGTGGAGATTCTTATCACTAGCCAGAGAAAGAATCACTATCTTCTAACATTTCACAGATGAAAATTGGAACATGTGTGACCAAGCAACAATCATAGTATGGTCAAGTTGACAAAAGTTATTAATGAGGAAGAATACACAAGCTAGGAAAAGTTGCAGCAGTTTGTTTTTGCTTGGAAGGGCAATATTTGACCCCCCCTTCTCCCTGCTGAGTTTACTGAGTGCAAACAACTTCTGAGCTTTTACTCAGGCCATTTCCACCCTACACTGTTATAATGCTATTATTCCACTTTCAACCTCCTGTGGAATTCTGGGGTTTGTAGTTTACTGAGGCCGAAGAGCTCTCTGGCTGAGAATTCTAAATGCCCCTCCCTAAACTGCAAACCCCAGGATTCCACAGAACATTGAAAGTGGAATAATAGCACTATAACAATATAGTGCAGAAATGGCCTCAGTTTGCAGCAATTGAAGTAAGCTGAAGAAAGAGGGGGAATTGGAGAGAGCAGCTGGGATGTTTTAAAAGCAGAGGAAAATTAGGATGACAGAGGATTAAACGGGGCTGCCACTGCCAAATCAGGACAGTTGGAGGGTATAGTAGGGAAACTTCAAAGAAATAATACAAGAAAATAGTACTAATGAGAAATGGTCGGGCATTTCACTGTCTTGAAAACAATTGAATGAATTATTTTAAAAAGTATATTTTTTATTTTAAAATTACCTTTAAAAAACAACTTTCCAATTGCAGACAGTTTTGAGCAAAGGGCTTCTACTTAGCATACAGCAGCAAAGTAGTCTTCATTTACTTAGTCATCTACATAATAGAAGTTAATCCAACCCATAGTGGAACAAAGCTAGGGAACCAGTCACCATCTAGGTGTTGTTTACCTCCAACTTCTGTCAGGCCTATTCAGCAGAGCCAATTGTCATTTTGCCAGTAGAGGTGGAATTTATATCCAGCAACATATGAAGGGCTACAAATTCCCTGCCACTGTGCTACAGGCACCAAATATCTGTTTAGAAACATGGTATAAACCAGAGATGGGAACTGTGAGGCTTTATTGATGCTGTTGGCATGTAAGTCCCAACAGCCCTAGCCAGTTTAGCCAATGGTGAAGTGTTACCCTGATTTCTGGGGGTCCCATGAGGGACACCTAAATGCTCTCCAAATTATACAAGTTGGGGAAATTAGTCAAAGAGCACAAGTTAGCACTGCGAGAGGCAGGGCAATGGAGCGAGATCTTTTACCCAGTGTCTACGGGGTCAGGCCGAGTCAAGGAGCAAACAGAAGTGAAATAATAATTGTTGTTTTTGTTAAAAAACAGGTGTATGCAACACACTCACACAGGTAACTAGAGAAATAAAGGTTGGAGTTGGATAGAGAGATTTTGAGAGGAGGTTTTTGGTATGGGAAATACTGCACCTGTCCTGAAGCCCGGGTAGTCTGAAGATAGAGTTCGTGGATATGAAGGTTCTCAGTACGTGGGACTGAGGGGAAGGCTTGCCAAGCAAAGCGGCAGCAAGGCGGTATGGAAGTCGGGAGCGATCCGAGGAAGCTCTCAATGTCAGGGGTTCTTATAGGGGAAAATGTGGCTGTAGGCTAGTCCGTACTTGGGGAAAACAATGAGTTTCGGGCTGGAGACAAAGCCTCCAAAAGGTCAGAATTTTACATGATTGAGTTAAGACCAAATTGTCAATAGAGTAGCCAGTATGCAAACGCAGAGTGCTTGACGATTGAGTATTCGGCTCGTCAAGCTGCCTGCTCGGGGCAGGGAGTTCGTAGTAAGTAGCGTGCATAGATAATATAGTACTTGCCTTGAAGTCTCCTGAAGCAGCAGTCTGGCTATTTCTGGCCTGCCTGTATTTGTTTGGGATATTACAGCAATTAGCGACCAAGCCTGTTTGCATGCTTATCCGAGGGCCTCGCAAGCATGTGGGAAGGAATAGGTGAAGAAGGCCAAATTATTGATATCAAAATGATATCTGGTATCCCACAAGTCCAGCTAGAAACTGCGGTAACAGAAGAATGCTGGGAGTCGTGGTCCAAAATATCCAGAGGGGTGGATGATTTCCACCCATGTTGTAAACAGACCAAATGGTACTGCTGTCCTGGTATGCCAAAGATCTCTACAGGAGACAGAGGCCATCAAAGCTTATTGAAAAATTGGGTGTATGCGAGAGACAGTCAGAGAGAGGAACAAAGGCACCTTTCCTACCCTTGATATGGCAAAGCTTGCATGTTTGGTAGGCTCTGCTGCTTGGATAGCACCACACACACAAATATCCCAGAGGTCCTTCTAATATTGCAGACTTTCCTCCTATACACACCATGTCTGTTATTATGACAGTCATTTTCTACTAATAAGAAACAGTAGGGTATTTTAAATTAGCAACCATTTCTTGTCTGGTAGCTTGATGCCACCTAGTGGTTCTAATTCTTCTAAATTATATCCGTGGATGAGTGCTTTATAGCCTTCTTGCTTTCATAATAGCATCAATACTGCTTATTACCTGCCTATGTTATTCAATTTTTTATAAAAAGATATGAATACTGTCTGTGACTGGTTTATGATAATAGTCTTTTAAAAACTCATCCAGCAAGTATGCTGGCAAAACTGAGGTTTAATGATTAATCAGTCACTGGTACTGCTGTGGTTTGATCTTTCCCCAGAGAATCTAAGCAAAAGGTAGTGGTTGAAATTTATCGCCTCAGTTCTCTGTCAGAAACGTATTGATTATTGAGGGAGATTTCCTCTCAAGACATATTTGCTTCAAAGGTTAGGACACTGAAGGAAGGGCACTTGTTTTTCATTAACCAGATTAAGGAAAATGGGGGTGTGGATTAAGTATCTGGTGCTAAACGGGATGCGACATGACGTGTGTAACACAGAATCCCGACAAAGCAGGGAAGTGAGGATGGGAAGTTAGAGCACAGAAGAGAGTGGAGGGGAACCCTTCATCCACCCAACTATTTTTTTCTGCCAGGAGCTTGCTTCCCTTTTCTTAATGTAGCCATTTTTCTCTTAATGCCTTTACATCCTGACTCAAAGCATACAGGAGTTTGGGGTGAAGATGGCTGGCAGACGAAAAGTCCTCTCCCCTCCTCCACATATATAGTACTAAACCTCTCCTCTTTACATCACCATTTTGTAGGGAATTGCAGTAACACAGTCCTGAAGCAGAGAGGCTTCCCACAATCATATCCAGGTTGACTCTGAGACATGTTGAGGTTCTGTTTTCTGTACATCTGGGCTTCTGCTTCCCCATACCATCAACTTTCTTTCTACACCTTTTATCATGCTATAATGGCTGCACTTTCTTATAAAATACAATCTTTATATTGCAAGAGTGTTTTGGTTTTGGTTGGCTCTGCAAGAGAATTCTATATTCTTTTTAAATTATAAAAGATCTTCAGGTTGAAGTTCCATTCCAGGGATTTAATCACTTTGATTGGTTTTTAGTTTGTTTTTGTTTTTGTTTTTACTAATAGCATCTCTCATGGAGATTACAGCGCTTTGAAAAGAAAAACAAGAAATAAACTTCACAAAGTGATGGCTGACTCAAATTTGGAATCTAGCCCTCCTGGACAAATTAACAACCCCCCCCACTCCAAAAATCTTAGTAGAAGAAACAAATTTGATGACACTTGGCATCCACTGATAACTGATGCCAATGGAAATGATCAGACCAGCAATCCTCAAGAACTTACTCTAACCTACTGAAAATCAACGTGCTGGAAATGTTTCCCTTTTTCTAATTTTCCAATCCAAGAGGGGAAAAAAATATACTCTCAAAGTAATTAACAGTCTTATAATTTATTTTTTTAAAAGATTGTATATTCTTGTTGGTTATGAATATATATTTTATAATTAATTGCCAATCAACATAGTGAATCCATACATACATATTTAGGGATCCCTGGTAGCACAAAAGACCAGTTGTTTGTTGAGTTTAAAAACTGACTTCATTGAAAAATTGTTTTAATAAATAAGTCACAAAAGATTAGTTGCCTTTCTGCTTGCATTAGACTTTTGCGGATGAGTGTAGTCCACATTGCACTTTAGCTTCCATCCTTTCATACTTAGCATTTTGTGCGACTAGATTAGGGTTGCAAATCATGTGGCCCTCCCGGCATTGTTGGACTTCAGATCCCAATAGCCATAGCAATCATATCCAATGGTGAGGTATACTGGGAGTTTTTGTCCAGCAACATCTGGAGGGCTCCATGGTTCCCATGATTCCCACCCCTGGTTTAGGCAATGTTGCTGGTTTCCTTGTTTTGCTTAAATTTTATATTCTGCCCTATAGCTCAGTATAGCTCCTCACTTCACAAAACAAAATCAATAAATCAATAAAACAATAAAACAATAATAAAAAATAAATAATAAAAAAACCAAAATCAATAAACCAATAAAACAAAATCAATTAAAAAAACCCAATGGGAACTACAATTCAATTGAATGAGAGTGTTAAGGATCTCAAAACAATACACCAAAGCGGTAAATTGAGTTGGCCAAAGCCCTCCTAAAATAAGAAGAGGTTGCAAGCCTTCTGAAAACTCTAAAGGATCTTACCTGGCAGGATGACCTTTCCCGGGAGAGAATTCTGTAACACAAGTCCTGCTTGGAAAAAGCCTTTTAGACCTGAACTTCTGTGCCAGAAGTGGGGGACTTTCAACTACATCATTCCTTGCCATTATCCGTGCTGTCTAGGCTTAATCGGTTTGCAGCATTGTACCACCTGGAAGATCAATGCTTCCCAGATCTTACTCTAAAATCATTCTTTCTTAAGATTTGGAACCCATAACTCAATTAGTTCCTCCTAGGTTTTTGCCTGAGGTGAAGAACAGGATAGTTTCTACCCTCTAGCCCCCAATTCTGTATGCAGTAATTGACTGAACTAGCTGGTGAATCTTATTTCAACACTTACTGAAAGCCTTCCTCTACTGCAGCTGACAGCAACAATCTATGTTACAGGGCCTAGTGTAAGCCACTCAGAGATCCACCCTTCAGCATGCAGTGGCATCATTCTGTTCCCCACCATCTGCTACCTAAGGTAGTTGCTTCACTCCACCTAATGGGTAGGACCAAATGGTATGCTGGCATTACTCCTAATAGTTTGAAGTTCTGTTAATTGAGGCCAGTACAACTTGTCAACCATCAAGCCCAACACAGCTTAGCCTGTGAAGCGTACATTATGCTCCTCCCAACCCTTGTCTCATTGGCACTGTAAACATAAGAGAGGGGATGTGAAGTCACACCGTGGGCTGATGGGTTGCATTTTTTCCAGTGAAGCAAAATCTGGTGTGCAGGGAGGTTTAATGAAACTTGGCATGGCATTTGCTTTCACTCAGAACCAATATACTTTCATTCATCATAAAACCCCACCAGCTGAACAAAAGTAAAATATCTGTTTTTGTAAATAATGTCTGCTGGAAAACAAAACTGGGAGATGGATGAGGTGAATTATCCACTTCTAATTCTGACAGGTATTCATGAAGGGGATTAAAAAAGAGTCAAGGCCTTCCATTGCAACCTGCTTGTGGAGATTCCTGTGTTTTAATATAAGGAAGATCACAATTGCGACAGAAATACTATCTTTTATTTACAAAAAAAGGAGCCTTTTGAATACTTAGTTGTCATATCTTAAGGCTTTCTGGTTATTCTGTGAGCAACAAGAGCAAATAGGGAATTTAATGCTCATTTTCTTCCAACATCCAATACCTTTATTAGGTATTATTGAGCCCTTAAACTAGGACCACTTTATATTCTGGAGAGGGTTTAAAATATATTAGTTATAAAACTAAAGTTGATGAAGTATGGATACAATGAATGCATGTTATCACACAGATAGTTTTCTAGGTGGGATTGGTTAAAGCTCTCTGTACAGTTTACATTCCTCATGTAAATTAGAGTTGCAAGCATGTTAGTAACAAGCTTAAGTACCCTAAAGCTAAGCAGGGTCAGCTCTGGTTAGTACTTGGATGGGAGACCACCAACAAATGCTAAGTGTTGTAGGCCATATTTCAGAGAAAGGAACTGGCAAAACCACCTCTGAGTATTCCTTGCCTGAGAAAGCCTTTGAAATTCATGAGGTCACCATAACTCAACAGGTGACTTGAAGGCATATGCACAAGTGTGTTAGTGATTGAAAATCTGTTTGTGATATATACTGGTGTAGCCTCCTATTACATCATCAAATGTATTTTTAAAGTAGTTGTAGAAGGAGGTATTCAGTTCCTCTTAGTGTAATATTTCCCTCTCCCAATACACAACCTCAGCTGACAGCACTGGAACGCACTTCCATGGCCAGTCAGTGACTGGTGGAGATGGGGGCATCCTGGCCATAATCCAGCTGCAGTTTTGCAATCAGGAAATAGGAAGAAGCATCATTATTTTGGAGCACCCCAAACAGCCACCTTTGTCTTCCTGGACCACCACCAACCGCCACTGAGATCTGGGAAAGTGGCAGTTTTTCCTTTATTAGGCTAGAAAACTACAGCCTGACTGCTTCCAGAATCCCCTCATTATCATTGGACACTGATTAGTTGTGGGGGTATGCCCCAGTGCTGTTGGCTGTTGCACATTAGGGTGGAAGAGGAAGCCTAATGATTTATACTTTGCCAGCAGTCACTCATGATCTCAGCCAGTGTGTCCGGCAGCCCATGCCACATTCCGAGCCTACAGGTCCCAAGATAAATGTGAAGGCACATAATAGGAAACTGGAAAAGGAAAACTGTAGGACTGAGTGTCATTCGGCTAATTTGCCTGCCTGGGACCGCTCTGGGGATAAGTGCACAGCCTCCCCAGAATGGGAAAAAAAAGCTACTTGTAAATAGTCACAAGTTCACTTTTGGGATTACATTTTAAAAAAATAGAGTGGATAGAGGGGCTTCTGATCTATTTAGAAGATAAATTACAGCTACAGAAGGCTTCCAGGGAACAGTTTGTCCCAGTTTTGTTTGTTTATTTCCAGGAAAAGGGCAGTCCAGGGAATTCAGAGGGGATAAGAGCTGCAAAAACACTGTTGACAGTCTGAATATGGCTGCCCGGCGACTTTCCCACCCCAGTTGTAGTGCCTCTCCTTTACTCTGCTGCAAACCTAAGCACGGAATGAAAATTCAGCAGCAATTTCACTTACCAGCCTAAGGGCTCTGATGAGAAATAGTTAATTCCTCATATTTTTGGTGAATTTGCTTTAATATTTTTAACAACACCTTAATTCATATACATTCACCTATCTGTGGTCTCTACCAAATTGAACAAGAAGGGTTAATACTAAAACTACATAGTGGTTCCCCAGATATTCTTCATTATTTCCTGAGGTATCATTTATCACGTAACCATTATTGGGCTCAGCATTAACTCTATGCTGTCTTGGAGCTGGAGGGACCGTTTTTCATACAGAAAAATCAATACGGATTGCTCTCCTCTTCACTCCATCTCCATACTGGGGAAAAAGCAGGACTTGTTAGATTTTTTTTTCTTGTCTTCCAGCAACTGAAGATGTAGGAGCCATGCCCTGAGAGTGAATTATCAAAGATACCACTGTGTTAAGTCTTTTTCAGCATAAAAAAAGGGGAGGAAGAAGGAGTCTTGTGGCATCTTTAAGAGATAACATAGACAAGTGTGCTATAGCACGTGGAAACTTAAGCTGAAATAAATTAATTCATCTTAGGTTTCCCAAATCTCCCTTTTCCTTCTTTTTTTTTAAATAGCCCAAAGGAATAGGAAGTTTTTAACTGCAAGCAAGGAAAGGCAGTCCTCTTTTCCTATAATTCCCAGTACTTTGTGGAGTAATCATCCAGATCACAAACAAATTCAAAACAAGTTACAAAATGCTGGAAATAACCATTCTAAGTTACATTTTTAAAGGATACAAAGGGATTGGACTTGATGGCCATTGGGTCTCTTCCAGTTCCATGCTTCTATGATTCTATGATCATCTAGCAATATGAATATGGTGTGGCATCCTTTGCTGTCGTTAGTGCCAGATTTACCACTTCCTTGGAGCTGGATTGTTGCCACTGGCAGAGTGATGGATCAAAGTCCCAGTTTTGACTGTTCACTGGAATACAACACAGGGAGTCAATGCACCTGAAGCTGTAATTTCTCAGGACAAGTTATACAGCTGGCAACCAGTACCATCTCAACTCTAGAATGGTAGTGTTGGAAGAGAACTCCCTACCACTGTTAAAATGTTTTTAAGACATCTTTCCTTTTAACCAATGAAGTGAAAAAATGAACAGAGGGTAATATTGTGCTAGCACAACATAGCAGATAAAGGTAGCATAGCACTGTTTTAGACTTCAGATAGAGTAGTACTGCGGCATCCATTTTCACTGATAGTGCCTAGGTCTGTAGTATGCATGCCATTAACAAAAAATGTTTTTAAAAAAATCTTCAGGCTGGAATTTCCTCCTAAATAAGTCATTGAAATACCTTTGTGGAATAGATGTTCAGATTGGGGAT
This sequence comes from Iguana delicatissima, assembly GCA_948472985.1. Classification (NCBI taxonomy): domain Eukaryota; kingdom Metazoa; phylum Chordata; class Lepidosauria; order Squamata; family Iguanidae; genus Iguana; species Iguana delicatissima. The sequence continues at coordinate 149,404 of CAOKZL010002400.1, read as the reverse complement.
CTACATACCTTCTCTCCATTCCGAGCCACAAATCACAAAGGGTGTTTTCTTTTCTTTTTGAAGATCAGCCAAGACATTTAAGAATAGAAAACCAGTTCTGGTATGCTGCCTTTTCTCATCCACTGGCATGGAATTCCTCTCCAAGGTCTTACTGCTACTTTCTCATATTTTTTTTCTGTGTCCATTGAGTGTCAGTCTAACTCAGCATTTTCTGTTGGCAGCTGTGTTTCAGGAACTGATCTTTTTCAACTGGAGATACCAGGAACTGAGCCATGTCACACATGGAGATCTATCTGTTTGCGTTCACAGGTGAACTAGGCCCTTGCAGTTCTATATTTTATATTAATAACCCTGTTCTCCCCCCCCCGCTTTTTCCTCAGCTAAACAGGAAAAAAAATCTGAGTCACGTAAATCTTGCCATCTAGTGGGCAGAAAGCCTGTAAATCTTTGGTAGAGGAACAGAATTGTAGCATATATACCTGGTTCTGTTTGTTTAGTATAAGCCTCATTAGTTTAAACTTTCTCCCAAGGGAAGTCTGTCCAGCTTTGTCCTTTTTGAGCTGTTGCCAGATGGCGAAGGCTGCATAGCTTTGGTCTTTAAAACCAGCAGATAGGTTTGGCTTCTGGGATTGTTTTAGTAGTGTGTGTGGCTTATTAGTTTTTGAAATTGTTTCAATAGGTTTTACAAGAATGCTTTTATCAACTGTCCAGTGCTTTGGGAGCCCTGACAGAATGAGAGGTAATAAACAAATACGTTTAGTAAGTAGATAAACTTTTTTTTAAAAAAGTATATAAATGAGAGATTATACTATAGAAGTGTCTCTGAAGATGACCTGTGATGTTCTTAGCACAGAACCAGTCCCATCCCAACCTCTAGAAGCCCCTCTTTCTGTACAGAAATGCAGGAGGCATTAAACAGTATCATTCAAGCTCCTGGCAGAAGCATAAGGAACATAGTTCTCTTAAAATATCCCCTTTGAAGAGATGCCCATTCATCATTTTTGCAATACTGTACCAGGAATGTGAATCAGTAAAATGGGTGTTGATTAAAGGAGAAAATAAAAACTTAAGGAATGTGCCAGTTGAAAACAAAAGAGTACATATAATAAATTATTTGGTACATATTATTCTGTCACTCATTACATATTATTCTGTCACTATAAGTATCAAAAGCCTATCTAATTGCATTCAGATTAGTATACATAATATCTGGCACAATTTCTCCCAAAATCAATAAAATATTTCCATTCAGGCTCAAAAAATGTCTATTTTTTTTGTAACTCCCCTCAAATTAGCTAAGGAGACAATGGTTACCATTACTGCTGACTCCAATAATCTATAAAGCAAACTTTTCATTCTCAGAGCATGGCTATCTTTCACTATAACCTTATTATAAATATTATTTTTACCCCCAAAGATGTCAAATTATTATCATGAGCCTCCCCTGTGAATTACTCCTTGCCTCTGAACATTTGAGAATTCTCTGTCAAAATATGTTTGATTATCAAGCTTTTCAGACTTAAAATGTTTTTGAAAGTGGTATTTCAGTTTCAATGCATTGATTGATTGTTCTGTTACCAATAGAAAGAGACTGAGGGAGTAAGAAAGAAAAAGAAAGAAAGAAACTGACGTAAAAGAATGAAACTCTGTTTGTATTATGCACAATCAGTGCCACAGCAAAGAAAACTACTGCCTTACTTTATGGCTAGATACTTATTTTATTTTATTTACACCCCACTTTTCTCCTGGTTAATTGAGTCTCTTTTTAAAAGACAGTGATTTGAGTAAGACCAAGCGAATAAACCAGTGGCTGATGGGGCATTTTCTGATTCCAGCGTTTTTATCAAACACATCTAAACCCAAGAGTTTTAAAGTAGACTGAAAGGAAGTATATTTTTGGAACTTGCAGTGTAATTTGTTAAAGCAGTGAAAATAATAGGTGGATTAAATTATTTTTGGACTCAAAACAGAGAGGTTATGTCTTAGGATAGCAAGAGGTTTCTGCCTAGGCATCTGTAATTGTGGAAGATAAGTTCTGCAAGTGCTGTGTGTGTGTGGGGGGAAGGGATTCTGTTGTGATATTGCAGGTGTGGAATTCAGTCTTAGAGAAAACCATTCAGCCTACTTGACGCTTTAATTTCTCCCAAGATGGGATTCAAGACAGCTTAGTATGTGATGACTGATATGTATACATTGTCTTGCAGAAGTATTTACAACTCCCCTTTAAACAAAGACAAACTAGCACATAAGTTTTCACTTATGAGTCAGCTGTCAGTACAGGCAAATTTGGCACCAATTATAGGTACAAGCCTTCTTAGGGAAATCTCTGTCACCTTTACACATTTGGATCCTGCAATTTTGCCCTTTTTTTCCGGGCACAATTGCTCAAGCTCTTGTCAGATTGGATGTGGACTATTCACAAACAGTGACTTTCAAGTCTTGCGACAGACACTCAGTTGGATCAAAGTCTGGGCTTTGACTAAATCATTCAGAGACATTTAGATTCTTGCTTTTAAAGTACTGGCTGTGTGCTGAGGTCACTGTCCTGCTAGAAGCTGAACCTTCACCCCAATTCCGGGTCTCTTGCAGACTGAAACAAGTTTCCCTTTAGAATTCCTTGTACTAGTTGGTTCCATCCATCTTACTCTTCATTCTGACTACGCTCCCAGTGAGGAAAAGCTTTGCCATGATATGATGCCCCCTGCCCCATACTTCACTGTGGGAATGATGTTCTCAGGGCAATGAGTACTGTTGGCTTTGTGCCACACATAGCATTTTGTGGCCATATCAGAATGTTCAGTTTTGGTCTCATCAGACCAGAGAATCTTTTTCACATGTTTACTTTGTCTCCCCCATGGCTTTTTGCAGACTCCAAGTGGTCTTTGATATGGGTTCTCAGGGCAATAGCTTTATTCTCACCGCTCTTCCATAACACCCAGGTTTGTGGAGCATCTGGTGACATTTGTCCCAAGAACATTTTCTCTCCTCTCAGCTACATATCTGTCTGAGTCCTGCAGAGTTACCACTGACCTCTTAGCTGCTGCTTCTGATTAATCCTTCTTTCCCCAGTCACTGAATTTTGCTTCCTTATATTTTCTCTTGTTTCCTTGATTTCTCTTTAACTACTAGGAAAGTTATTTTACTAAATTGAATAATATTTTCTTAAAAGCAACAGTCAGTGTAAGGTCCCACTGGTTTCCATTCTGCTCTTGGCCTTTAAATGGCTGCTGCTGGACCTCAGGACTCTATCAACAAGAAAGCTGAAGTGGTTCTCAGCCATGCTCTAAGCAACCTCTTGGTTGATTGCACAGTAAGGGTGGCCCCAGGAATTAAAGCATATCATGCTTTCATAAATATAATCAACACTGTACTGAAAACTGGTCTTGATTTCTGGGAGGATTTTAATCTGTAGCTATTCAGTAGATATGGTAACTTGACCTTTTTGAAACGTTTGGTGCAAGCTGTGCCATCATAATAGGCCACCATTACCTCTGTTCTCACCCCATTTTGCAGGGCTCTTAGAGCCTATTCTGACTGGCAAGCAGCTCATGCTTCTTGAAAGTATGTACAATCATTTTAGTATAAAAACAGCAAGCACTTCAATAACAAGTAGCCACTGCCTCAAAATGAACATGGTAGCTGTCCAAGGTGCTGAATGTACTTTGAGGATAGCAATAGCATGTGTATTTCTATACCGCTTATCAGCTAAGTGATCTCTAAGCGGTTAATAGTGTGTTAGCTGATTACCCCCAACAAGCTGGGTACTCATTTTACTGATCTACGGAAGGCTGAAAGGCTGAAACAACCTGGAGCCCAGCAGGATCGAACTCACAATGTTGTGGTTGCAGTACTGGCATTTAACCACTGTGCCACCAGGATAAGATTTAACATCTTGGATAGCTCCTTTACAGTTCACAATAATCTCCAGGGCAGATATGCCACCCGTGCCATAGACACAGAAACCACAAACCATCCCACTTAATATATTTCTTCATTTCCTTTCAAAGCTGTAGTCTTATATTGTAGCTTGCAAAATAAAATAGAGCCAGCATGTTACAGTGGTTTGTGTGCTGAACTACAGCTCTGAAGACCAGAGTTTGAATCTCTGCTCAGCCATGGAAACCCACTGGGTGATCTTAGGCAAGTGTCATTCTTTCAACCTTAGGGGAAGGCAAAGGCAAACCTCCTCTGAACAAATCTAACCAAGGTGATAGGTTCACCTTAGGATTTCTGTAAGTCAGAAACAACTTGAAGGCACATAACAATGAATATAAAATAGCAAAGTTCAGTATCAACAGGTATAAATTACTTCTGATGAAATTTGCTGCAGTCCATTAAAACCTGTGTCAAATTGTAAGCTCTAAAGCCAAGTGGACCGACTGAATCAGTGTGCATTTGGCAGATCAATACATAGGGAAGTTGATACATAAGTTCAGTTGACTCAGTGAGTCTACACTAGTTGACTAAGAGCCAGCATGGTGTAGTGGTTTGAGCATTGGGCCATGATTCTGGAAACCAGGATTTGAATCCCTCTCAGCCATGGAAACCCACTGGGTGACTTCAGCCAAATCATACTCTCTCAGCCTCAGAGAAAGGCAAAGGTAATGCCCATCTGAACAAATCTTGTAAAACAAAGTATGATAGGTATGCCTTAGGGTTTCTTTAAGCTGGAAACAACTTGAAGGCACACACTGCAATAAACTTTAGTTGACTAGCAGTTGGATTTAAGCCAAGAGTGGAACTACTATTGTTGGATGGTAACTCCCATCATTCTTCTCTATTGGCCATGTTGGCTAGATCTGCTGTGAGTTGCAAGGATCCATTTTGCCACAGGTGAGTACAGGAAGAGGGGCCTTTCTACACAAACACACACACAGGGTCCCAGGGCACAGTTTCAGGTATCATGAAAGGCTGAAGAAGAGGGAGAGAAGATCCTCTGGAAGTGAGAGGGCAGTTATACAGAGAGAAGTGATCACCTGTTTTTAAATCTGATGAAGAGGCCTTTTTCTGCCAGCCTCACTTGCCAGTGGGATCCTGGCTTTAGTCTTTAAGGTAAGCCTTAATGTCTTCTTACAAATTATGAAAAGATCTTAAACTGAAACAGTTTTAGAACATTTCAGTTAAAATATAATAAGAAGGAAAGCGAGATCAGATTCTCCCAGGCAGTGTCCACAGCAGCCTCTGTCTGCAGTGGCCCTGCCCAGATACTAGCTGCCAACTCAGGGGGAGTTGTTTACATGCAAGTACAACAGGGAAATTACCAAAATCTGTTACCAGATGTGAGAACAGGAGTGATAGAAATTTCATTCATAACACTGAAGATGTTTCCATAATATGCCATACACACACACACACACACACACACACATGCACACAAACATTAGTACTGGGACACATAGGTGGTTTTAATGGGATGATTTTTTAAAATTACATTTTAAATGTTATTGTCAGGGTTTGAGCTGATTCTTTTTATGAGCTGCCTTGGGTACCACTCTGAGAGAAAGGAGGCATAGAAATGAAATGACCGGAATCCTGTTGCGGACTTATAATTAGAATTGATCACTTCTGTAATGCCTGTATCCAATAAGGGGCAGCTGTTACATTACCATGAGGGGAGCCAGCAAAGAGGCCAAAGGCACATCAGTCACATTGTGCATTCAGACACCAGCTAAGGACCCTTCCCAGTGCTCTTTTACACATCTTTGCAATTCACTAATGGTTTCTTAGTGCCTTTACTACATAGCTAAATATACGTAAAGTTAAATAAAGTAGTCCATAATAGAAGATTCCAGCCTACAAATACAACTAGAGATATAGCACTGAATAATGACATCAACTTGGTAACCCTAACACAAAAACACAACCCCGATCCCTACCCTATCTCTCCCTCCCTCCCTCCCTCCCTCCCTCCCTCCCTTGTTTCAATCTGTTTTGTTTTTTAATACAGAGGTGGGCAAAGTCCACTCCCCTCAAAGGTTTGGGATTTTTTCTTTTGCCCTTGATTCTCCTTATTCCCCCTTCTCTCCCCCTCTCCCATCCAAAAGGCAAGGGGAATTTTTCTCTTCTTGGAGGCTTCAGGAATAGCAGTTTAGCTTTTAAATACTTTCTTGCCTCCCTCTCCTGCATTGTTTAACATTTTAAAATACCCATTTGTCAAGACTAAAAGTAGATTTCCAGCCACTTCTAGTTTTCTGTTCTTTCTTTTGGGGGGCATTTTTGGCCACCGTGTGGCCTCTTGCTTGTCCCCAGATCCAGCACTTATCCATCTCTTTTCTAGAGGGTATGCTGTTACTGGAAAAAGCTTTGGACAACTGACCACATCCCTAGTAACACTGATACAAAATTGAAAAGCTTTACAAGCATGCATGAAGTCTTGTATGAATTCTTGTATGAATATTTGTATGCTGTTGTTATTAACAAGTGGGAAATTTGGGAGAGAAAGCAGTTTAGTGTGATGAACATTAAAAGAAGGCTCTAAAAGCTTTAAAAACAAAAAAGCCTATTTCTTATTTGTTCTCTATATTATGAAGATCATTTTTATAAGAAGCAACATAAACATTTCAGAAAACAATATTTAGATGATTAAAAAATAATGGCCAGTCTACAAAGAATACCAAACGTGTAAAAACATCAGTTGATATAATTGTTACATAAGGAAGAGTTAACAAAATTGCATATTTCATAGATTAAAATATGTAAACATTGAGTGTTCACCATGCTAAAAGAATACTAAGCATAGATAGATTTATATAATGCTTTACATTTATTATTGATGGTTAGATAAGTTCATGGAAGGTAGAGTCATCAGTGACTACTAATCAGGGTGATTACATCATATCCTCTTAACATTTCAGAAATGAAAACTAAGGCGTGTGGCCGAGCAATATCAGAATGTGGTCAAGATGGCAAATGTTATCAGTGAGGAAGAACACAAGGCTACGAGTGGCTGCAGCAGCTTGCTTTTGCCTGAGCCTACTGGGAATGGCAAGATTTTCTCCACTTTTCCCCTCTCCCCTCAGTTAGTTAACCAAATGCAACAATAGAAGTAAGCTGAGGACAAAGGAGGAAAATGGGAGGAGAAAACAGATACTGGGACATTTTAAAAGCAGCTTGAAAAGTGAGATTATTGGGTTAGTCCCCACCAAATCAGGACAGTTGGAGGATGTGCTATATATCAATTTGCTATATATGATCAGAAACAGTACACCTCTGTATACAAATTGCTATGGAACATGAGCAGGGGAGTAATGTTGCATTCATGTCCTGCCTCTGGGCTTCCCATTGGCATTTAGTTGGTTACTGTGTCACCAGTAAGCTTGACTACATGGATCTTTGGCTGGATCCAGTATAGCCCTTCTTAAATTCAGCCTGTATTGCCCATACGCCATGGGTGCAGGGCAGCGGTTGGAGGGTTTGTGCCTAGGCCCACCTAATGAGTTCATGGCTGAGGTGAAATTTGAACTCAGAATTTCGGAGCAGTTCTTTCTCTATTGTACCGTCTCTTGAAAAATCTTGAAGGCCATTTCTGGTTAGAGACATCAGTACTAAGAATGTGTAAGGCCACACACAAAATGAGAATGTTGGAAATTACAGCAGCCTTCTCTCTTCCCCGCCTCTTTGGCTATCCCAGCCAGGGTTCTCAATTGTCAGTCGGTTTCAGCTGTCCCTCTGTCTCTGAGATCACTGTTCTCCTTTAACTGTTATTATTCCTCTCTGACTGTACACATACTGCTGCTTAAATGTCAACTGATCTTAACTGCTCTTAACTTCTAAAATATGCTAAGCATATCTCTAATCTAATTTATTAATTGGTGAGTTTAATGTATTGTTATAAATTTTAGTAAATATTTTCTTTTGCATTTCGAAATCTGCTGTCTGCCTAGTCTTTCAAGTCAGCCATCATATATTAAGAAGCCACACTCAACAAGGAAATGTTTTCTCTGCTACTCTGCTAATACTGAGTTCCCATGGGACTAATTGCTGGAGCAACTCACACCTCCCAACAGAGAAGAATGTGCCAAAGATGTATATTCATCTAGGAAAGAGTGCTCTGTGTGCTCCTTCCATTCTCAGGCTCTAAACTAGTCCAGGGCTTCAAAGAAATTGAATGTTATCAGAGTAGTTTGGTCACGAGACACTCATCAGGTTTCTTGCAGTAAATAAGAATCATATCCAAGCAATCAGAAAGAGGAAGTAAACTCTTGTAAGTCAAAACAGCTGTTTGGATGGTAGTGATTGTTTGTTCTCTTATTTCAAGTAATTACTCAGTAAGAAATAACAGGCACAGGCATAAGTGAAGAGGTGGAATAGTAATTTTTGTTGTGGGCACTGCTGGAGCACCAGTCTCAGTCATCACCACCCCAAGGGCTCCAAAAGCCAAAACTCTCACATATTTAAGTGCTGGGAGGTCCAATTTGGATTCGATGCAGGCATGGGAATGCGAATTACTGAACTTCAGCTGTACCATAATCGGTGATGAGTTGCACGGAGAAAGATTTTGTGAATTTTCAGAGCATATTATTGTGTATCTTCACACTAAAAGCTAAAGGAAGATTTTGTTCCCTTTCTCCCTCCCCAACCCTGCAGCAAGCAACCCTAGCAACTCACCAAGCAATGGGGATGTATATGGCTTTGCATTGGGCTCCTTCATCCATGACAACATCTCCCATGTGCCACTGTGGTAACACATAAATTTAATCAGAGCAAATGCTTCTTTTCAGCCATTCCCTAACAAGTGGAGCATAAACAGATCCCTTTTTAAAAACAGTTTGTCACTGGGGCCGTGGAGAAAACCCATAGCTCACAAACTTTCATTTTATGTTTGCCTCCCAAGCAAACCATTTCTGCTTATTTTTTTACTGTTTATTAATGCCAGTTTCAAATATATCTTTCTGTTTTCTTTCTTTCTTTTTTTTAAGGAGTGGGGAATCTGATGATAACTTTGGAATATTCTCTTTTATGTGACAGCTATGAGTAGTCAGTCAGTGTGAAAATAGGTCCAGTAAAACTATGCTAAATGAAATCTGGTGTGACATCTGCTGCAGAAAAAAGCTAAATTATTTAAGGAAAATGCTGCATAGAGGATTCACTGATCTCAAAAGAACACTAGAGGCTAGACTACCTGTTATATAGCACAATCCTAGGCATGCCTACTCTCAAGTACCTATGTAAGCAAGTAGAGGACTGTAGCCTTGTTCAGTTTCTAAGATATTTCTGAAAGTCTATTTCACACTGAAAATGTGTTAGAAAGATTGGTGCAAGATGCACTGAAATGAAGGAATAAAAATTTAAAGCAATAGGAAAGTCAGCCCCTTCAAGGGTAGTTTTTTGTATATGCTAGTTTTTAAAAATCACAGTACAAACCAGAGGTTTTTATGGCAAATAAAGTCTGAAATCCTGGCTTAAGTTGGCTGTACATAGTACTTTTATATATAACAGTTATTGTACAGTGAATTCTAAATCTTATCCTTGGCTGTGATGTTCAAGCCACATAATATCTGTGCAGTTGCAGTTTTTCTAAAGTAAGCACTTTTCTTTTTATATAGAAGCCTCTGAAAATGATATTTGGGGTTGTTTGTTGAAGCATCCGGTATAAGATTTCTGAGCCAGTGTGGTGTTGTGATTTGAGTGTTAGAATATATCTCTGGGAAACCAAGGTTCAAATCTCAAGGATGCTGGGTGACTGTGAGCAAGCCAGACTCTCAGCCATAGAGGAAAACAGTGGCTCCTAATAAATCTTACCAAGAAAGTCCTAAGAAAAGGCTGTCCTAGGTCCAAGTCCAAGTCAACTTGAAAGTGCATAACAACAATAAGCTTATAGCAGTGTTATCCAAGATTGTTTACTCAAGAGTGACAAATGCCTAGTTGTCTGAAAATTCTCACACTGAAAAACTGTAGCTTCAATAAATAGGTCTTGAATTGTGATGAGGAAGTGGGAATATAGCCCATTTCAGTTTTTTTCCCCTCTCAGGTAATCGAAAAGGAGAAACCTACTTTCTAGTTTTTTGCCTTTTGTTGATTAGTCTGCAAAAAGCATGAGCAGTTGTACTTTGATCCTTAGAAAATATGATAAAGACAAGCAATAGGATGATAGCTTATTTATGCATTGCCCAAAAAGGAGGAACAGATCACCAAAACAGAGGACAAAGTAGGTCAACAGTTTCCACAGAGTTTGCATATGCTAAAGCTCACCACTGGGAGAAAGATTGGATGCCTGCTTACTCTGCTGCCCAAATGATAACTATTGTTAAGGAGTGTCAAGGTGTTGGAGTCTGTATCTAGACTGGGCAGTCCTTCAAAGGACATCTCATAGTCTGTCTCATAAAGTAGGATACGTGGCTATCCGTATGAGCTATAACACTATATTCATTATGAGCAATCTGGGACTGTTTGAGCTGAATCTTGCAAGGCTTGGGGAGGAAGGGTGATCCAGCTGTTCTGGATTATGGTTAAACTTAAGAAGGCACCAAGGTACCCTCAAAAAAGAGCAGATAGTTATTAAATCAGCTTACTTGTAATGTAGACAGGGAGTTGGAATTTCTTAAGCATTGTATATCAAGGAGTGGACTGGCACTCTCTAGCAGAAAATTGTAAGGACCTTTCCAAATTAAAAAATCCCAAAATCCCTTAGAATGGAGCCATGACAGTTAAAGTGATGTGAATCTGATATAACTGTCTAGTGCAGATACACTTCTCAGAAAGCAGAGAACAGATTATTACCACAATAGTAGTTCTGTGGAAAATGTGGATTGCACAACAAAATCCATATGTGAAAGAGTCCATTATCTAAGCTTTCAAAGAGTATAATAAATAGTAGGTGAGAGCACATATGCTGGCCTGAGTCCCTTATTGGAAGAGCAGGATAAAAACCAAAAAAAGTAGCATTTTTGGTGAATAACTAAGTATGGGTTTGCATTTTTCTCATTTGACCTTTATGCACAATTATAGTGTCCATAGGGAAAAAGAAGGGAATCATGGAATCAGTTTCTCTGTAGTGTAGCTAATCCAGTCTAGTAAGTAGCCCTAAGTCAAATAGTCCTTGCTGTTCCCCAGATTTATTGGGCCCACAAATACCACCCCTAATACTGAGCATTAAGGTGAAGAAATTATTAATCCTGCATGAAAAGAAAGCAGTAGTACTCTCTGTCTGATTTCCTTCATCCTTCATTCTAGAAGGCAAATTGGAGCTTGGTAGTAAATGTGTTTAATATTAATGTGAGTCAAAGATGGGTTGCCCATCAGAATAAGAAACGACTAGGCCAAAAGAAATACCTGAATTGCTTTTAAATAGGAAAGCTCTCAACAAATTACAGAAATAATCTTGCCTTCAGATTCATAGAGGAACAGACAGAGCTCTGGAGGACTGAAGAAGGACAAACAAAATTATATTTTTGAGAGTGTGAATAAGGTAATCCCAGAGTGCTAAAGACAAGGGAGCAGTTTGACAGCAGCCTTCAAGTGGCGAGAACAGATCATTAATCAATTTGTGACATCTAGAGAGAAGCACATCCATTCCTTAATAACATTGCTGATCTAGTAGGCTTGGAGACAAAGTTAAGTGTAATATATCTTGATTTTAGTAAGACATTTGACAAAGTACCACATGTTATGCCAGCATTCCCCAGCCTGATACCTTCCCAATGTTGTGAGCTACAACTCCCACCTTTTCTGAGTATTGGCCATGCTGGCACTGTCTGGTGGAATGCAAAACATCTGGAGGCTGCACTCTACATAAAGAGATGTAGAATAATTCTTTGGGCCAGAAGGAAATACTGCTGGGGGATTGCTTCCATTTAAGGACTGGCTTTGGAAGAACACTTGAGGTGAGCCCCAAACTTGCCCCTTGCCCCCATGTTGAATTCAGGGTGTCAGGAGAAGAGGTTTCAACTCTGCAACTTGACTATCCCAAGGTACAGTATTTAGCCTGCAATCCTAAAGCCATCTCCCCTGGAATAAGCCCCATTTATCTCAGCAAGACTCACCTCTGGATAAACATTCATAGAATTGCAGTGCCTCTCTGTTTAAAGAAAATGGCACAGTTCTGTAGCCCCAAAACTTTTTCATTAAAGAATAGTTATCTTGAGCCCCATTCAGCTAGAATCAAAACCTACCTCAGGGTAGGAATGAACTGGTACTAACATTAAAGGAATTCTAGAAAAAGCATGCCAACCACTTTCTTTGTTATAAAACATGATAAATCAGATGGAGAGAAAAATCCCTCTCAGACCTAACATTTTCTAATTAAAGCAAAACTCTGTGGTTAAATTGGGAAGATGTAATGGCTGCAAAGAATGAAACAATCGTTCCTCCCCGGATACATCAGGCTTATAAAAAATCAGTCTTTTAAACAAAAGCCCACACAAGAGAAAATGATAAATTATGGATATATTCTGTTGAAAAATTTTATTGGTTCGTGGTGACTGTGGGGAAATTGTGCATCCACAAGCGAGGACTCTATAAATAGCTTTAACAGTATTGTCTCATCTCCAAAACTCAGTAAACTACAGCCAGGAATGCTTCCTCTTATGAAGTTGTCTGACTACAGACACAACTGAAAAAAGCTGCAAGCCTGTTTTATAGATTAAATAATGCATGGAGAATGGAGACTGCTGAGGTGAACTGGCTAGCCAAGAATTTTGTTGCTTTTAGAAGCACATTACACAAAAGTTATAGATGAAAACATTTTCTTTATATTTATTTAAAAAATACCTGGGTTTTCCAGCAATCTTGAGTGATGTGAAATATCTGAGGAAGCAGAAAGACAACCGAAATTTGAGCTCCTTGCTTTAAAATATATATATATTTAGATTAAGCTAACAATGTTTTCTACAGCTATACGTTTCCAAATGTCCAGGATGTTGAAAGTGGAATGATAGCACTGTAACAGTCTAGTGTGGCCATCATCCTAGTAAACAAGAGAGGCTTTGGTCTAAAAATGCAGTTTTGTTCTTTCCATCAAATACAATTGCAGATTAATTTCAGGTAGCTGAATATTGCAGGGTGGGATCTCAGCTCAGTGTGGATGAACAGTAGTGGCTAAAAATATTTCTCAGCAGTGAGGATTTGAATGTTCTGAGCACAGTGGATTTCCTTTGGGGAACTGACAACTGAAAGGTATTTAATGTTTTAGGGCTCTGCCGGAGCAGGATAAATCTGAAGACCCAAACTTTATGTTTTTGCAGTTTAGACTGGCTCAAAGCAGACAGCAACGTCCTGCTGAGAAAATAAACAACAGAGGGATTCAGTGGTGCTATCCAGTGATCCGAGTTTCAAAAAGCACTCCTTCCTTGTGTTTGTCAGTTCACAACATGGATTATTCCTTTCAGAATTTTAATTCCTCAGCAGCAACGAGAGATCTTACTGCTGCTAATGTATCTCCTGCTCAGTTTCGACAGATCTGTTATTTACTCATCTCCTGCTGTTTCATATCCCTCAACATTTCACAGATGAAAACTGGGCTGATCAGAATGTGGTCAAGATGGCAGAAGTTATTAGTGAGGAAGAACAGATAAGCTAGGAGCAGCTGAAGCAGTTTGCTTTTGCCTGAGGCTGCAGGGAAGAGCAGGGCTCTGCCTTCTCCTCTCCCCCATGATGAGTTAACTGAATGCAACTGCCTTTGCACTTTGAATGCAGCTTCAAGCACTTGTAGTAAGCCTATAATGAAGAGGGAAACTGGGAAGAGGAGAGAGAAACTGGGACAGTTTAAAAGCAACTGAAAAAGTGGGATGAAAGAGGATTAATTGGGACTGCTCCTCTCAAATCAGGATAGTTGGAGGGTATGCTGTGTTGCTGTGATTTCTCAGGTGAGCGTCTCACCCTTCATTTTATACCTGTTCCTCCCACCTAGATTAAGAAGATAACAATATAGACCAGCCTTACAGGATTATTTGAAAGTGTGTCGGAGGTGCTCTGAACCTTGCGAAAATGGTTAAATACTGTTATTTCATGGAGGATGATTAGAAGAGCTGAGCAGAGCCAGCCCTTCTTTTAGGGAGAGCAAGGTGACTGCATCAGGCAGCAGGTAACCAGCAGATGCTGAAGGGTGTGGTTGTGTATGCCTTGGGACCTGCTCTACTTCTCCTGAACTGAGCCTGCTGCCCCCCTGGGCAGATGCTGAACCCTTGATGGTGCTTGATGGTTCAACTCTCAGCCTAGTTCATTTCAGTTTAAGGAGCAGGATGCCATCTTGTCCTTTGCCTCAGGCAGCAAAATGACTTGGGCTAGATCTGTTGCAGAGGATCATATGCATCTTTAAATGACAGAGGGCTTTTCCACCCTACACTGTTATAGTGTTGTTATTCCACTTTCAACATCCTGTGGAATTCTGGACTTTGTAGTTTACTGAGGCCAAAGAACTCTCTGGCTGAAAATTCTGCAAACCCCTGGATTCATAGGATGTTGAAAATGGAATGATAGCACTATAAAAGTCTAATGCAGAAATGGTCTTAGACTGATAAAACATAGAGCTGTGTCTCTTTACTTTCTTTGCACTTTACCTGGGCAGTGAAATGTGGACCACTTCACTTCACTTCTGCTTCCACTTTATCTGCATTTCTTGCAGTGGTTCTTTAGTAGCCACCAGCCTGGCCACGATATTCCTTATTCACATGCATAGATCCAGAGGAACATAATGTCAACTCTAGTCCTTCCTTTTCTTCTATTCTGCCCACTTGCAGCCGGACCCTGCAGGCCGAGATATTTCTATTCTTCCCATTTTGGAGCACTGTGAAAACTCTCACATGACCATTTGGCTTGGCATTGTTTATGCCTACAAAGGCCTACTCATGGTAAGTAATGGTAAGTGTAGCTCAGAGCCAGTGTGGGGTAATGATGAGAGGGTTGGGCTAGGATTAGGAAGACCTGGGCTCAAATCCCCACGCCACCCATGAATCTCATTGGATCACCTTGTGTTAGTGGGTCTCTGTTACAAGATTGTTAGAATAAAAATGAGGAAGAGCATTCTACAGTATGTTTTTCCAAGTCATTGGTAAAAAGGATGACAGTCTCTTTAAGAATGACTATTAACAATATATAGTGTGGTAGTCCAAGTGTTGGACTAGGACACTGGGAGACCAGGGTTTGAATCCTTCCTTGGCTGTGAAGATCCTGATGGGACACATGCTTTCAGCCTCAAAGCAAAGGTAAACCCTCTCTGAACAAATTCTGCCAAGAAACCCCTGTGATAGGATCGCCGTATGTCGAAAAGGACTGGATGGCACCCAACAACAATTACTTTGTGGCCAACTGTCCAGTTGTTGCTTCTACAACAGCCTGTGGGGTGGTCTGTGCAAACATATGCCATATTGAATCTAGTTGGTTAGTTAGACACTACTTCATAAATATCTCAAAAAATCTACCATAACAGAGCTACCCCAGTATAGTCAATCCTCCAGATTTGGTCAGATGGGGCGCAGGAGTCTCACAAAAGTGGGAAAATTGTAAATATCAAAATGTGTGTATGTGTCTGAAGGAAGGGGGCAAGGCATCATGGGGAGGCAGCCACCCAAAGTTCAAACCAAGCCAAGGGAAAAGAAAGGGAAAGGGGTTGGGTCAGCACAGTGGCCCTATACTTCTTCTCTCTTGCCCATCTCCTTCCATGTGTGGGAGGGCAGAGTTGGGACAGGGTTTGTAGTGCTGAGAAATCCGGCTGAGATCTGTCCTTAGCTGGCCAGGGAGCGGATGGTGGTGGTGGTGGAGGAGGAGGACCAGAGGTGGGTTTTAAAGAGCTGCATGGCCTTATCAGAGCCACTGTGAGGGAAAGTTCCCCCAGAAAAGAAGCACCTGGGGTGGGGGGTGGGCAGGGGTTGGAGAAACTCACAAATAAATCCATGAAAGTGAAAGTCACAAATGTGGAGGGCTGACCATACACTTTAAATACTTTGAAGAACTCTTTTATAGATGAGTCTTCATGCCAGATCCACTAGGAAAAAAAACACGTTTCTCTCCCATGTTATTTCTCCGCTCCTTTTTAATTCAGCAAGTCATAGCTGACAAGGTACAACACAGGTGGACAGGCCACCAACCTGTTTTCTGCAAAGCTTGGAAAAGTCATTTTTAAGAACCAGAATTCCAGGAGCATCCCAGCCTGCACAGCTAGCACATATGCTGACTGGGAAGTTCTAGGAGCTGGTGTCCAAACAAGTATTTTTTTCAAGCTTTGGGTTGTTGTTTCCAGGCCTGATACAACTGCCCCATGCTTGCACCCTAATAACATCTATAGCTACACATCAGCTGAGATCCAGCATCAACAGATGTAAATAGCTGTGTCTGACTATACCTCCCCCCCAACCAAAGGGTTTCCAAGATACTGCAGACTGAGGCACTGGGAAGTGATGCCTGCAGCACTGTCCTGGTACCAGAGAAGCAGTTGCAGCAAGACCTTGAAGGGTTTCTTTATCGGCCTGTTGTCTGTGCGCCTGTGCTGGAGATGACATTTCCCCATGATCCAGTCTGCAGTACTTCGGAAACTTTTTAGTTAGGGTGCTGCCTGGCTAAGATAATGTCATTGCAATTACATTTGATGATGCAGGGCCTGGATATATGTGTGTGTGTGTGTGTGTGTCTGTCATATATATCCTTAACCACATGGCTGGAAACTTTAGTCCTTATTAGAAATAGGCTGAAAAGGTAGGATTCAGGAGTCATATTTGGGTGTGACTGCAAACATGAGTCCCAAAAGTCACAAGGTCGTAGGTCTAATTTATGATCTTGAAACTGCTGAACATGAGGCCAGCCATACTTACTAAATTAAGCACTGTTAGGCACAATCTAACCAATGTACAATTTTAAATCCTATTGATTTCAAATGGACAATTGAAGTCCCATTGACTTCAATGGGGGAATTAAAAGTATGGGAATCAATCAATAGAAATTAAATGTGCTTATCTTTGGCTGGGTCATGCCCTGTTTTTGCCTTTGCCAACATATAACTGAGCAAGACACGTGAGCTGTTATAAACAAGGCATTTTGGTGTCTCATGTATAGAAGTCTAACTTGGTGTACTGTGTTACAATCGTTGCTTTGTTTTCTTTTCCCAATTTCAGCTGTTTGGTTGCTTTTTGGCTTGGGAAACTCGAAATGTGAGCATTCCAGCTCTGAACGACAGTAAATACATTGGCATGAGTGTTTATAATGTAGGCATCATGTGTATCATTGGAGCTGCTGTTTCCTTTCTCACACGAGACCAGCCCAACGTACAGTTCTGCATAGTGGCACTCGTCATTATATTCTGTAGCACCATCACACTCTGCTTAGTCTTTGTACCTAAGGTAAGCACATTCATTTGCAAAGGGTCTTATTATTTGCCTTTCATTTCTGTGGAACAATTAAGCTCACTTCTGCTAGAAGCCAGTGGCAAATTCTTCTGCATAAGCCCCATTCAAATGGGTAGGAACCTCAAAAGAACATGGTTGCCTCATGGGATTGTATTCATGGGGCTAAAAAACAGTGTTAGTCCTATCTAGAATAGACCCATTGAAATCACCAGTTCTTAAGTTAGTTCAGTGGGTCTCCTCCAGATACAGATAATAGTGGGTTTAGCCCATGCTTCATAAAGTGTAAGAGTAAGTTCAGAGCCAGTTTGATGTAATGATTCAAATGCTGGACAAAGGATGGAAAGACTTATGCTCAAACTCCCTCTCAGTAATTAATGTTACTAGATGATCTTGAACTGGTCACAATGTGACTTATCTCATAAGGATCTTTTGAGCATAAAAGATGTTTTTGCAGAGGGGTATGCGCTTCCTAAAGGAAATCTGCAATATAAAATATATGTGATGGGCCTTCCTAGGGATTCTTGATTTTCCTCAAGGATAGTTCCCCTGACTGTCTTGATTAGACAAGGAACTAGTTCTCACTTTGGCAATAAAGCTGTGTCTACTGTGTAGACAGTACAGATTCATAGTGCAAGTGGGGAACCAATGACTGGTAGGTTCTCTATACAGAGAATCCTACCACACTGAAAACTAGTTGTCAGATAAAGATTTCTAGCTTGTTGTTATCCCTAACATCCCTTTTTTTTCCCTAATGTGGAATGTTCTTCTGTCATTGAGGAACATTCACTCATGTAAATTCCTACCTGCAATCTTCAGTAATACACCTCAGGGAGACCCAGAACTCTGGGTGTATGTCCCGTCATAACTTCCTTCTACTTGTGGATTGAAACTTTAACCAATGTTGCATTGTGAATAGAACTTTCTAGTATCTGAAGTCAGGATATAATAAATTGTATCAATCCTAAAGCGGGACATTCTAAAAGAAGAAACAGAATATTTATTTAATTTTAGAATAAATTTTGAGAGGACTCTTTGAACATTACTTTTGGTCCATAGGAGCAACAAGTGTTCTTGGGGCATTGCTTCAGTAATGCCAGAAATCTGCTATCACATATGAGGGGGCCATAGTATGCCTTCCAATTTCCTGGAAGTGTAACCCTGATATGGAGTGGAGGTGTATCACTAGCTCCTCATGATCTCATGCTTCTGATGTTAGCTAAGTTGCATGTGCTAACTGGGGCAGAGGGAAAAGCAAATGGGTAAATAAGTTTAGCTCACATGTATTTAAAAATTGATGAGCTGTTGTCTGAGACTTTGCCTCAAAACCTAGCATTTTGCACTGAACCTCATGTTCTATAACTGGTTTGTTGGTTTGTTTGTTTGTTTGTTTTGTTTTAAAAGAGAGCACAGAAGTGAATTGATATAACCTTCAGGGGTTTTTTCTCTGCTTTCAAAATGTTCAGTTAATCACTCTGAGAACAAACCCAGATGCAGCCACTCGGAATAGAGGGCTCCAGTTCACTCAGAATCAGAAGAAAGATGACTCAAAAACATCAACATCTGTCACCAGTGTCAACCAGGCCAGCACATCTAGGTTAGAAGGACTGCAGTCAGAAAACCACCAGCTGAGAATGAAAATAACAGAGGTATTACTAACAGCATGCTGTGGTTAGATCATTTCTGCTCTATGGACCGTGCCTGCTTTCTCAGTCTGTACAGCCATGAAACTCAGAGTCAAACCAAATGTAACATGGAAGATCCATGACTGGATTTCCTGAAATATAGCTTAATATTAAAAGGAGTGACAAAAAAAAACCAAAGTAAAAATACCACAATAATACTACATAAAACAAAGTAGTACAATACAAAATAAAACAGATTATAAAACAGACTAGACAACAATGTACTATCAAAAAAGAAAACAAAACTACAAATATCTAAATTAGAAGATGATTACAAAAACTATATATAACTAAAAATTGGTTTCTACTCCTGCAGTGAATAGTAATCCGACAGTAACAACTAATCATTAGATCCTAAACTTAAGGTACATGCTTGTTGCCTATTATTTATCTTCATAATAAATCTAAATTTACAATACGAGTTAATGGTTAATAAATCTAAATATATTATTAATAATAATTCTAACTTAACTATTAATAATCAAATTTAAAAATGTAATGATTGCTTAACAGTTAATCGTTAGTAACTTTTCCCCATTCTATTCTATATTAAAAATTTGTAATTCTTAAAATAATAATTTTCTGTATAGTAAATATCTTTATTTAAATCCAACAATGAAAGTAAAACTATTTTCCAACTAATCTTCTTGCGATAGTAAAAATAACAAATCTAAAATTAACTATTTAAGAAAAAGCAAAAGAGCTATCTTTGGCATCGTCAGATATCCTCAGTCCCTTCATAACTTTTACTTCTAGTAGCTCATAATCATAAGCCATTTTCATAAACCATAGATCATAATCCATTTTCATCATCATCACTTTATTCCTCTTTCACTTCTTTCTATTATTCATTTTCCCAAGAACAGAATCATATATAAACCATTTAGCTAAACATAAATTATAAATCATTTTCATCACCAGACACTTTTTCTCTTTTACTTTCTATTTTGCCTTTTCCCAAAAACAGAATCATGTATAAGTAATCTTCAAAGATAATCAAGACAACTATGCATAATCTATGGCTGGGAGAGGGGGCTGAACTGACTTTACTTAAGTCTGGCGGGTTGTCATTGAATGTCCAAGTGAAATGTTGTTCCTACCAAACTGTACTGGACCATGCATGATTGTAGACAAAATATATTTGCTACTTCACAACGCTTATCTTTTTAATATATATATATATTAATTTGTTCCATTATATACCCTCACGTCTTTCTAGTATTATTTATTTATTTATATCTTATGCTTTTTCAATACTGGGACTCAAGGCAGCTTACAAGGTGTTAGAACAGATACAAAATAAAATGCATACAAAAGCATCAGTAAAACTATACGAAAGTTATTTTAAAATACAATTAAACAATATGTAGAATTAAAACCATTTTGAAACCCATTAAAAATAGAAGATGAAGACCAGTGAAGCAGCACACATTTAAAACCTCATAGCAGTCAGTTCCTGAAAGCCTGTAGGAATTTTTAAAAAGAGTTTTCACTCATTGGCAGAAGGAGTGCAAGGAAGGAGTCATCCTAACCTCTCTAGGGAAGGAGTTCCAAAGCCTGGGAGAAGCCACCAAGAAAGCCTTTTCTCTTGTTCCCACCAAACATGCCTAGGAAGGTGGTGGAGCCAAGAGAATTGCCTTTGCAAAAGATCTTAAGAGTTTGGACAGGCTCATATAGGTGCTTCAGTCGGTTTCCTAAATGGGAACTTCTAGACTGGCAGCTGTTAGCACTTCTAATTGGCTGCTTATGTTTAAGGGCTATAGCCTTTTTAAAATGCATCCTGTTACGTTCTGTCAAAACTAATGGTCATCATAGCTACTTCTGAATGTTTTACTTTTTGTTATTTAAGGTTTATTTACTGTTATCAATAACAGATTTCATACGCAACTCCCTTCATCCTTCCACTTCCCTCTCATACTTCGTAATTTTTTTTTAAATTTTGTGATCTTTCTCATTTAAGTACAATTGTGAGAATATTCTAATCATTTTTTTAAAACCTTAGCTAAAAAGTGTCTTAGTGCAAATTTAAAAACTGTTTTAAAAAATTAAACGGGCTCTTATAAATGCCTCAATCAGAAAGATAGTAGCCATGATCATACACAAGAGTAAACTAGAATTACTGGGGATGGGTTACTGTTCATGAACAGCATACTTGCATCAGCGTCATCTGCTTCCTCTTCCCAGCAGAAGCAGCTAAACTGATCGGAAATTAGTGAAGAATCAAAAGTTTGCAGTTCAGTCATGTAGGGGTGGGGAATGAGACAGTTCGCCCTGGGCGGCAATGTTTTTGGGGTGTCCTGACTCATAGCCACACCCCCACGCAGCCCGGGCACACCGCTGCACACCCTGGCCTCGCCCCTCACGCCATAGTCCTGCCCTCTCACACACACCCTCCCCACACTCCAAGCTCCACCAGTGTTGCTGTTACCTCTGAACCTGGATCCTGGCTGGTCTCTTCCTAAGCAAACCAGGAAGTGTTTGGCTTCAGACTCTGCTTTCTTAGAGGCTCAAATGTAAAAGGAAACTTTTTCTTTCTCATTAGTTTTACCAGGAGTCCAAGTGTGGATTAAAAGGAAACTCTTGCATCTGTTATTTTAGCCCTGCCCACTGGTGGGAGGACCCATGTAGGATTATTGCACTCAATTAACTCAGCAGGGGAGAAGTGGAGAGGGGCAGCTTCTTGAACTTCCCAGTGGGCTTTGGCAATACCAAACTGTTCATGGCTGCTTTCATATAAATGCAGCATACACTCATTTCCTCTTTGTTTTGTTTTGCTTTATGAAATGTACTTCCTTAGTTCTCCCCATGTTAATGGAGTGGGAAATGGGAGGGCAGCATTTCACAAAAGCAGGCTTATACATTCCTAGATATTGTTTCAGTGATATTGGCAATAACCCAGTATAATTATCTTCCTGTTGGAAAACAGGGAGCTATATTGCTTGCCTTTTCCAACAAACTAGGCCTGTTTTATAGCTGGAGCCACTATCATTTCACAATTACTTCATATTGAGGTAGAAAGTTAAGGAATTTTTAAATTCCACTGTTATTGAATCTCACCCATGGAACTTCTCACCATATTTTAAGTACCAAAAGTTAGCTGGATTGCGCCCTGGCTGTAAAAGATTATGGTGTTTCAGGGGGCAAAATCTGAGGATGATTTCATTTGGGTTTTACTGGCATCCCTCTGCTCGGAGCCTCTGGGTTTGATGCAAAATCATTTGCTTTATCTCATATAAGAAATACAATCTTTTGAGTCTGCCTTGGCCCTTTCATCTCAGATTAGAATGCGTGTTTTTTAATTAGACCCACTATCTTTTAAAATATGTTTGATGTGTATTCTTTAAATAGTCACTCTTACACGTGAAAAAGATATCTCCTTATTTGTCCCCATATGGAGGTCAGCTAGGGTTTTAGTGGGAGGGAGCTGCTTTCATGTGTTGAGCCTTACCTGTGGGTCAGTGGAAAAAAGTGGACAGAGAAGACTTCTGTTGCTATTCTTCACCAGTACTGTCACCATAATGCAGAAAAGGGCAAGTGAGTTCATCCTTTTACCACCTTTATTTGGAGCTTATTTGTTCACTCTTTTTCCATCTTTACTGGGAACAACCTCCATAGAGGACTTTTTCTTTCATGGTGCACAGTAAGGACAACACTGCTTCCCAGATCCTGGGGCCTAACAGTAACTATGGTTCTGTTTTTTTGTGCACCCCATTTTCACCTGGCCAAGGCTGATCTACAGAATTAATGACCAAGGCTTCCACACTGCTCTTTTGAACTAGTGTGGTCACAGTTAAAATTATTCATTTCTGACTCCTAGAGTTCAAAGCTGGTTGTCTTTGTTCCTGGACTAATTCCTATATTCAGGGGCTAGGAGTCTCACAAAGATATCACATAGGGGTGGTCAGTCTGCTCCATTGGACCACTCACATATTCAAGAGAAAACGATATTTCAGCTGGCCAGTTCCTCCAAGACTTTATCCCTACCTTCCCTACACTGAAGTAAATAAAAATGCCTCAGGCACGGATGTGTAGCAGTTTGCAGAGGACAGATGGCAGGAGAGACATTTGTATCTGGAAGCTGAGGGGTTTGAAAGCTTCATGGTCTCTGGCCCCAATATATCTAACTGTAAAAGGTGGAGGCAGAACTTGGAAATCTGACTTTTTAGACTACAGCTCCCAGAATCCTGCAGCCAGTGTGGCTATGGTATGTTCTGGGAGCTACAGTAAAACAAAAAGAAAGTACCATTTCCAAAGCTCTTCAGGCTGGACATAGGAGCAATGGCCATGCTCTGATGAGGGAATATGCAAAGCAGAATACTTAAGGAAGCTTACAAAAGTTCAAACATTTAGACTGTACAAAAATTAAAACTGTAATGAAACTGTCAGTAAAATTAAAAGCAGTTAAAAACAGGCCATTAAAAAGAACAACAAATACAAACAATCCAGCACATGAACGGCCTTTTTCTTTTGAGTAATCAGCCCTCAAAGCAAAGAAAAAGTGCTCGTTGCTAGTTTTGAACTTGCTTCCTGACCTGAACAAAACTGCAAGCTTATTAACAGTAGCCAAATCCTAGCCTAGCTTGGGATATAGGGGGCAACAAGAGTCCTTTCCCACTTTGTTAATCTAGGGAAGAAGAAAGACACTGAAATATAATGATTTTCTGTAGAACAGACCTAATGTTTTCCTTGGGAGTCAATTCAATAAACTGCGTTAAAAACAGAGGGTGATTCCGTTCAATTCCATTCCATTCCATTCTAGAGAATGGAATTAACCCTGCTGTCTCTCTACTTTAAGTTTGGACAGTTATGAGGAGCATATGGAATATTGCAGAACTGATTGGTGAAGTTTTTGCACCTTTAAAAATTAAAAAGAAATGTGACATGTTTTTCACAAGAAGAAGCATTTGAAGGAAATGTGCAGGAGCATCATAGATATGAAAGAATCTGCCAGTGCCCTAGGCAGATTTCTCAGAGCAAGATAAAAGAGAGTACAGAGAATCCGTGGTTATGTCATTTTCTTTTGAAGACTTTACTCAAAGTGAAGCTATGTTTAAAATGGAAATATCATACCTGTTTATTCTGGGTGTATGCAGGATTCCCAAATAAAAAGAGTCTGTATGGTCAGAAGCCACTAAGCATCTGTAGCAGCTATCAATTTTAACAGATGCTATCACCACCCACAGATAGGGCTTTTTCATTCCCATCTGCTAACTCACCTCGGTGACTTACTCAAGTCTTTCCTGCTACTGTTGTTGGAGAAGAAAAGAATGAGCCGGACTGTAGAGGGAGAACACTAGGAAAAGGCTCTCCAGTAGTACCTGTTGCAGTTGTCAGAAATGGAACCTGCACAGTGGTTCAAAGTAGCACTTGCCTGCAAAGTTTGAAAGTACCAAGGCAGCATGGTGTTGTGGTTTGAGCATTAAACTATGACCCTGGAGATGAAGGTTCGATTCCCCACTCAGCCATGGAAACCAGTTGGGTGATCTTGTACATGTCACACAGCCTCATTCTCGAAAACCCTGTGATAGGTTCATCTTAGTGTCACCATGAGTTGGAAATGGCTTGAAGACACATAACAGCAATGGAGGCCTAATTTGGAGGCTTGGAGTCTACTAAATCAGTGGTTTCACAAAGCTGAGTCCCAGACATTGTTGGCCTTAAACTCCTAGGATCCCTAGCCAGCTGGACAATGGTGAAGGATTCTGCGAGTTCTGGTCTAATAACATCTGGAACGTGCCAGGCTGCCTACCCCAACTCACAGACATCATACAGGACTGCTGCTTTGGTGTGTTCAGGGTAGATATCTATTTAGCACTGGCAGGAATTTTGTTACACAAACAGATCCACACATCCATAACAGGTGGGGCTCTATTCTTCTTCTGTATGCCAATTCAGTGGATTTTTGTAAGTGTGATGCATTTCACCATGCCATGTGGAAGGGATCTAGGGCAATTCTTTCCAATTGTACATCCATATGTACTATACAAACATAATAAGAAGGTCTTTTGTCAGTATGACTGTAAATAGGAATTTAAACCCTTTCTTTGCATATGTTTTTTATGCATGCTTAGAAGGGAACACCATGCATCCATATGAGCTGAGATGACCTTTCTCCTTAAAGAGACTGCAAGTATGGCAATCCAGTGCTTTAATACTCTGTAAAATGCTTTTCTTTAAACAGCTGGACAAAGCTTTAGAAGAAGTCACTATGCAGCTACAGGACACACCTGAGAAGACAACGTATATCAAGCAGAATCACTACCAGGAACTCAATGATATTCTCAGTATACGCAACTTCACAGAAAATAAAGGTATGGAATTATACCTCCCCAGTTGAAGGGGTCAAATAAGAGTCTTTGCCTTAACATTTATAATCATACTGTTTGGACATTTGAGAAACCTGAAAACATGAAGGTTTCTGTAATGTGTAGACCATGGTCATGGCCACACATCTGAAACCTAGAAACTAATTAGAACAATCTTTCTTAACTCTGAATTCTCTTACCTCTCTTACATACCCAGAATTTAGTCAACATTCTGCTCGCATCTTTATCCCAGTGGTCTTTTCCACAAGTTAGCTCCCAAAGATTCTGATACACAATTGCCCACAACCTCTTTTTGCTGCACACCAGGATCTGTGAACTGGATAAGATGTTTTGGAAAAATACCTGGTTTGGAATGAGAAGTGGGATTGGACAAAATATTTCACCTTTCCTAAAACACAGAGGGAAATCTCTGTTTGGAAGAAAGCAAGGTGCTCTTCTTGAGCAACCTTCTTTCCAAAGCAGGTTAGGCTAGTAGGGCAATGGGGACAGATTCATACTTACCTATCTAACACGGAAGATCTTCTGCCGTGGGAGTGTTCACCACACTCACGTTTTGGAAGAAGGTGAGGAAATGATTCCAGCTGCCCCTTCTCCCCTCCTCCCATTTCCTCCATCATCCAGGTGCTTTATATCCATTCAAAGGGGAAGTATTGCAGAGCTTGAGAAATACCATGTTAGGGTCAAGCTAAAGAACGTTTGTTATGCAGTAATCACTGGTTCTTACAGTTTGTACAGTTCCTGACTTTCAGTTGCAATGGAAAGCAGGGTGGTACATTTATTCATCCTACCTTTACTTCTCATAGTTTTTAATAGCTCCTGGTCTTTTCAGTTGGTCTCATCAACTTTTTTTCAATAAGGCCAGTTGAAAAAACAAGTCTCCCACTCCTTCTTTGCCTTGTTTTTCACTCAAGGAAGAGCAAATGAAAAAGAATTTTTAAGCGTATGTCTGGTTTACTTAGACATTTTTAAAGGAATAATCAGTGACAAGAGCCTTTGTAAAAATACTTTGAATATGCATTAAAATAGACAATGCCATGGTAAATAGTTTTTGGGGAGGGGGGAAATAGGTCTTTGATTTTAATACAAGGCTGTCCCAGATACAGAAACCCTGCAGTATTCTGTTCTGAATTCTGCCACACAGGCAAAGGGCAACACACTTCTGTCAAAACATACCTCAAAGAGGTCACTCTGTTTCCAGCCAGAATGTGAGGGAGTTGAAACTCACAGACCAGAATCCTGTTACTGATATGTGCATGTGTAAGAGTGACTCACATGCATGTACATCTCTTTTTGGACAGAGCACAAGGTACTATTCTGTAGCCTTTAGGGCAACATCCATACCACATATCCCTCAAACCTAAAGAGAGGCTGTTGCTGCTTAGCAGAGGAGAGAGGAAGAAGAGCAGCTTTAATTCAAGCAACATAGCTCCAAGAGGAAGAGACAAGAAGGTGGACTCCATCTGTGAGCAGACTCCAGTTTCCTTCCCCTTCTGAGAGGAGAGAGTTCTTCATCATCTGACTTTCCTCCTTACTCCATCTCCCCCCCGCTGATAAGCAGTATCACCATCAGCCTTGTCCCTGGGCTTGGCAGCTGAGGAAGATTGACTAATTAGATAGGGCTAGACTCTAGAGGATGGCCTCTTGCACCCTTCAAAAAAAAGAGAGAGAGATGCAAGGGACAGACACCACATGGGAAGATGGGAATGTTCCATCTGTTTTGTTATAGTCTGTTGGACAGAGTGTCAGTCAAAAGTATTAGAGAATGCTCCAGGTAAGTTACTTCAGAATCAGGTCACTCCTGAAGTAAAGGTGCTATGTGGCAAAATCTGCTTTCTGTTCATAAGGGTCATCTGGAGAAACAAGAACACCATCACTTGGGTGTGCATGGTGTATGGGCACTTAAAGTTGCCTGTTGACTTATGGCAACCCCATGGATTTCTTAGGGTTTTCTTAGAGGTAGTTTTGCCAGTTCCCTTTCTCTGAAATATAGCCTACAGTACCTGTGGTCTCTCATCCAAGTACTAACCAGAGCTGATCGTGCTTAGCTACTCTTTAGGGTATGTAGGCCCAGGTACACTCCCTTTCCTTTTCTAGTTACAAATGTTCTGTCAATGCTTTGAGCAGATGTTGATGTCATCTGCCCACCTGGCTGATAAAGGGAAAAAATACCTTGCAATTGTATGATTTAAATAATAACCCCCTCAATGTATGTTACACATTTTGCACACGATCAGCTGAAGGATCAGGAGGTACCCTGAACAGTGCAAGAAGCACTGCCTAGCTGGCTGCCAAGGGTGTTACTGACAGCCCTTTAGGAGCTCTTGAGTCATGTAACTGGGCTGTGTTTGGTCTGAGGCATTTGGGACAAAACCAGGGTTTCAGTGCATATTTCTAAATTAGAAAGTTCTTGGTCTTGAATAATTCAGTTATGTTTTTCCTTTCTTACTTACTGGAACACAGGAGGGGGAAAACAAATTGAAATGAAATGTTTACCTGTAGGTACTGTGGTTTCAGGTCATAGCTTTTATGGATGCATAATGAAGTATGTGTGCATGTATGTTTGTGCATGCCTGAAGCTCTAGGGCAGTGCAGAACATGAGCACAGTCGACCTCTCTACTTGGTATTCCCACCATCTCTGCCTCCCAGGTAGAGGCAAGCCACTGCAAAGGCGGGAGGGTGGAAGAGGTGGCACAGTGATGTTCTACAAAGGAACTTCCTTCCTTTTCCACATAGCAACTGAGTCTTGGGTCTCTTTGATTCCTGGCATCCCACAGTCCTTTAGTAGTGTAGTATTGTCCCTTAGTATACTCAGCTTGGGGTTGGGGCTCAGAAATGGTGTGGGAGCCTTGTATGCCTCCTCCATGATGCCATCCACCATTGGTGGTGCTTCCTCATTAGTGACAGCAAAAAGGTTTTTTTCTGGGAGAAGCCATACACCTTTTAGATGCCAAACTCTCCTGCACCCACGGCACACTGGTGGGAGTAGAGTATGCAAGTCCAAGAACTGTTATCGTTGATGCCTGGCCCACTGGAATCAATAATAGGGAAACTTTTTTTTCACTATGTTTTTCCAAAACAGTAAAAAAGAAGCCTCTTAATCTGCACGCACATACACTCTGCCTTTCTTTCCCTCTGTTGCTATCTGCCTGTCAGGAAATGGAACAAGGCAGTGCTTCTTCCATCTATTTTTCTCCTCCTACTCCATAGGATTATTCACATTGCAGGCAGCTCCCCCTTAACCCACCACTGTTCCCTGGAGAGGTTATCTCTTTTAGATGGACTCCTGCACATGCTACGTGCAAGAAACTGGGTCTCCACTTATACAAAAGTTGCTTGATGCTGAGTTGTGACAGGGAGCAAAGGAGAGCACTTTTGGAAGGGGATGCAGAATAGAAGTGGCTGCCCTGCTCAGCCCTCCAATATATTTTTAAGAATATAGTTTTTTAAAAGTTTCTTTTGAGAGATCTTTTAATTTGATTACTGACTATTGCCAAGATCCTAAATTAGAGCCATAGTTACGAATCTGGAATTCTGGGGTTTGTGGTTTTCTGAGGCCCAAGAGCTCTCTGGCTGAGAATTCTAAATGCCCCTCCCTAAACTGCAAACCCCAGGGTTCCATAGGATGTTGAAAGTGGAATAATAGCACCATAACAGTGTAGTGTGGAAATGGCCATAGTTTTACCTCCCGACCAAGCTCCCCAAACCTACCTTAACAGCCAGTAGCTGCATCAAGCAATGTAGGTTTGTTCGGGGAGCACTCAAGTGTGCGGAAAGATGACATTGCTTTTGATAGTTACACTGCAAATTCTAGGTGGGAGAGGGTTAGAAACATGATACTGCTGTGCCCTAATCACCAGAACAGACCTCCACTGGCCAATGTAGCTGCTGGCAGTGAAGGCAGGTTTGGGGGGCATTTGTGATTGTGGCAATCGTACCACAATCATGAATACACAGCCATTAGGATCTGTAACTAAAGATTACGCATCTGCACCTGCAAGGTAGGATGCCAGCTACTATTTCCTGGATGCTGTGGAAGGGCCTGATTGGCTATTCATCTTATTTGATATTATGAGATTTTCACATTGTCAATCCATTTAATGACTTTAAGTATTATAAGTCTAGATTTATTTGCCTTTTCACTGTTTCTACTGTTTTGGATGTGTGTGTGTGCGCGCGCATATGTGTGCTTGTGTGCAGAAATATTTTTAAAGAAAGCAAAGGAAGAGTTACTTTTTCTGCAGAAAACTCATTTGATGTAACGTAACCTTCCCTTTTTAGAAACTCTTTTTAAGAGATTACATATGCACACACACATACTGAGCTAAAACTAATGTTGTAGGTGAGTGATTGAACTTAAATTAGTTCTGACTAGCCAGTTATTCATTTCAGTTGGTCTGTCCTAAATAGGCTAACACTGGATTTAACCCATACCCTTCTTTATCCAATACCAAAACCAAAGGAACCACTATTACAATTTGGGAATATGGGGATGAAGAGGTTTATGGGGATTTTTTGATGGCTTAATTGATGTGTTAATTAATTGATGACTTTAAATGACTTTAAAGAAAGAAAAAATAGGTCGTCAGATTTTAATACATTTTTACGCAGATGGACCAATCCAAGTATCTGTAATTCCTTTTATTCTGCAAGCCATCTTGGGTCCCAGTTTTAAAGGGGAAAGCAGCATATAAATAAAAGTATTGTAAAAGACAAAAGTCTGAATCCTGTTGTTAGCCTCAACTAGACCAAGTATATTGGCTCAAAACAACTTACACAAGTGTTAAAAATTCCCATTCATTCAGAAAGTCTCCTTTAGTTGGGGCTAACAGTTGGATTTAAGCCATAAATCACAAGTACAGATTTCTTCATTTCTCTCCTTTATTATTATCAGAAACCTTATCAATAGATATTGTTGCCTTGACCATCGTTTATACACACATCAGTGCCCAAGTAATGATGGATGCAGGATTATGAGGAGTTCTACCAAATAGCAGAGGTATAATGCACAAACTGTAGACCTGTGCACTGTTCCTCAATAAAGTGAGGAAACTAGCTTAAGCAACTATTTCAAGTCCAAAAACATGCAGTTTATGTTCATGGTTTTGGTTCTTAACACACAGGCAGTATAGGTAGTACAGAAAAGAAAAATGGCTGTTTTTCAATGCAAGTCACCAAAAATAGGGTGAGTAAACTCTGGCCCATCAGTTCTGCTGGCCTACAACTCCCATCAACACCAGCCAACTTGGCCAATGGAAAAGGACAGTGGAAGTTGTGGTCCAAGAAAGAGAGAGTCAAAAGGTTCCGCACCCCGTCTTAACAGCATGATATTGTTCCATTAGACTTAACGTAAAGATGAGAACGAGCAATGTTAGTGGGACTTTGTCAAATGCAGAGTGGACATAGATACAAGGGAAGGGGCAAGGCAAGACTACACCTCCTATAACCCTTGACAATTGGCCACATTCCTTGGCTTATGAGAGTTGTAGTTCAAAATGATGTCAAAGGACCAGATTGCTCATCCTGGCACAGGCTACAATTATCTCTAATTAAATAAGGAAATTCAAAAACCTTTCCTTGTTGATTGCTTGCAAGCACTTAGGAAAAATGCCATGTGCAGACTTCCATCAGGGTTCTCAGTGTTTAGTCATGATCATTCTCCTTTACCTAGATGGTGAAAAGGCTATATTGAAAAACCACCTTGATCAAAATCCACAAGCACAGTGGAATACAGCAGAGTCATCTAGAACAAACAAAGACTTTATAGAAGATATCAACTCTCCAGAACAGTAAGTGTCATGGTTCTTTCTTTTGCATGGCCACAAGAACAAAGAACACTTTACATTCGGGAGTTGTGGTCCTGAACAACTTTTCAGCATTTTCTTTTAAATCAACATACTGTTTATATGGAAAGATCCTATAAGATACAAGCTAACAGTTTTCAGTATGCTTCTGGACTTTCCAAGCACATTTTTAATTATTTGAACAGGTAATGTATTTATGGTAAGGGATTGCAAAATAAATAAATAAATAATTTTAAAAGAAATCCTGTTTGGGCCCTTGCTAATGCTGCCCCATCAATCTCTAGAGTTCTAATTTTTGCGCATGATGCTGCTTATATGGAACATTATTATGCATACTGCTCTTCCCTAGTATTAATGCCTCTGACCTTATTGGACCCTTGGGTAGCCAGCAGGTAAACACATCTTGGTTTTGCAAATGAGCAAAAGAAGAGAAAATCAACATGAATGAGCAGGACCTGTATAGCAATTCATTTGGAAAGGCATCTGTCAGGTGGCTGGAACCCTTGACCCTTCACTAAATTTATTTGCGATGGTGAACAGGCTCACGCCAAGTACACAGACAAGCGAAGGACTCTTTGTCAATATCCAAGCTAAACCTCCTTGCTGTTTCTCTCTCTGTCTTTGCAGCATACAGCGCCGACTCTCTTTACAGCTGCCCATTCTTCACCATGCCTATTTGCCATCGATAGGAGGGGTCGATGCCAGTTGTGCTAGTCCATGCGTCAGCCCCAGTGCCAGTCCGCGGCACAGACACGTGCCACCATCGTTTCGTGTGATGGTTTCAGGCCTGTAGGATATTCAGAGCTTCCTGAACTGCTTTTGGTACTTAATGGCTGGACTGAACGTCTTGTGTTGAACTCTTGCCTTCTACATACTTCTTACTCTTATCACAGAGGAACTAATGTTATAAGGCCATCGTCAAGGGAGGACCAACTCCACTGCTGTGGGAGGGCATGCAAAGTGGAGACGGTTACCCAGAGGTTGAGCTGTAGCCTTACTTGTGGATGTTTTTATTTCTTCACAAAGAAAGTCACCAAACCATGTTTCTTCCCAAATTTCTCCTGGAGGCAAGGTGGCTGGAAACATAAACTTGACAAAGAAGCAAAGGAAAGGGACCCCCCCCCCCAAGTGTCACAAAGCTTTGTATGGCTACTGAAAATGTGGACTCACATGCAAAAAAGAAAAAAAAGGAAGAAATTCCATCAGCAGAGAGCTCTGTCAAGGGAAGTGGATATACTTTGTCTTGCAGGGGCTGCATTCAGCTGCTGGAGGCCTCAGATTATTGGGCTGGCCTCCATTTCTGGGACTGCATTCATTGGGAAGGAGATTTTGAGGTATCGTTCCTTAGGTGTCAACCCAGTTCCTCTCCTCTTAAGACATGCTTGGGATGGAGGATGTTTCAAGGAGGAAGCAGGTCTAGGGGCAAAATCTCAAAGCCGATGGCCAGGTAGAGCATCAAGGAACAAGTCTTTGTGGCCTCTCCTTCCTCTTGCTAAGATCCAGGGTTCAGCAGGGTCCCAGGCCGACACACAGAAAACAAAGGCTGCCATTGCTCAAGGCTGAGTATTGAAGTCCTAATGTCATAGGATGAATTATGGCCCCTTCCCCAAGTGTGTTTAATTTAAACCACAACATAATTACAGTACAGTTAATTTAACAGAGGACAGGTGGGGATGGGGCACACAGACACCATCTTTTACTGCTGCAGAGGCACTGACAGTATATACACAACCTTTGCTTCATATCTTTGTGTGTGTGACAGTGGTAGCTGAGAATAAGACAGTCTGAATCGAGTTTGCCTGTGTGGGAAAAAAATCCCTTTGTCTTTTGAACTGGAAAACAAAAGGTGAAAAGCAGTTCAATCTCTTTTGAAAAAAAATTTTTTCCTACTTTAGTTTGCCCTAAAGAAATTAGAATTTAATCTTCCTCCATGAGCAAATGAATTGCTGCTAGAGAGCAACAAGTAACTGGAGAACAATGAGCTCATACAAAATGCTCAAGCAATTTATCACTTACCAAGAAGGTCTGATCCAAAGCATGTGCTACTTATGTGCTAGTGATTCTGCGCATGCCTGTGGGAACTAAGATTTTTGTGCATGCATGAGCCATAGAGGGGCACCTATGCTTTGTACAACTATCTAGCACAGAGAATTTCAGTGGGTGAACTTCACACTGGGCACAGTATTGCCATTTGGGAGATGCCACATCATGTGAAATTCTTACTGCTGAGTAGTGCTACACCAGTTCACCCACAGCCCCAGGCTGTGCGTTTGACATGGGAAGAGCAGAGAAGCACAGCCTAATTCCCCCCTCCCCCTTACTAATTTCCCTAATGCCTTACTACATTACAGGATTTCAGTGCAAACCTTAGTGACTGTGCTTCTGAATGACTGGTATTCATACCTGACATATCGTGGCCTACCCAATGAGAAGCACTGATCTATGAGAAGCCCCCCCGCCATGGTCTGCCTGTCAATTGCATGAGCTGGGCCTACCCACACAGGAATGTGCACTTGTAAGTTCAGGCTCATTCCCACAGCTTCCTACAGTAAAGATGCAGAAACAAAAAGAAAGGCATACAAGCAAATGTTAAAGCCTGGCTGTGGGACAGAGGCAGGCAAAATATTTTCCCCCAAGAATCATACATTCAACCAACTATAATCTCCATTTCAGTTACTGGGTTTTTTGTGTTGTTTTGATTATTGCTATGGTTAAAAAGAAAAGATCTGGGCAAGCCCAGTTGGCCCAGAAATCACAGTGGGAAAGGAGAAACAGAATTGGAAGGTACTTCTTTCATACAGCCCTTACCTTCCTTAAATACCATGGGCTGCTGTCTCTAGCCTTGGCCACTCTTTATTGATGATCCGTTTGGTGTACAAGACTGAACTTTGGCAATACTGGCTGCCTTTTCTAAAATCTTGTATGAATTAATTAAAGTTTGTGCGATAAGGCATAGTGGAGGGAGGGTGGCATTTATTACCGCACTGTCCTCTCTTACACAACAAGAAAGAATCTTCTGTTCCACCACTGTGTCCCAGTGCAGCATTTGGTATCTGCATGAAGAGACAAGACATACCAACTGAGTCACTGCAGATGTCCCTCATCCCACCTCCTTTGATTATATTACCCATAAATCTTAGCTCACTGGGGGCATCACAGAATGTCTCCCTGAACACCTATCACTGAGGGGTCATGGAGGCACCTGGAAGTGTTAGGAAGACACTGAGTAAGTCTACCATGCAGGAAGTAGAACACATTACTCTGTTTGAGCACTAACCACCGAAGGTGTTGTCTGGTGTGTGTGGGTGAGGCTGTGTGAGGGAGTGTGTGTGTGTGTGTGTGTGTGTGTATGTACATGTGTGTGTGTTGACAGTATTCTCTTAATTTATTAATAAACTTCATCAGGATTTTATTTAATACAAAAAAATATTACTTTTCAAAAAGGACAATAATACTGTATATAATGTATACACAAACATTTCTGTAGAAAATATTATTCCAACATAGCAGGAAACAAAAACAAAAAAATTCAAAAGTATTGGACTGTTGGCGGTGAGTGTGCGTGTCTGTAACTCTTTGTGAATACTGACTGTGTGCTGTTTCTTAGGTTTTAAACCATACAGTACATTCTTTGTCTCAAATGCAACTGTAGTTTCTCCCACAACATTTTTTAAAAAATTCCTGCAGAAAATAAGACCCACAAAGTGACTATAGCTATTTAATGTTTCTGTTTTTTTTTATACTGCAGCAAAAATGTACTGTAAAAAATTATGAGGAGGCTGTGCCCCAGCGGCATTTTCCAACCAAGTTAGTGCACAAAAGCTTTAACCTAGACTGGAACTGTCAGAATTATTTTTTAAAAAAGCAAGAGAAGGAGAAAAAGAAAGTATGTGGAGAATTTCTTGTATACCCCTTATACTGCATGAAAATCAATTTTTAATAAATTGTTGCAAAATCTGTTTTATTAATAAAATAGAGAAAACCTAATTAACTACTACTTGGTGGGTCTCTTTCTCAGAGTTAGCCTTGTAAAATTGCATGTATCTGGTTTCTTCCAGCTGGGAAGGGGAGGGGGAAAAAAACTCAAGCACTATTTGATGAATCAAGGAACTATCTAACACCACTGCCATATTTCAGACCACCTGCTGAATATGCATCAGAACAGATACTTGTAGAACAGAAGAGGATATGATGTTGAGCAGAGCTGTCTGATGCATCTCCTTTAAGCTCTGTAGAAATAATGAACTTAGTGAACATGTATGTCCTGAAACACCTCTCTCTTCAGAGCAATAAAGTCCTTGTTGTATGCCTTCAAGTTGTTTCTGACTGATGGCAATCCAAAGGTGAAACCATCGTAAGGTTTTCTTGGCAAGATTTGTTCAGAGGGGTTTCTGCCTTTGCCTTCCTCTGAGGCAAAAAGAATGTAACTTGCCCAAGGTCACCCAGTGGGTTTCCATGGCTGAGCAGGGATTTGAACCCTGTTCTCCAGAGTTGAAAAGTAATGCTCACATCATTATACTATGTTGGCTCTTTAATAAAGTCCTAGCCTTCTTAAATGGCTGCAACGCATTGCTATTTTAATTTTACCCCAATTGTTTAAAAAGGACTGTCCTAACATTTAGAAACTTATTATGCTAATGATTTCCCCATTCTCAGAGAAATAAATACAAAATAAGACTTTTATAGGCACCTGAGGACAAAGAAGTGATCAGCCAAAGCCTTCCAAACCAAATTTTGTTGTTTTGTTTTTATTGAAAAGACTATCTTCACCTATTGTGCAAATTTTAGGACCTGGAAGGCTGAGATGATTTTTAAAGATACTTTTAATATGTATTAGTAAAATACAGAACAACACTGTGCACTGTGGGAGTCAGAAAGCAAACATCTTCAGACCGTAGGAATAAATAGTGATACTGATCTAGTAAGTCAAGGGTGAGAGTACTCCTCTATGATTTTTTTTTTATATATCTTTGCATGTTGCCTTGTTCTTTGATAAACTTGCATTCCAATAATCAACAGCTGTAATGAAATAAAAAATTTGCCAACAGGAGCCTTGAATGGAGACACCTTCTCAGGCACATCTCAGACACATCTATCACATTCAACAAAACCCTTATGAACACTAAGATGTGGCTATTAATTATATTGACTGTGTACATGGATCTCCTACAGCAGTATATGTGGATCTTCTCAAGCTGTCTGGCAGACCAACAGGATTTCCGCCCTCTCCCATGTGCCAGAGACTGGTACCAAAGCAATCAGTGGCTTGCAGACTGGCAGTGGTCCACAGACCAACACTTCAACCACCTATCCTATTACCATTCACAAAATTTACTGTAAAGGATATGTTTACATGGGTACCCTCTGACTTCCTGGGACAGATGAAGGAAATATGAAGTCAGGTTAGCAAAACCGTGCCCAGTTTCTAAGAAGGTGATGGAACTAGCTGACTACATGCATACTACACATGGCGCAGTTGGCTTTCTCAGGGCTTCTTCTTCCTGTTTAACTGAATAAGCCCACAAGTCCATAAAGGATCCCTGGGCTGAGGCACATATATTACCTTTGACATGTAGACATTTGTTGAAACGACGGCCACTCTAAAGGTAGATGCCACTGTGCTTTTAAATGGCAACAGAAATATCAGGGAAGGGAGAAAACTAGCTTGCAAAATGAGCAGCGATAACCCCATAATCAATGCTATATAGTCAGTGAGCATCATTACCTCTACACTGTAATCACAAGGAGACATGGATGGGAAACTGGTAATTTTTTTCACAGTCACCTTGTAGGTTTGTGCAAGTTACATCTTCAATTAAGAAAGTCTGTCTACATTTTGTACTCCTAGGAATTATACATAACCATCTCTCATAAATCTGTATTTGAAAATGTCTTACGTTTCACCTTGCTTTTCATAATTCACCTCAAGGTTAGATTATTTCACAAGAACTGCTCCATAAAGGAGTTTATAGCTCCCTAAACATTGTTCAGAAGAAAGCTTTAAATTTCCTTGGGCTAACACACCCACTCATATTCCTGGGAGCAATCCCCACTGAGCTAGTCAGGCTTTTATTCATGTAAACAGGTACAGGATTGCATTGTTAAATACATATTAAAATCCTCAGTTGTTTTCTTAATATACGATGGGGGCAGAGTGCTGTTTCAAACCAAGATAACCTAGATTTTTCAGACATTAGTCATGACCTCAATAGAGGCTTTAAAAATCAATTTTGCTTTTGAAACTTCTTCTTGCATTTGTTGCTCCAACATCCACCTCTCCATTCTCAAATGGATTTTCGTTGTTCTCTTGCAAAGTGCCTGATGTTCTGTGGCAACGTCCTATGAGAAACTATGACCTCAACTACCAGGCTGTTGCACTGAAACTATAAATGGTATCCACGTTTAGTACTTCATTCTGAACACCAGAGAAAGTAGCATCTCTTGGAGATGGTGGGGTCAGGGTGGGGTTAGGTCTTGTTGAGATAATGCAAATACAGTCTATGGTCACTTGGGGGAGGTGGGGGAGATCGGGGTGAGGATTAATCTGAGCTTTGATTTCCAGACAAGACAGCCAAGGCAATCCTCTAAAAAGATGAACGCTTAAATTATGTATAAGCTAAAATATGTCCTTGTGCCAATGCACATTTACAACAGAATCTACTCACCCATTTTCTTTGCTTGTTGTGGCCATTTTGTTCTGTTTTCATGCACTGAATTGACTCTTGCAAAAGACTACTGGCTACTCTTCAAGACACTTCCCATTTATGGGTTCCATCCACAGACTGAAATCTGTTTTCCTCTCCCCACTCTTTCAGTCTTGTGATTCTAAAAGAAATTAGCACAGGCTTGGAAATATCCTCTTACTCTACACATATCCGGAGGACTTTGAATACATTCCATCTGAAAATCCAATAAGTGAAAATGTGTGAAAACTTGAGAATTCCTAGCAAGATATAGAGCATATATCAAATAAAAGGTCTTGAAGTATCATGATTAAGTTCTGGCACTACAAACATGATCAACAGCCTGGTTTCTGTGCCTAAGAGCTTATGCACAAAAATCTCTGCCATTTTGCTTTAAAATTGCATGAATATACAAAAGCTGACAGAGCCAAGGCTTTTGATCCATCTCATCTAGTGCTGCCTATTCTTGAGTAGTAGTGGTTCTTCAAGGTCTCTACTCAAGATCTTTTAACCAAAGATCCCGGGAATTGACCTGCAGACCTTGCAATTGTCTCTGTCACTCAATGATGGCTTCTTCCCCAAGTTTGTGACCAGGAATTTCTTAAAAGTAGACTCTCTGCAACAGAATTACTACAGAAGCAGTTATACCAAGGAAAGATGTTGGAGCCAATTAAAATTTCATCTTTATACTAGAAGCTCCACCTAAGACACATTTGAGTTTGCTTCAGCATTAATAAGGACAGAATTAGAACATCAATCCCTATAATAACTACACCACACTTAGCTTCTTGGCATCTGATTAGGAATCTTTTTAAAGATTGGCACATTCGAATATGGTTTTTGGAATAAACATAAGACTGGGTTCACTTTCCTGGGGGGAAATACCATTCTGTTACTAGCAATTAGGAAGTCTTCAGTAGACCATTGGTTGCTATTTAGAAAGAAACTATCCCAATACAGACAAAAGGACAAGATTTAGAGAGACATCACAATGCTCTCAGACTTCAGCACCACATAGACAAGAGTTAAAACGCTGTCGTGATTCTTTTTTTTTCTTTATGTGTACAGCTCAGCTTTCTTCCGTGCTGCAACTTGAGGTAGCATACGTTTAGGGGATTTCTCTCAGTACCAGAAACTGGAAAAGCTAATGAGTTAGCATTATTTCAGAATTAAATTCATTGTCATTATTCTATTATTTCTGTTGCTGTTGTTAGCTGATATTCTACGTTGGCTACTTAGTTTCATATAAGTGACTAAATGAAGTCTCCTGGCCCGACCCCCAGTCCACCTCAACAGCCAGCAGCCAGATTGGTGGCTGAACAGACCTGCTTTGCCCAATCAGAAGCGGGACTCATGTTGCAAGTCCTTGTCACAACCTCACTACTGCCCAGTGAGGTAAAACATCATCTTTTTTCTGCTCAGATTACTATCTGAATAAGCCTACTTCACTCAATCTGGCTGGCTGTTAAGGTGGACTGCAAGGGGACATTTAGGTAGTTTTGCAGTAAGACTATGTAGTCTTTCTGAATACAAAGCAGTTACAGATCAGTTAACTCTAGGTTATGAATCTGTAACTGCCATGTGTGTATGCTAGCTATTATTATTATTGTTGTTGTTTGAAATCCTAAAATGTTTTTTAGTATTCATCAAGAATGTGTTTTTAATGCATTACTTTTCATTTTCAAAACTCAATTAAAATATCTGACATGTCCAAAAGAAAATAATCCCTAAATCTTCACCTCTTATAATGAGTTGAAGAAAGGAGAGGTATTCTTCATTACTCAAAATTATAACACTGCCATTGCTTTAACATTGAGAGGAATAACACTGCAACTTAGATTTTTTTAAAAAACAAGTCGTTATTTCTAATGAGTTACTTCTGAGATCCTGAAATGCATATTTTCATCAAGGTTCATGATGAACTAACTCTGCAGGTTATGGTGCTGCTCGAGAACCCTTCTGTGATGCCATGTGGCCTTGACACCAATACAGCAATGACCCATGTAGATTTTTTAAAATCAACCACTGTAAATGATATACCACTGTATATGCTGATAAACTAGACCATAGTTTTTAGTGAATAAACATGTTGCTCAGTGTGAAGAACTAATCAGACAAGTAAGTGGAAAGAAGGAATTCTGCAATATAGAAGAGTAAAAGAAGTCTTAGAACTGAATCTTTTCTCCAGTGCCTTCTGAATCAAACAGCTGTAGATCCCCCTGAAACAAACTGGCTTCAAGCACCTTGAAGGCCTTGTGCCACTGGAAGGTGGGCCTATCTCCCAAGTGGGCATGGTCCATCCCACTGCTGATTTGTAGCCCCCAACCAAATTTCCCAGACCCATTCAGACACAGACACATACACTCCTCATTCCTAAAAATGTCCTTTGTCCGTGTTACAATGAGGATGAGAAAACACTTCCGTTGAAGCCATTTTTTCCTCCAAAAAAATCTGACTGCATGCAATCAGGAGCAATTCTGAAGGGAATAAACCACAGTACCGAGATGCATAGTGTTATCTTTTCCATTCCTAGATTTGACCTCCTTGGAAATGTCCCCCTAGCTGCAATTCTGTCTTTAAAAAGGCAGAAGTCTGCTATTGCTAGCTGCAATGAGAAACTTCTCATCACCAATCGGTGAAGATGTTTCCCAGTCCTGGCCAAGATCTGGCCAGTTCCTTGGATGAAGAAATTCTGCAAATCACCACTGGATATCACAACTTTAGCAAATATCCATTTATCTGAAAATCCAAGTTGCAAAGTATTTCAAAATTTATTTCAATCAAAACGCCACCACAGTAGAACTCAGGCAAAAATAATGCCCCAGGTTTTGCACAGGTATGCAATAACCACACCTAAACATCTAGGAAGATACTATCTGTTTGTATCAAAGAAAAGGAAGTAGGAGAAAGCAGCTGTCTTCTATCCAGGGCGGTCCCCCCTCACCACCCACCTCTGTTCTTGATAGGTGAACAACTCAGCAAAAGAAGTGCTCCGAAGCTGTGGAGACCTTCCACAAAGGAAGTCCACTAGTGAAGCATACAAGGAGCAGTCTGTTTGCAGGAAATCCTTAAACACACGTGCTTCTTACTCAAACCACTTTAATAAATAAGCCGAATTCAGCATGTGTCAGTTTCTACAGCTTTAAGTACAAAAAAGAACGCACTCTTATTTAAAAAAATTGACCAGTTTAGAAAATGGGGGCTATTCAGGCATGTCAAGAAGTCAGCCCATCTGGCTCAAAAGGCATTGTTTAAAGCCCGCCTCTATTAATATTGAAGATCTTGACAGAGGCGTCGGCTCCACCGCTCGCCAGCTGAAGCCACTCGGTGCTCTCTGCTGCGTCCTGCCCGGCTCTGCCCACGCATTTTCTCCAACACAGCTGCTTGACAACAAGAGTGTGGCTTTGGCTGCAACAAAGACAGAAGCTATTAGCAGAAGGAAGCCCAATTCATCTCTCACAACTGCAAAATGTCAAACTCAGCTGGACTTTGTCAATCTAAAGCGTCAGTATTTATCTAATTAGCGTATTCCTTTTCAGTACTGCCAGCCTGGAGAAAGCTAAAGTTGTCACTGCCTGTAGATATTAAAGATGCCAAATCTATTACCCATTCAAGTGACATTTCTGCACTTTGTCCCATCAATAATTCAAATTGCAATCTACTTATTTTCACTGTAGTTTCAGGTCAAACATCACTATTATGAAATAATACAGCTAACAGAGAGCAAGGAATCATGTCAGTTAGACCATTTTAAAAGACAAGTCATAGAATATGTCCGTTTAAAGAGAAGGCTGTATCAAGATGTAACCTAAATTATGGTTCGGTGTGAAGGAATATGCTTCTAAGGGTTCCTGTGGTCTCTCCCAACCATCCCAGTCATAGGTTACCTTCTCCCCTCCTGGTTTTCAGTAAACTTAGTTTACCCATGATGTCCATATTGGTAGCCTGTCTTTGGTATCTTGACTCCAAACTTTCTATAATAATAAAAGAGATGATATGTCTGTCTTCCACACCTACAAGACTACGAAAACTGGATACCCAGTGGCTGTTATGGGGACCTAGGGATATGCCCTTCAGGGTATTTTGTTTTTATAACGATTCATTAATTTAAGCTAATTATAATCTGTTTGTACCCTGCAGTGCCACCTTTATTCACTAGATAGCAGTCTTTCCTAACCTCCCCTAACTTTCCCAAGCCAAAATACAGGACATCTGGGTTATTCATTTTTCCAGCAGGCCTCTAGGCTACCTCTCTTGATCTTTCACTCTGCAGAGCCCCCCATCTCTTCCAACAGTTGAGGAAGATAGGGAAGAAGGAGGAATGGATGGATGGAGGGGTCCTGCTGCCT
This sequence comes from Iguana delicatissima, assembly GCA_948472985.1. Classification (NCBI taxonomy): domain Eukaryota; kingdom Metazoa; phylum Chordata; class Lepidosauria; order Squamata; family Iguanidae; genus Iguana; species Iguana delicatissima. The sequence goes on along the minus strand of CAOKZL010002400.1, from coordinate 107,289 downwards.
GGTAAGGGTAGGCAGAAATAGAAACAGAGGGAAAAGTTGAAAGAGCGTCAGCAAGAGAGAAAGGTCAGCAAATAAGAAAAAGAATGGGATGACAAAGAAAAAGAAAGAAAGAAAGAGAGAGAGAGAGAAAAGAAAGAAAGAAAGAAAGAAAGAAAGAAAGAAAGAAAGAAAGAAAGAAAGAAAGAAAGAAAGAGAGAGAAAACAACAAAGAGCACTGAGTGGCGTAGGGTAAATAAACCTTTGCAAACTTGTATAGTCTTGCTAGTAGTTTATAAACGCACTTCAAATCAATTTTAAACTGTGGATTGAAGACAAGATTCTAATAGCATGATAGCAATTCAGATGTCATAGCAAACTATGACTACTGAAAATGTCGAGGGAAAGAGTTAATCCATGTACAAGCTTGTGAGAGTCACCCAATAGCTAATTTATGGTCTCTCATGACATTCAAATGAGAATAAAGTCTAGTTTCCCTACAACCCAGAAGACTATGGGAAAAGATAATCATCAACCTAATTTCCAAATTTCCCCAATATCCTTTGAATATGAAAAACAAATATTAGCTCCAATTCAGTTTTTTCCAGCTTACTCCAGAGTTTGGGAACTTGTCTAAGAACTAGGCAGCTGCCATTTACTGTCTGTGACACCAAACTGCTATAGAAGGTAATGCGCCTTCAATAAGCTGGACTTTGTGAGGAGCAGTTATGAGCAGAAGCCAGGCTACACCAATGGGACTATGTAAAGCCTTGTTATTGCACCAAGGAAGAGATGCCCCAATGGACTGTACTGCAGGGAGGGCTGTACGTGTAGCCAGGCAAATCACTTGAAGGAAGAACAGATGCTGCTGTACACTCATAAGCCCTGTGGGCCAATTGAGATGAATGGAAAAGTTAATGGCACGGGGAGAAATGCAAACATTTAAGGTCTCACAGGATCTTTACAATTGCAGTTACAAGCCAGAACTCAAAAGCCACAGAACTTAAGATCACCATGAATATGCCTCTGCTGCACAAGGACTTTGAGTTTTAGCATTCTAAAGCCCCTGTCCCTATCCAGTCAAGGCTTTAAAGGTCTGGTTCCTATTTGTTTATATATTACTTTATATCTCTGCAGCTGATAGCTGTCCTGCTCCAAAAACCTAGAGCATTCATAGAAATATGTAAATTCTGTTGTATTCTTGCTGTTGTATCTGTAAAAGTCCCAAGTCAGACTGACAACTGGTCATTTAAGACAGATGTGTCCATGGGAACCAAGATCTGGAGACATGGAAAAATGTTAACACTGTATCAGTGGTGGGCAACTTCCAACAGTACGAGAGCCAAAGCTGCCCTCTGGAATGCAGGAAAGGGGAGAGCTGCATCCTGCCACTGCCGTCACGTATGCCACCATGGCATATCAGAGAAACTATTAGTTTTGTACCCGATGTAAGCACATCCTCACAACTAGTTTCTGGTGCAAACAGCACGTCCGCGAGGTTTCCAGGACAGCACTTGGCCTCACAAGCCACACTTCTTGTTCTCAACCACCACAACAAAAAAATGTCAGTTTTTGTTGTCATAGAAAGCTTAGCGGAAATGACCCATGGCCCATGGCCACTCAGGCTACATCCTTGTGCATAAATGCTACAGCTATTGACCCAAAATGAATCCTAGTTCCATTTTTCTTTTAAGTCTCAGATAACTCTGAACTGAAATTCAGGCTACTAATTCCAATGAAGGGTATGCTTTCAAAAAGAGGCAACATGCAGCCATGTGTGCTAGTCCAAACAAATAACACACAGCCAACATGTAAGTAATTTTATATAACTGGCGTAAATTTCACGTCTCACTGGTGCAACAGTTAGATCCCAGTGCCATTTAATTCATCGATTCAATGGTCTTACATAACCCAACTGTTGTCATTTTTCTTTTCCGCCACTATTTGCCATGGGGTGAGTTGACCTATTTTACCAGGTTGTTAAAGGAATTACAATAAGGTCATGTCATGTGAAGCACCTTAGATTCTTCACATAGCCACATAAAGGCCAAGCATCATTAATATTCTTGCACTCTTCCTTAGCTGAGAAGAGCACCAGGCAGACAGAAGCCATTTACCGCTGCAGTTCTGCAGCTTACTGTGGACCAAACTGTGATGATAAACAGTCTGGCAGAAACAGTAGACAAGTTTTTCTGGAGAATGCAAAATGCTCCCCTCCCATGTTATACCATTCAACCATTCTGTTTGCTCCTTGCTCAAGGAAAATACAAAGGAATGAAATTGCCCAGGTTAGGGGACAAGAAACCTTATAAAACTTTTCTTCCAACTGTAGAGCAACTGTCACTCCAAATCCAAAGAGTATGAACACGTAGTACGACAAATGCACTAATGCAGTCATGATACTGGACCACATTATGGGAGCAGTGATACAATAAAGAGTTTGCAATGGTCTTAACTACCTTATCACAAACACAATTCAATATTCTCTTATCTGGCTTGAAACAGAACAATTCTAAAACTGAACAAAACTGAACTGAAATCATTTTTTTTTCTTTTTAATGTTGTGGTATGAGACATTTACTTGCATTCTAGATGTGCATTCTATTGTGCAGCAGACTGAAGTTAAGTGTTATTTGGAAACAAGAGGGAACAAAAGCTTGTGGCAACTGTGCAGCTACACAGTTATCCAAAACAACAACATGGCTTGCTTCAGAGATCACTTCTCATGCTGATTCTGCTGCTATATTATCTTGGCCCCCACTTTTCAAGGCTCGCATACTTTTCCTGAGGAAGGTTGAGGGGTCCAAAGATCCACAAGAAATATGAAAAAGAATGGAGAACAACATAATAAGCAGAGAGAGAGAGAGAGAGAAAACGAACGAACTGTGGCCATCTTTTGCTCATGCAAGCTGTCTCCAACTGATTTCCTGATTCCCCAATCCCAGTTCATCCCATTTGCCCATATTCCTGACTATCTCTTGGAAATACCAAAATCAACATTTGGGGAGGGGGCACTGTAGGCTGCAGTAGGTGAGGAATTTCCCTTATACAAACACTGCGCTGGAAACTGTCATCATTATCATCACACGAGACTACATTATTTGGCATTTGTGTAATGTATTTGAAGTGCTCAGAGCACTACTCAGCAATCTTTAAAACCGCTCTTTACAGTGAGTAAATATTTTTATTTCCCTACTGAAGGTGGGAGGATGAGATAATTAACAGAAGCAGCTCTTTCAGCACTTAGTCACGAGGAAGGATTTGAACTAGGCTTTTCAGCTCAAACTCCTAGACAACACACAACTCTATCATCTCATTCTGAAAATGCAGATCTGTCTAAGACACCATTCTAAGCGTGCCCCGAAAAAGTCCAATAAAACAATCCTGACACAGCCAACATGCCAAGGCATGATGCCTTCATGCCTTTCCTTATAGTAGTCTTTTGGGCATAAGAGGTTTGAGGTGGGTTACCTGTTGTCAGTCTCAGCACATTTGATCCAATCAGACAGTGGCAGCTTCTGGTTGTCACCTGGTTTCCATTTGTACAAGTGAATCTTCCCACATTCTGTCCCTATTGCAATGATGTAGCTACCAAAAAAGGACAGTTCTATAAATTATTATGCAAGTCCATTACCTGGTCATGCACATGTAACTTTTGAATCACATTACACATCTTAATCACCAGTTTCCAATTCTAGTCAGGAGAGCATGCAACTTAACACAAAACAAGACCCACCTGAAACATGTCTACAAGAGGCAATGTCAAAGAAAGTTTTATGCTCATCTACATAATTCAAAGATTTGATGAGTGTAAAAGTGTGCATATGCCAATATGGATGCTAAGGAGTATAAGTTCCAGCCACATGCCTCCTTTGTAGGCATAGGACATATGTCCTCTGATTCCCTGTAATGGCTAGAATGATTGTTTTCCTCAATTTCATCCCTTTTTAGAATCTTTGCAAACTGTTTTTGGGAGGGAGATTGCATGTGGCCCCACGGACATATTTGACCCACACATGCAGTAGCAGTTTTGTTTTAGAAAGTCAAACAATATCACAGCTCACTTGAATAATGTGAACAAGCAGTTCCTTTCAGAAATGCCACAGTGACATACCTCCCATCAGGAGCAAGCACATGACTAGCACTAACAGCAGTGACAGAATCCCCAGCATCCAGGATGGCTGAACAGAGATGTATCACTCTCATGACATTCTCTTTATTCTCCTCTGCTGAACAGCATTCACCCCAGATCATGACCTATTTGAAAAGAACAAACAAGTCACAGTTGTTTTCAAATTCAGTGAAATGGAGAGATCCAAGAAAGATCACAATCTTGAAACAGCTAAGATTTTACCTTTGTGCAATGCATCTTTCCACCCACACATCTTGAGGGAAACTATGTGTCCTCCATGCACAAGAGTGAGGTTTTCTGTTAAGGTCATTTGTTATACTAATATTCCACTTTTATTTCAGTGAACCCAAGGTGGCACACATGACTCTCCTCCTCATCACTTTCATCATCAGCACAAGGCTGTAAAGTAGATCAAGCTGAGAAAGAGTGACCGCTTCAAGGTCACTGAGTGCTTTTCTCTGCCCACAATTCTCCCAAGTCCCTGTCAAAGGAAAGACTAGCACACCACACTATTATCCTCAGCAAAATGGGGTTAGACATTTTAAAGCTTTGCTTTTCTCCCCTTCCATTCACATAGCCTCTGTCTGTCTGTCTGTCTGTCTGTCTGTCTGTTTTGTCTGTCTGTCTGTCTGTCTGTCTGTCTGTCTGTCTGTCTGTCTGTCTGTCTGTCTTTGAGTCCAAGTTTAGTGTGAGCCCTCTAATAAATATAAACCTATATATACTATCTAAAGGCAGTTAGCCACTGTGAATCCTTGGTCATGCAGCATGATTTAAATAAACATTAATAATAAACAATCAAACAATTGCACCAAATATATTTGCACAAAGAACACTGGTATCAGTTCACACAGGGAGAAAGTCACTCACTTGCTTAAAGACCAGGTCAAGGTTAGAGACAAAAATCATTGTACTTTCTCTGCAACAAGGGAGGACAGGAGATGAGAGTTCACTCTCTTCCTGCTAGGCCTTTGCAACACGCAGCAGAGGCAAAGCATTCCTTGCATTTTCTACAAAGTGCATAAAGGACCAGCATAAAGGAAGAGAACCCTCTCTCTCTCCCATTCTTTGCAAATGATAAGGAAAGGAAGGACTGGTGCTAATGGCTTGGGAACAAAGTAAGCCAATATGTGTTCTTCTCTGATTTTTGAAGCTTCAGGTCTGGTTTGTAGTTGGATGGAGCATCCCTGAAAATACTAGAGACCTTTGGAAAGGGCTAGGGAAGAATCCTGCCTGAAAACATGGAGAGACACTGCCAGTCAGAGCTGACTAGATTAGATGGACTGATGCTCTCACCCACTGTCTTGCCTTCCTCATATGAACCCCTGCTCAGAAAGGACCATAGCGCTAGTGGTCAAACAACAATGTGCTGTGACACCTAAAAGACCAGAAGATCCTATAGCACATGTTTGGTGGCTTATGTGGCATCTGACACATACTGTATTGGGTTTGATTACATTTAAGATGCAAAGGGGTTCCCCATTCATTTTACTACTACAAATTCACATGACTATTATGCAGCAATTTATCACGGTTAAATGAAAGGAAAGACAGCTTTAAAAACACAAGATATAGCCAAAGACTGGCACAGAGATGTAGCTGACTATAAATAGTTATCCCTCTCACTGGCGTCACTGGTATGATGTACAAGAGATAGCTGCTGGCTGCACTCGCAGGCAAAAAAAACCCTCCACACTTTGTTTTTAAGTAGACTGCCTGCGTCATGTACAATGCTCTCCCTTCATTTCCCAAATGGTTAAGATTAATTTAGGCACTGCAACATGTCAGAGCAAACCATCAAAAAGGAAGCACTGCCACCAATCCTTGGATTTGTCAGCAAGGTAACTGGTTACAGCCATTTCAGAAACATTCAAAGACAATCCTTCTGGCAATAAGATGAAAAACTGGTAACAATCCAAAAGCTGCCTTAGATCCATAGAAACAGTGAGCAGTAATTAAAGGATAACTTCATGCCTTGGTAGAAAGAGACTTGTGGGCCTTTGAGGTCATCAGAAGTTGGGAGAAAGCAGAAGCACTGTACACTGGCCTACAACAATTCTAAGATATTGTTACGGACATGATAAAACTAGCAGATCTGCTGGTGGGCTCTGTGAAAACCATGACTGGTAAGAAATTTGTGTCATAAAAACACAGTAAATTTTTTTGACGCACAAGAAAGGTATTAAAGTAAGGGCCCAACTGATAAGGCTTATTTGGCAACCCATCTTCACATGCCTGCTCACCTGCATCAAAGAAAAGATATTGCAGAAAACTGTTGGGGCCTTAAGAGAGGATAACAACTGAGGGCATGGAAGATTTTCCCTGTGAAACAGGGCATATGTAAAAGAAGTTGCTGGTTAGAGGCATTGGTATATAAAGATGGTGAGAGCTACAGTTCATGTTTTCTCTGTTAGCAGTGAAGCCAAAGCTTCTGTAATCACAAACTGCAAACTGGGGTTTGATAACAAGTAAGAATGTATGTGTGGATGCAGGGAAGAGTGTAACAGAGTGACTCATTATTTTCTTGTGCTTTAACAATCCAATTATTGCTAGCATCCCCCACTTCATTCCCCTCCAGAATGAAACCTAAGGACATATAGCCACATAGTTGTGGACATTCATCACATCATCACATTTTTCACCCCTTGCCTCTTTCTGTCCTCTCTCTGTTACCACCTTCAGACTCCTGAAGGACAATGTAAAGTGACTGGCAGAAAGAACCTGAAAGATAGCATGAAGGATAGACACACAACAGAAGAGCCTCTTGTAACATACATTACCTTTTTGTCTCTGCTTCCAGTGATAAAATACTTGCTATCTGGGGTCCAGTCACAGGACCAGATGATGCGACTGTGCCCAGCCATGTTTGTGTCAGTACAAGCAAAGAGATAGAAAGCTGGTTCTGGAATGACAGATACAAATGCTCTTCAGAAATTCACTCAGAAAATGGCACAGTAAAAGATTAAAGAGAAGCACACAGTCAACTAGAGCATCTTTTGGCAACTGAGGGCCCATGCCTAGCATCCAGTTCACCATTTCAATTCCATGTGTCCTTTGATGTCTTCTTGTGCTTCTGATTTATGAGGCAACCCTCTGCATCACCACACAGGCTTCCAAGGCACCTGTTCAATTTTGTGCTAAGGTTATTCATCCTGAAAAACTAGACCTTCCTAAACCAAGATAGCTGAGGACTCTGATGGTGCCAGCCACAGCTGGAAAGTATCTACTGCCATCCATTTGCTGAAAAGCTAATCTATTCAGTTCAGATAGTTGTCTTTCGGTTCACTTTCCTTTTTGCAATTGCATGCAGTCTGCAGACCAATGAAAGTACAGTTAGTTATTCTCAAATCCCACAAGGTTATCACTAACAGCTAGAAACAGCAGTATTGCTGCAGGAACTCAAATCAATATCGCTTATACTTGAATCAATAACTTTACAAATCTAGAAAAGAATACATTACATCCATTTCTTGAAGTACATCCATCTTTAATTTACACACTGCCTTTTAAAAAACAGTCTCATAGTGTTATTCTCCATATTCTCTTATGTAAGGGACAGAAACATAGTATTCAGCAGTTCAATGTTAGACTGTGTATTTAAATTGCTAATGCCACACAACTTTCTTATCTATAGAACTGCTACCTACTGACTCAAACAGAGGTGGCAGACAGGTTGCCATAGCTTCCAGCTTCCTGAGTATCACAACATTGCTACAGAAATCTTCCACGTTTCCAAAGTAGTGTCACCTAATAGATAACCTTCTACTATAGCTGCTGTCCCCAAGCAGAAGGAAAATATAATACTTTAGAGAATTACTTTCCACTCCCAGAGCAAGATTATAAGAAATGAAGCTTTCAGTCTTCACCACTCCCCACTTCTGCTCTGACTACTACCAAAGCCTTTTAGAAACGAAGGAAATAAATGCACAATTCCCACAGTACGTTCCACATGCCTAAAGATATCTCTTTCTGATCAGAAATCTACCCTGGGCACACAGATCCAAGTGTCTGTTACCTTGTACCATCTTTAAACTGAAGAGTGGCTTTATTCCAACAGAGCACAGAAGAGTGTGAGCCAGGGCCCCTCACACCAATTACAGCACAATGATTCCATTTAACAGCCAAGACAGTATTCTATGGGATCCTGGGGTTTGTAGTTTGGTGAGTTACTAGAAGAACCCTATGACTGAGAATTCTAAACATCCCTCATTAAACTGCAAATCCCAGGGGCTGATTCCCACTACACAATTCCAGCCCTCTTATTCCACTTTAGATAACATGGTTCCAACTAAATGCCCCTCCTTAAGCTGAAATCCCAGACTTCCTTACGATGGCACCATAGTAGTTCAATCAGAATCACAGCATTACAAATGTGTAGTGTGAAAAGACCCACAGCCTCTGGAAAAGGTATTTCCTCCCTGCTTGTGGTGCAAATTTCCAACTACTTTTCTGTGTCCTAACCATGATTTAGCATTATAGCCACATGAACACTAACCATGATTACAGCTACTCAGGATATCCATTTTTATTAAAACTTGGAAGAATCTTCAAAACTAGAATAAAAAGAAGCCTTCCTTCTAATGTGAAACCCCAAACTGCTCACAGAAAACCAGCATTTGTCCCTTTTTGCTAGTGTAGTGAAACAACCAAAAGAGTGAGCTGAGAGTAACAAGTTTCCTAGTTCAAAATTATCCCCTAACATGAACTCAATACGTGACCTTAGGCTAGCGCTCTCTGCATCCCATTTGCAATCTGGGAATAATTCTACTGACTGATCTTATAGGATTGTTAAGATGATGCTCCAGGTGTTGTATAAATGTATATTATGAGGTTTGCCTCAGGCACAGGAGACTGACTATTCACTTTCACTTTTGCATCTTATTTTTATTCTTGTTTATTCATTTATGGTACAGGAAGGTACATACAGTACTTAAAATGACAAAACAGAAGCCTCCTGGTTTCCAGATGCTTCCAACCTGAAAAGATTTGACAAGACTCAATTTTTATCTTTCAGAATTTTGACAGACTGTCTTTATCCGTGTTTTTCCACAAGTGGAAGACAGCCAAAATGTATATATTGAGGCTGTACTTCTATAATACCCAGGAGCTTTAGACAGATCCTGGGGAGTTTTTTTTTTTAATACAGTTGCCACACTTGCCAGCCAACATGCTAATGACCATGCTGGCTGGGAAGCTTTGGGAACTGTAGTCCAAAAGGTAACATCTCCAGTTTCTGCAAAAACGGTATACTTGTCTTGAGGTAGCATACTTATTTTCCCATTTATCTGTGTCAATGGGAGACAAAAATTTAAAAGCCAAAATGGAGAGGCAGCCAGAGGGGAGGGAGATATCTGTTCTGGTTCTGGTGCAGGCTGGCAGGATTTCTCGAATGGCAGCAGCTCCGCTATGAATTCTCCCCCCTCCCCCATTCATTCCCCTCCCCTCCATTCATCAGAACAGGGCATAACTGGAGGTGTGGAGTGTAGGCTGGCTTTTCAACTGGACACATTTTTCCCAATATGGCTTCAATATGGGCCCACATCTCTTCCTGTAAGTCATGTGGGTAGGTGGAACAATAGGCGTAAGTTCCTGTACTTGTGACCTTTGGAGTTCTCATCTCAAAATTACTAGCACTATCATTAGGGCTCAAAATTGTTAGCATATATGCACTAATATGAGAGCCATTATAGTGTCATGGTTTCAGTGTTGGCTAAGAACTCTGGGACACCAGGGTTCAAATCTCCACTCAGCTATGGAAACCCGCTGGATGACCTTGAGCAAGCCACATTCTCTCAGCCTTAGGCCCTTTCCGCACACCACCCCCACCTGCAAAGGCCACAAGATCGCGGCAACAGTTCTGCATGACATTGTCGCAATCCTGTTGCCACCCATCGCAATCACAAATTAAATCATTGACAGGTTTCTCCCATCAATGAGACGTGATTGTGCAGTCCTCTCGCCTTCCTCCCACACTTAACTGTTGCGCAGAACAACAGGAAGTGCCATGGCTGCACTTCCTCTCCCAGCACAGCCTGGGAAACTGCCAGACTGCGATGTGGAAGGGAGGGGCAGAGCCACTGCGCTTCTTCCCGTCCAGCAGGAAGCCAGTGCAGAGGGAGGAGTTTCTGTCACACTCCCCTCCCAAGAAAGGCTTTCCTTGGATCTCCATGCGATGGCTCTGAGAAGAGGTAAGTTGCAGAAAGGGCCTTAGGGGAGGGAAGGCAATGGCAAACCCCCTCTGAAGAAATATTCCCAAGGAAACCATGGGATAAGACCAGTATAAGTCTCAGTCAACTTGAAGGAACATAATTAACAAATACGAATTAATACAACATGCAACTACATACCTTCACTTCCTTAGGTTCCATGTAGAAAAAGGGAGTCTTTTTTCTTTTTTAGAGTCTTTAAGAGGTGACTAAAACATACTTGCACAACTGTTACTTACATATTCATTTTAATACCTCTTAAAAAACATAACACTATTTCTATCAGTGACACCAACTGCAGTGTTTTACCTGGCTCTGTTGGACTGTTATCTTTACATTTCCAAAGCGACCATTTTCTGTCTCTTGAAACTGCTAGTAAAAATTTATCATTGGGGGAAAAAGAAAGCTGTGTGACTGTCAGGTTGTGGAAAGGTAAGTGCTGTAGCTGCTTCCAAGTTCTAGTGCTCCACAAAATAATGGCTGCATGTTCTTTCTTAGAAGCCTGTAAAATAGAGAGCAATAAATACTGTGAATGAGCAAAAACAACCTTGAAAAATAACTATAAGAACTTTAACACTTGTATGGTTTAACAGATGAATGCCTGGAAGACGGGTGAGTGCGCTCCCATGTCTTTTGATGAAAAGTAGTTTCTTGGCAGGAATCTTGGTGTGATTCTTTCTTCCTTGTATTAGAAAATAACAGTGCATTTATAGAAATATTACGTATGTAACATGACCACCAGAAGACATGAAAGGCAATATTCAATAACAAGCAGGTGTTTCAGAAATATTTCCCCTTACTCATCAGACTTTTATTTTTGAAATTGTAATAGAATTACACAATCACTTCCTCTTCTCTTCAAAAAAATTAAATGCCTATTAGCAGCCAATCCTATAGATAATTAACTGAAGAACTATTTTTTATTGCTTTTCACATAAACTTACACAATTTATCAATCACAACTACACAGAAATACATTACTACACAAAATGGAGAAGTAATTTATTCTTTCCCAACCTCAGGAAACAAAACAAATGTATAAATGATATAATCAATATCTCATTTCTTTAACTTTCAGGTTTAATTTATCTGTTATGTATTTCTTTACCACTTCCATACTGTCATCTTATAATTCTATATAAATACTGGTACCATTAATTTGATCATTCATACTTCCTCCCACGTTTTTAAAACTCCATCAGTATAAAACCTGACTGGGAGACAATCAAGGATAGTTGGTCCTCCAGATTAACTAGGATCGTGGGTGTAGGACTCCCACAAAAGTGGGAAAATCACAAATGTCAAAATACGTATGTATATCTGTAGGAAGAGAGACGAGGCATGGTGGGGAGAATGGCCACTCCGGGTCCAACCCAGGTCAGGGAAAGGAGAGAGAAAGGGGGTGGGTTGGCTTAGTGGGCCTATATTTCCTCTCTCTTGCCTATTTCCTCCCATGGGCGTGGGGGTGCATCAGGAAAGGGTTTGTGGTGCTGAGAAATTGGGCTGTGAGCACATCTTAGCTGGCCAGGCAGATGCTGGTGGAGGAGGACCAGAGACAAGTTTTCAAGGGGGCTGCATGGCCTGATCAGAGCCACCAAGAGAGAAGCTTCCCCTGGAAAAGAAGCACTTGAAGGGAGGGCAAGGGTTGAAGAAACTTGCAAATAATCAAATCTGTGAAAGTTAAACTTGCAGATATGGAGGGCCAACTGTAAGACTCTGCAACATATCACTCACGAGCTGCGTGGAGTCATCCTTTTTTGCCCCCTGTTCCCTGTTCTTACCACTGGTACCACTAAAAGTTGATGAGTTTGATGCTAAATGTGTCATCTGTCCTTGGGCCCTTTCACACTGTACAATAATAGCACTATGATTCACTTTAACTGCTGTGGCCGCATTCTATGGAATCCTGAAGTTTGCAGTTTGGTGAGGCACTAGAGGACCACTCTAAATGTCCTTCCTTTGACTGCAAATCCCGGGGGTCCTTCCACAATATAGAATTATACTGTTATTATTCTACTTCAACTGCTGTGGTTCCATTGTATGTAATCCTGGGGTCTGTAGTTTGGTGGAGCACTGGAGCTCTCTGGCTGAGATTTCTAAATGCCCTTCCCTAAACTGTCAATCCCAGGAATCTATACGACAGAAACATGGCAATTAACATAGAATAATAGTGCTATAATTCTGTAATGTGAATCGGTGCCAGGATTTCCTAGGATGGAACCTAGGCAGTAAAACCAAAATTAAAGTGATATAACTGAGTTGCAGACTAAATACTCCAAAGGCACCATATCCTGTCTTATCTTGGAAGCTAAGCAGGATCAGCTCTAATTAGCGCTTAGATGGGAGACCATCAATGAATACCAGGTGGTGTAGACTGTATTTCAGAGGAAGGAACTGGCAAAACCACCTCTGAGTATTCCTTGACTAAGAAAACCCTATGAAAAATATCATGGGGTTGCCATAAGTTGATAGGCAATTTGAAGGTATATTCAAAAACAAACAAAAGGGTTCCTTCTCACAAAGGAGGTGATTTCTGCAGAGGGTATGCTATACTTATGGAGTCTGTGAAAATATTGGTTTTTAAAATGTTAATTCAAAATTCATAATTATTGTCATGATTTTTCATCATTGTGCCAGATTCGGAAAGGTGTTTTGTAAACCTGTGGGGTATTGTTGTTGACACCATTTGTAATGATGTTAAAGTGACTAATTTGCTTATCAACAAAACACACAAAATATTGTTTTCCATCTTCTTCAGACTGGCCTAAATCCAATTAGTCCCTATTAGAGGAAATCCATCAAATCAATGAAAGTCCCATTAGTGTGACTTACCAAGTTCCCACTGATCTAAATGTATTTAATCCAGTTGGGACTAACAACTAAATTTAGCCCTCCAGATTTGCACAAAACTGACAGAACAGTTTCGGGGAGAGCCACTCATAGACACATGAAGCACAAAGTCCCATGTACCTTATGTGCATGGTTTTTCAATAACCCCATTCCAACAGAGGTAAAATTGATCCCAACTGCTGTGGAAGTAAAATATTTCACAAAATCAAGAAGGAATTCCTTGAAACTACACAGAGCAAATTCTACCACATCATGATTGAAGAACATCTGGAACATGGGACTATGAAAGAATGACCCAAAAGTTGTGTTTTTCTCTCCAGTGCTGACAGGGGAGCTGTGAGCCTCCCGTCAATGAACTGCCTGAGTTTTACTGGGGACTTAACAACAAACTGCTTGAGTCTTACTGGGACTTAATCTACATTTTCATCTAATTAAATTTAAGAAATTGTAAACACATACAAAAATTTGTAAATACATTTAAAAATTATCTTAATGAATTACCTACTGAACATAATTTAATAAAAACATTAAGGATTCTGGACTTACATTTAAGTATAGCATCCTATAAATGAATTGCATGATCATTCTAGTATTTTATTAGCTTCTGGCTCTCCTGCCACATATAAATCCAAAATTTCCTTCTCTACTTCCATTTAATTTTGCTAGCGTTTAAGTACCGTCATTGTGTGGCCATTTGAAAGCAACCCTCTTTATAATAACTACCCATGAAAATACTTAAAACCTTTCATTTCAAATTTCCAGAACACTCGTCTATAAATTATGATCCCTTTCTTCATATATACTTTTCCTTTTGGGCTTTGATGACTGGGTAATATAATTATTTTATATAATTTTAATAAAGATGTTTTCTCTCTTCCAAACTGGCTAACTGTTCTCTTCCAAATTAGTTCTCTTCCAAAAGAAACATTTTTTTCCTTGGTCTATCCAAAAAAAACTTTTATCTGTATATATTGGTAATATGTTAGATTCATCTGTATCTTTTCTTTTATCCAGTAATACATTATGACAATGCACCTGATGTCCAGACCTGAAATCTACCTGTTCTTCACATTTCCCATTCACTAAAACCACCCAAATGTCTATTTTTTTATTTAAAAAAAAGATGTCTTCAATTACAAATGCTTCTAGGGAAACATTAGATGCCAAATATTCCTGATATTTATTCTAAGTTACTACCATTTTACCTTCTTCTCAATAGCCATATCAAACCTCTAGAGCATGATATATTTTTTAAAAAATGAATTAATTAATCAATATATATGTTTATTGCCATGGGTTGTTATTTAAAGAGCAGCAGATTAATAATGTACTACTAATATGTTAACTATGCAAGTTTTTCCAAAACATTTAAAAATACAAAAATGGCCCCAAATTCCCCAAAATAACCTCACAAAGTTAACATTTTACAATTAGTAACATCCACATTTTTTAAAAAAAATTACATAATTTCCACCCATATTTTTTTTAAAAAAATAACATTATGCTGCAAATAAAATATTATATATGTCACTACTTGTAATGCATTACCTCTAACTTCCATTTTCACCTCATTTGCTATTGCCCCGACTTGAAAGAAACAAAATCTGTAAACCTCTTTCATCTCTAATACAAGCTATACCAATTTATTCATTTTAAAATATTTTTTGTTATTAGAGATACCTAATTCTCTGCTCTCCTAGGATTTACTTGATTTTTTCATTCTTATATCAAGTCTTCTTCCATTCCAAATAAAATTATTAATTATTTTTCATTGTTGTTGTAACACACTGACATTTTACAAAGTAGAGGGGGGAAAAAACCTTTGTAATTACAGTCATTTTAATAGCACTCATTCTTCCTATTAAGAACAGACTGTACTTTTGATAGGCTTTGGCTTCCAGAGGTTCACATTCTGTTTATGCTGGCAGGAGATAGCATTCTGCATTAAAATGGCTACATTTGTCCTGGCCTCCTGAAAACTCACTTTGCTCTTCATCAGTCTACAGCATTACAATTGATAATACATATGGGAAATCATCCACAAAATATACTATGGAATCTCCTCTCACATGAACGTTAAAAACACACATTCTCAAATATGTTTTTTAAGATACAAATCTTCATATTTGTTATTTAACTAAAGAATGGCTCAAAATAAAGCCAATGTACTAAACAGCATGCCTGCCAGAACTAGTCTCTGGAGAGCAAGAACTGAAGAGGGGTATTACCTTTGTGGTTACAGACCTCTCCAATGCATCTGGTTGCATGGGTGGGAAACAGGATAGTAGACCCAAGAACTTCCAATTTAATCCAGGGTGAGGAAAAGAGTGGCATGTCTGGACCACACTCTTGCAGCCCTTCAAGCTTTCTGCCAGTCCTCCAAAGACCCCATCCCACCTCCATTTATTGCAGGAGTTTGGGGCAATTACCCATCCCCAAACCCACAGTAAGTCCCTCAAATGTGCAAATACATGCAAAAACACCTTCACGCACCCCAAATCCCACCCCCAGAAACTCCCATTCTCAACACCTGTTTTCAAAATGGTATCAAGAGCTGATATGAAGTCCATTCCAGTCACCATTTTGAAAGAGACCCTGGAGAAAAACAGATGTATTTTGGCATGCTGAGGAGGGGTGTCACCCACAGGGTGCCAAGGGGACACATTTGTCCCAAGTGCCCACATGCAGTTGCCACCCACAGCTTAAGCCAATAGGCCTGTCCAGATGTTCTTAAAACCACTCAGCATGATTAAAGCCAACATACCTGTCACCCAAATTTCATATCTTTATTTTTCCTTACCTTACATGCTGAGGCAATAATAGTTTTGGCATTATTGCAGGCAACACAAAAAATTTCATAGCCATGGCCGTATCTAAAATGACAAATGAAATGCAGTAGTGATAAGACAAAGGCTTTTGATGCCAGACCTTAACTGTTAATTAATTCAAAGGTTTAAAATTATTTAAAAACCAGGGAAATTTTTTTGTATCTATCAGGTATGCATCACTCCTGCTCAAAGGAGGGGGTGGAAGAACAAAGTATTCTCAGCTAGCACTTGCAAGCACTAGCTCAACCATAACCTCAAGACTCTGCTAGTGGTTACAAACACTAGCTGAAAGCAGTGGGCTTCACATACTCTCCACCTCTCCCATGTGGAGAAGAAGAATAAGAAGCCAAGCCACCCTCAGCCAGCACAGGCTCAATCCTGAAGTCAGGGCTTAGCCAACAACTTCAAATGCCAACTGAAAGTAGCCCATTCACTCACCACTCTCCCTCCTGATTGGAAGGAGGCATGTACACAGAGAAGCAGGAGAAACTCAGAGATTTCCATGCACTTCTCGTGTGCAGCGGTCAGGGTCAAAGAAAGGAGGTGACCCAAAAGCATCTGTGAGCCTGTGGGTCAAAGATTTTCTGATTTGTTTTAGCAACAGAATAACTCCCTTAGAACAGGTTGAACACCGCTAGGCTTAGTAGATAGATCACTTGCTAATGATATCTTCTAGTTTACATGGAAGTACTGTGCATAATTCCCAGTTTATACGTAATGGAAATATTACTGTTGTCATCAACCCATTAGAATTATTACTATTCAATAAACGATATCAAAACTATTTAAAATAAATTTAAAGTACACCTAGAAGAAAAAGATACTTTAAAATATGTTATAAACTTTATTCACAAAACTTAAGAAGAATGTAATGATACAGGTCAGGGGACAATACAAATCTAGAAAGTTTATACAAACTTAAATTAGTATACTTAGCAGTCAGAGTCTCTTTCACATCTACAACTCTTTTTCCTGAAATTAACAGACTTAGCTGCAAGACTAGCAACCATGTAGGTAACATGCTGATTTGTTCCTTGTAATAAGAAGCTCAGCTTCTCTTTCATTTGCCAATGCTTTGTTTTCCTTGGAAACAGCACTAGAAACTCTTTTCTAAGGTCAGAGTAAATCTGCTGTTCAAAAATACAATGTGAAGTAAATCCTCCAGTGCTGTAACTCTTTTATATATGCAGCCTACTTTGAACTGAATTCAAAACATATAATATTCCAATAAAAATAATTTGTGACTAGAGCTTTGACTACAATATTTAAAACTACATTATGTATCTTTATTGATTTTTTTCCTAATAAAATATTTTAGTTGAAATACTTTTAGTTATGGGGGAAACTTTCCAGAAATGCCATATAGAATTAAGATGTCCTACTTTTTTGGTTTAGATATACAGCCAAATAAACATGCAAGTTAAGATTTTATTTGATTTAAGGCATGGAAAATGTTCTAGAAGCCCCCACAATCTCATGTATAAAGCTGCAAGGAGAACTTACAAATCACTCCAGTTCAACACTATTTACAACAATAGCTGATGCTGAGCAAATAAAGTGGTATACAGGAATTGCATGCTTGTGTAAGCCAGTGCTGATTCATATCATAGTTGACATTTAAGAATCTAACCTTTATTATACTAGATGTATATATCATAAACTCTAACAGAGTCCCAATATCATCAACAAAAAAAGTCTAATTATAGGCATTGGTTTTGTACGTATGTTGCAACCAGGGGTTAAATCTGATTTAAGTCACAATTAACAAGTCTCATTCACTGCAGTAAATCAGCTTTGTTTGGGACTACAGTTGGATTCATCTCCCAATAAGAAAACAAATTATAAGATATCTGAGATGCTTCAAAGTCTGTATTTTCCCAAAATATAATCTTCACATTCAAACACTTCAGTAGATGTCTATACAGCATTATCTCCTTAAATATTTATCAAAATTAAAAATTTATTCTGAAATCTGATGCTGAGACAACAATATTATGCACAGAAATCCAACTATGAAATACTCTATTTTTAGCAATCCAGCTCCTAACTGTTTTTCTTGCTGTTATGGCAACATTAAGCCTCAATTTTACATGATTTCACATCACTCCTTTTCAAGATTAATACCACACAATTATAATTGGGAACTAACAATATTTGCTTAGTGTCTGTCAAAATACAATGCTTACTGCTTCAAAAAATGTGCAGAAAAATCCCAAGCCTTAAAGAAAGTTATTGGCTTATTATCCAACTAGAGCAATCAAGGGCTGTTACAATTAAGGGGTGGAATTGATGATGTCTTTCTTTTCCTTTAGATCTTCAAGATGGAATGATGCAAATATATACTGCCTTTTCTGGAGGACTGTGTTCAAGAGAATATTCAGAATACATGGGGTGTTACAGGAAGAGGAAAAGTTGCTACAAATACAGATCTAATGTTACAGGTAGCCTGCATGCATAGAAACGAATGTGTTGTCAAATATGCTGTGCTGTAGGCAGTCTGCATGCTCCCTATTCTCTCACCCACACATTGAGTACTTGGCCTGAATGAGACTCCTTAGGTATGTGCCAACAGTGGTTTGCTGTTCTGTCTAAATTTACAGATCAGAGACGAACCATAGGGCAGGTGTGTCCCCTCAAGAAGGGAGTGAATTTATGAAATCAAGTTTTGAGCAAATGGGAAACAAAGGCAAACAAGTCACACCAAATCATGTTCTACCTGTCACCTATCTGAAAGTTTGGACTATGGTATGAGCTCTTAAGAGAAGTTCACACAAATTTATCTTTCAATTATTTGCTGACACCACACACTGTTGGCAAGCCAAGCATTCCACGGAAATGCCCAAAAGCCAGTGGACGTAGCTACTTCTTTCTCTTTAAGAAAAAATTAGGGAAGGAGATTATAAGAATTGGGCCTCTGCCAATGTTATATGCACAATGGAGAAGGAGGGGTCCCACTCATTTTTCCATTTTGAGAAGAGAAATTCTGGCCCAGCAAACATAATCAAGACTGATGATGAGATACACAGGAACCATCTAAGAAGCCAGTCCAGATAGAAGAAAATCTAGGATTAGAAACTGAGCATCACCAGTTCCGTGCATTATTCTTAAGTTGCTTCTCTGAACAGCTGAACTCAAATCTCTCAGAAATACTTTTTAAAAATGCATATGGCTTGAAAAAGACTTTTAAAAAATGAGTGGATTTTTAATCCCATGATCTCAAGACCATGAGAGGTAAGTCTGACTCAGTCACCCAAGGGAAATAGGCTCCAGTCATGAGGTGAGAACTAGGGTGGCGCAGGAGACAAAAGTGTTAATATGCCTGCTCCTGGAGCAGCTGGGAATTGTCCTTTCTGTGGCCCTCAATACAGGTTTGGAAACAGAACTAATCATTTCTCCTTGGGATGCAGGGAAATGGGTCTTCTTTTCTGTCAGTTTTCAAATTCTGTTTTATCCTGTCTTCTTTTTTACTGGGAGTTTTTAACTACACAGACCCATACGCACAATTTAAAACATCTATATGCTTCCCTGATCATTCCTCATAGTAAAGTGTGGCATTCATCAAGGAGTAACACTAACCATCATCTCATAATCTCACTGGACTGACTGTTCTAAACGAGGTTACCTTATTCTTAATTCTTTTTACATCATCATTATCCAGTTTCTATAAATTAGGGGAATGCCTTCGTCCCTGTAATTATAATATGCAATCTGCAGTTCTCTCACTCTGAAGAGCTTCTAACAGAATGGGAAATTTCATTAATTAAAATATGGACTAAAGTAGGCTCCAAAATGGCTTCAAATTCAGCTCTCTGAGCAGCAAATATCTAATGTTTTTTAAAAATCGTACACATGCAAAATTAACATTTTGATCATGCATGAGATGCCCACATCAGCCTCAAACTCACCAGATCTATGTGGTGTGTTCTTTGATAAATTACAACCCTTTTTTAGAAACAGAATTTCCTTTTCCACAAAATAATCCCTGTTACAGCCAAACTATCTGTTCAGTTGAATGGGGAGCCACCAGCCTTATTAAACTTACATCTCTGCTACCTGTTCCTCTGACCTTCTCTCATAATGAGATATCTGGTGAATGTAAAGAGCATCCCTCTCAGAGCATCATTAACCAGCCAGCTAAAGGCTGTCTTCTAGAAAAAGTCACTCCTCTGAGCTTATTAGAGCTACCTTACACAATCCACAAGGATCATTATGGGTTTCAAATCTTTCTCTCCCTCTTTTTTTTAATGTATCCAGATGTTTCATTCCCCTATGGAAGTGATGGGAAATTTTCAGCTTTGCAGATGTTGTGTGAATGCAATTTCCATAGGTCTCAGTCCGAATAGGCAATACTGAGGAACCACGGGATATGCAGTTCAGCAATATTTGGAGATTTCCATCCCTGCTCTTGAGTACTCTTCCCTAACACTTTACTCCCAAATGTGCTAACTATACTTCCCATCATCCCAAATAGTTGACTGGGGACTAATGGGTTCTAGACGGTGCCAGATTCAGGAAGGCTACAAAGATGGGGCTTGTGATTAGTTAACAATTATTTCTTTATGAAGTGCATTCAGTCAGCAAATAAAGGTAAATGACTAAATCTTTATTGATCTTTACTGAATTAATTTAGAGCACATTCATGAAAAATCAAAATGAGTTAACTACATCATCTTCAGTTAGGTTAAGAAAAAATGATTGCTCTGAAGCTACCAGGTGAGTCTCATGACTGAATATAGATTTAAACCTCATTCTTTCCCACCCTAAACCCAGCCATGATACTGCTTTGTTGTATAAAAGAAGGACTTTCACCTGCTAGAGCTTGAGCTGACCCTGCCAGAATGTCTCTGCACAGCACCTAAAAGTTACAAAAGTCCTGTTCTCTTTTATATCTGATTCTTCAAACTTACTAGGAAAGCTGCTAAGTCAAGAAGAGAAATATCACATGTGCCTCCAGCCATAGTGTTTCTGCTCTCTTCCCTACAATAGCTCATCAGTTCTAGTTAAGGCTGGAAAGAAAGGTAGATAATGATTGGTCCCTACATGCTCAGTATAAAAGCAGCTATTGTGTCACGTATGATTTTTTTTTCACTATATGCAATATGGTCCAACCGAGTCTCCACATATGTTGGGCTATAGGCCTCATCTTCCCTGACCATACAAGGTAGGCCTAAGGGAGACTGCAGTCCAAAAAGGACTGGAGGGTGCTGAGCTGGATGAACTGAACTAGACAACATACTGCCTCAAATACCATTTTGAAATGTAATGTATTGCAGATGAGGGTTCTGCCATACCCTCTAACATATTCCTTGTTGATTTTCCATTGCTAAGATCAAACCAGGAGACAAATTCTGTGAAACACTAAAAAGAGCTTACTGTTTCGAGAAAATACTGTGGTACCTTCCTTCCTTCCTTCCTTCCTTCCTTCCTTCCTTCCTTCCTTCCTTCCTTTCTCCTGCTACTGCAGACCAATACAGCTATTCTATCCAATACAGTTACCCAACAACTGCTTTCTTATCATTAGATGAGTCTGGCAAAAGCCTCCAGTTAGAATTTTAATTAGCTTAATCTTAACCCCATGTTGACCCCGCCATGGGACACTTCTAAATGGCACTCATGAAATTTTTGAGTTAATAAATGCAAAATTGAGTCACTGGAACAATCATGGGTTCTATCAGAGCAGCAGTACTGGTGCAGTTCTCTGTTTCAGTTAAAAGCTACTTTAAGGAGCCTATTTAATATAAGCTGTCAACATGAAGCCTATGTAGTACCATATTCTGATATTAGCAGGACAGAATGCCTAGATACCTTCAAGGTTTCCAATTTTTTTGTACTCCAGTGCTACTAAAAACTAGTGATCCAGGGACTGATCCATGAGCCACTGGCTGCAGGAAGTTTCAAAGAGAAAAAAAAAGAAAGACAGCCAGTGGGCATAAAGAAGGTGCCACTGCCTGGCACATGGAAAATAAAATCCTTGCTCGTCTACTACACCAGTTAGGTTAAGAAGCACTGGTGTATACCACATCTTGCTGTCACCATGGCTAAGCTGCACCATTTGTGACTAACCAAGCTGAATACAGTTCACCATACAGGATCTTTACAAGAGCAAAATTTTTGGTATCTGACTAGAACTGCCAAAAAAAATAGGACCACGTGGACCATAGTCTGTATCCAGATTAATTAGCTAAAAGTTGTGCAGATCTTTGGAAATGTCCTTTACAAAGGAGTTGGAGTAAATCAGCAACACTTTTACATCCCTATGAATATTCCAAGACTCCTGTCTTTAGATTCACTGCAGCCAAACTGCTCAAAATTATGGCACCCATGGTGCCTTCTTCAGCCTGCCAAAAATGGCAGGCCGTGAAAAACTGGCACACTTTCCAAAGTGTGTTGCCTCAGTTTAAATTCCTTTAAAGGTACTAGAAGAAGAAGGAGGAGGAGGAGGAGGAGGAGGAGGAGAAAGCAGAGAGCAAACTAGGCTGCCTTGGGAAACATTACAGGATGCAGAACTTGCAGAATCTTTCCATGGACCTGGAAATAATCTATCTCCAACTGCCTACTGAGAGACTATCAGCCCTACACTTAAAGAAACACTGATTTTATCCAAATAAACAATTCTTCCACTAGACAAACTACTGCCACACTGGTCTCACACAACCAGCCACTCAGTTGTCTTCTGTTCATTTCTCATTTTTACGAAGCACTGTATTCAGGACCACTGAAAATAGATTTTCAAATATGAATAATACTTTTTGCTGTTTTTGCTCCCAGCAATCTGGGGGCAGCTGCAATTGAAATCTAAAACCACCATATTATCTACTAGACTTTTTTTGAACGTCTGCAGGTCTTTTCTCCACCATTACAATACTATGTTCTCATATTCTCCAGGACATTACTCAAGACTTTCCTCCCTTCCCTCACTCTTGCTTTTTGTAAGCTCCTGCCTAAAGAAGAAATCTCAAAAGCTTGCACATTTTTGTGAATTTTTATATAGGCCAATAATAGTGTTGGATTTTAGAATTTTTTTCATGGCCACTATTGCTTTTTAGGAATGTATAAACTGTTTCCTGTTCACCAAATGCAGTAGTGTAATAGTTGTTAATACAATTTGTAAGCCAGAAAGTTACTGGTTGAAGTGTTAACTAAGCTACCAATTCTTGCCTGTCATAGGACAGGATGGGAATCATCCAGATGTTGCTAGACTGCAATTCCCATAACCCAGCCAGCATGGTGAGGAATGCTAAGAGTTGCAATCCGACAACAACTGGAGAACTGCACAATTCCCACTAGCCTAGAAACCCACACTCTTTGTTAGTGGTGAACTGATAAGATATACTAATTACCGTACTGCTATTTGTCCTAATCCCTTGGAAAGGGGTAGGCTGCAGGTCAAATACAAATATAGGCCAGTATTCTACATCTGCTACTTTATTAAGCATACCAGGTTAACTAAGTACAATTAACTAAATAACTCTCCTGGACTGACCACTCCCTCCCAAACCTGACAGAAACATTACTTATCCATGCTCTCATCACCGACAGAATGGACCTCCTTCTCCTCAGGCAGCTGATGCCTGGCAAAGTAGGAGTTATGATCATGGCAATAGCATCACTATTGTGACTAAGACCCTTTCCGCAACTCACCTATTTTCGGCGCTGGGGTGCAGTGCTCGCACGAGCAGCCTCTAGAGAGAGGCTCTCGCTTCCCTGCTTCTTCGGCTCTGCACACGCGCGAGCCCCACCTCTTCCTTTCACAGTGCAGCCTGGGACCTTCCGAGGCTCCACTGGACAGGAAGCACGACCGGCCCAGCTCCCAAGGCTCCACATGCAAGGTAAATGCATGCGGGGCCTCGGAGCGATGCGCAATCATGCACCATTTTTGGCTTCATGCCAAAAATGAAAAATGCGTGAGCAGTCCCTGCTGGGCTCTGGAGCGTCACGCAAATGTGAGTGCGACATGTGGACCGCTCCTCTCATGCGTATGACACTCAAGGGGCCCTTTCGCATTGAAAATGCCGTGCAAAAAGGGCCTAAGTGTCACGGGCCAGGACTCGACTTTCCCAGGTGAACAGCAGCCTTGAAGAAGGACACACAGAAGCAAGTATACTAGGAGTTAATCAAGCTGGGATAAGAGCCAGCTGGCTCCAGCCTTCTTAAGGAAGGCACTGGGCAGTGCCTTGACACCAGAAACAACTCATGTGTTGCCAGCCCTTGCCTCTGCATACTACAGACACTCTGCTCACTGTGTGCCTGGCTCTCTGACCTCCGGATTGTCTGATTTTGCTGCCTGCCGGGTTCCTGAGCTCTTGGACTGACTTTAACTTTGTTTCGTTTTGGACAGGCAAGCACTCTGAACTGCTACCTGTCTCTGTGTCTCTACAGCCTCCTGCTGACCCTGTACTCTGTTGCCTGGCAACACGCAGCCGGCATCTGTGACACTAAGTAGTGATTGTGAATACGGAACAGTTACCTATCTGTAACAGTTCTGTACTCACAGGCACTAATTAGTCACAATTGTAACACTACTGTCATGATCATAACTCCCACCACCATTACCTACTTTACGGAGTATCAGCTGCATAGTGAGAAAGAGGTCCATCATGCCAGTAGTTACATACGCTTAACTTGGCAGCTGATGTAGAATTCTGGCCATCGCACACAGCATTGTTCTTAACTCCATGTTGTTGTAACTTAAGACTCAAGTTTACGCCCCTTTCAGCCAACAAACGTATTTCATGTACCAACATTGTTGTCAGGATAAAATGTAAACAGTCTTGATGTGCTCCATCAAGTATGCTACCTGAACAATTTGAATGAAGTGTAACAGTAGTGATATCCAAACATAGTTTTGAAATAACAGATTCATCTGTTTGCCCAGAACATCATCATGTAAAATACAGAAACAGTCAAGGCCATTTGAGGGAATATGTTTGAAAAAATAAAAGAAATGAAAAGAACACATTCTTTTCTTTTGTTTCTAAATCTACAGAGCAAGTAACTTACAACTTTTGGGTTTCAGGCCACAGTGTATTCTGCAAGAGATGATCTTCTGTGGGAGGTTCTGGAAAAAAATTAATTGGTTTAGAACTGAGTTTTATTGTTTTCTTGAGCTGCCATGGTATACTGGTTTGGGGGTTGGCGTAGGACTCAGAAGACTAGAGTTCAATTCCCCCTCGGCCATGAAAATCCATTGGATGACCTCAGGAAAGCACAACCTCTCCATCTTAGAGAAAGCAAAGGCGAATCTTCTCTGAACAAATCTTGCCAAGAAAACCCCATGATAGGTTTGCTTTAGGGCTACCATAAGTCGGAAACAACTTGAAAGCACTCAGTAGCAGCAACAGCAAGAACAGGTTGCTTACCTGTAACTGTGGTTCTTTGAGTGGTCATCTGTGCCCTCACACACTAGGAGCTTTCGCGCATGCGTGGTACCGTTTGGAAAATTCTAGAGCTTAGTAGCTTGGTGGGAACCCCTCCCCCCATGTCTCTACTGAGCATGCTCAGCCCGCTAAGCAACGGTCTCCCTTCAGTTCTAAAGTCCGCCGACAAGGGATCTGAGAAAGAGGGGACGGCTGGGCAGGTGTGTGTGAGGACACAGATGACCACTCAAAGAACCACAGTTACAGGTAAGCAACCTGTTCTTCTTCTTCATGGTCTCTGTGCCTCACACACTAGGAGATTTTGTAGCTTACCAGAAGGACGGTGGGTCAGGTCCTAGAGTAAGGAGGCCAGCACCGCTCGTCCAAACCGGGCATCCCTCCGGGACCGGCAATCCAATCAATAGTGGCACACGAAAGTCGATGGCCTGGACCAGGTCGCCACTCGACAAAGTTCTTGCAGGCCCACACCTCACAGGAGGGCTGCTGAGGATGCCACAGCTCTGGTGGAGTGGGGCCGAAGCAGGTCTGGTGGAGGCTGCCTGGCCATCTCGTAGGCAAGCAAGATAGTCTAGGCCACCCACTTAGAGAACCTCTGGGTGGACATCTTGTGGCCTCTGCAACGCTGACCATAGCAGACAAACAGGTGTGGGGTCTGTCTGAAGGTCACAGTCTGCTGGGTGTAAAAGGCCAGGGCCCGACGGACATCCAAAGAGTGGAGGGATCGCTCCAGAGGAGTCGTCGGGTTCGGATGAAAAGTAGGTAAGATTATATCCTGGTTAAGGTGGAAATGGGACACTACCTTAGGTAAGAAAGAAATGTCCGGGCAAAGGACTACCCTGTCCCGATGGAATACCAGAAAGGGCTCATCAGCTCGCAGGGCTGTCAGCTCGCTGGCCCACCTGGCAGAGGTGACAGCTACCAGGAAGGCCGTTTTCATAGTCAAGAGTCTGTCATCAGTAGTGGCCATAGGCTCAAGGGGGGTCGCATGAGCTGGGAGAGCACCAGGGACAGCGACCAGGGCGGCAGCGGCGGCGATATACATGTTGAAGCCCCTTCATGAATTGCTTCATGGTGGCATCCCGGAAGAGCGCTGCCGATGGAGAGCCTCAAGGTTGGTAGGCCACGACGGCGGAGAGGTAGACCTTCAAAAAAAGGGAACGCGAGTCCCTGCCGTCGGAGGTGGAGCAGGAAGCGGAGCACAGTACTGAGACCGACAGGCAATACCGGCTCACCTTGCACCTCAGCAAAGTTCACAAACTGCCGCCACTTGTAGGCGTAGTTACGGTGGGTCGATTCCTTCCTGGCTGCGGTCAAGACATCCTGTATTGCGGGATCAAGACGTCCTGTATTGCGGGGCCCTCCACACGTGCAGGGCCAGAAGCGGCAGATCGGGGTGGAAAACGCAACCGTCCGAGTGGGACAGCAGATCGGGTGCTGTCAGTAGCCTGAGAAGTCGTCCGCGAGCGGCCTCGAGCAGGGGCACGAACCAATGCTGTCTCGGCCAGTACAGGGTGACTAGGACGACATCAGCTCAGTCCGCCAGGATCTTGGCGACCATTCGATCCAGGAGAGGAAACGGCAGGAAGGCGTAGAGGAACCCATTGGTCCACCGGAACTGGAAGGCGTCGCCGAGAGAGCTCAGTCCCCGGTCGGCTCTTGAGCAGTACCAGCAACACTTCACATTCAATGTGGTGGCGAAGAGGTCGATCGTGGGCTCGCCCCAGCGGTGCCGTATCAGACGGAACGCCTCGTCCGAGAGGGACCACTTGTGGTGGAAAGAGGTGTCCCTGCTCAGGACGTCCTCCATGGTGTTCTCTTGACCAGCCAGGTGGACGGTAATCGGATGGACCTGAAGTGACATGCACCATTCCCAGAGCTGGAGGGCAATGGTAAGAAGCGTGATGGAGTGTGTCCCTCCCTGTCTGTTGAAGTAACAGACAACTGTCATGTTGTCCATCAGGATGAGGACAGTCTGCCCCGCGAGCAGGTTGCAGAACGCCCTCAGAGCCTTCCCGATGGCAAGGAGCTCAAGGGCGTTGATGTGTAGCTCGGTCTCATCACCAGTCCAGCATCCCCGGACTCTGAGGTCGTCGCAATGTGCTCCCCAGTCGAACAGGGAGGCATCCGTCATGATAGTGAGTCGAGGGGTTGGCTGCTGGAAAGGCATCCCTGACAGGAGGTGGAGGTAGGAGAGCCACCACAGCAGGGAGTGGCGTACCTGTGGTGGAAGCCGGAGTCGCAGCCCCTGGTCGTCTCAGAGTGGGTTGAAAGCTCTGACGAACCAGTGTTGAAGCGGGCGCGCTCGAAGTCTTGAGAGGTACATGACGGTCGTGGTGGAAGCCATATACCCAAGGTACGAGACCAAGTCCAGGGTTGCTCCGATGAAGTCAAGCTCTCTCGCCGGCTTGAGATGGGACTTCTCCGGATTGATCCGAAGACCCAGACGGGTCAGAAGTGACAAAGTCTGGTGGATGTCGAAATACAGCTTGTTCTTGCAAGACGCGACCAACAGCCAATCGTCAAGGTACGGGAAGATGGTGATGCCCTTCGTCCACAGATAGAAGACCACAGGGGCCATGCACTTCGTGAAGACCCTTGGTGCGGTGGAGAGGCCAAATGGCAGCACCCGATACTGGTAGCAGGTGCCATTGATCGTGAACCAGAGGTATCTTCTGTGCTGCAGACGGATGGAGATGTGAAAATAGACATCTTGCAGGTTGATGGATGCGAACCAGTCTCCCCGACAAAGGAAGGGGAGGATCGTCGACAGCGTGACATCTTGAACCTCCTGGGGTGGATGTATTCGTTCACCCCTCTGAGATCCAAAATGGGTCGCAAGGTCCCATCCGACTTCGGTACGGTAAAATACTGAGAGAAGAAGCCAGTGGTAGTGGCTGAGGGTGGGACTTCTTCGATCGCTCCCTTCTGTAGGAGGGACTGGATCTCTTCCAACAGCACCAGACTGGCCTGGGTGGAATAGAAAATGCCTCGCGGTGTAATACTTGAGAACTCGATGGCGTAACCAAGATGGACGATGGGGAGAACCCAAGAGTCTGTGGTGACTGAGCGCCATTTGGCGAGGTGTTTGGTCAGGCTGGGACGATCTTTCAGGGCTGCTGGCAGGTGGAAGGTTGGCTGTGGAGGTGTCCTGCGCATCACATCAAAAGCGGGACTTGGTCCCCGACGACGAACTCTTAGACGAAGTCTGGTAGCTTCGCGGAGGTCGTGAAGAGGACGCGGTGGAAGTCCTCGACGGTGCCGACCAAGGCGAGCACAGCTGGAAGCTCGACAAAGATGATCGATGACAAGCAGGTCGGGAGCCAAAGCTGCGGCGGGACCATTGAGGCTTACGGATCCCCACTTCTTGGCCGTTAGCCAGGCCTTAACGATGCGGTCCATGGCCTCATCGGTCGACGCGTTGAAGAGTCCCTTGCCATCAAAGGGGTGTCTTCTTCAAGGCCCGAGGACTGTAGCCAAGCGTAGCGGCGCAAGGCTACAGAACCCACCATGACACAGGCGGCGACCTCGACAGAGTGCCTGGAGGAGAGGATCTGCTGGTTGGCGAGTGCCACCGCTTCATTGTAAAACTGGTTGGCACTCGCCTGGTTCTCCTCTGGGAGGGTGGACAAGAGAGGATGGAACTTGTCCAGCAGGCTCCGAAGGTAGGCCGCCAAGCAGGCTTGGGTATTAGACACCCTAGCTATCAGGGAGGAGGCTGAGTAGAATCTCCTCCCAAAGGTGTCGAGCCAGCTTCCTTCTCTGTCGGGTGGAGTCGTATGTGCCCTGGTGCCTCCCTTGGTCTGGGCCAACTCATCAACCACCGAGTTTGGTAGAGAATGGTTAAACAAGAACTTGGCGTCCTCCCTCTGGGTCCGGTACAAATGTTCAGGCCAGTGTGGTATTGGCTGGGCAGAGGCCGGCTGAGCCCATGGGTGTTTCAGGGCCTCCATCAGGGCGGGCAGGAATGTAGTGGAAAACCGGATCCTGCACCGCTGGGGCCAGTTCCGCCACCTTCAGACCCAGAGCCGCTGACATCCAAAGGAGGATAGCCAAGAACTGCTTGACGTCCTCAGGAGCCGACTCAGATGCTGGATCCCCAAAGGCCAGAAGCAGGGACTCATGCGACTCTGGCATCGACTCCTTGGATTCCGAGTCTGACTCATAGTCCTGGGAGGATACCATGGAAGATCTGTCCAGCGACCTGTCCGGTGATCTCTCAACCGACTCTTGGTGGGACGGTACTGAAAGGGTGACCATCGGGGCAGCAGTGGTGGTATGCCTGGCTGGAGGAGGCATCGTGTCGGTCGTCCGAGGTGGAGCAGTCCTCGTCGGAGGAATGTCAGCGGGCACCGGGTGTTGGATCGCCTGGATGATTGTGGTAACGGCGGTCATAGTCTGTGTCGGGACAGCCTCCAAAGTCGGGCGAGACATTGTAGAGGTTACCCGTGGAGGTGGAGAGACCGCCCGGTATTGAGGCGTGCGCTCATGGGATCGATGATGGAACGGCGATCTTCGCGGAGAGCACGACGGTGAGCGCTCACGCCGTGAGTGGTAGGCTCCGCGCAGTGGCGAGCGGGAGCGACGATACGGTGACCACTGCCGCACATTGGGATGGTATCGATCCCTGTAGGAAGGTGAGTATGACCGGTACGAGGCCAGGTACTCCCTCCAGGTCTGCTTCTGCCCGTACCTCATGGTATGAGAGGCGGAAGAATAGGGCAAGTCTCGGGGGGGTGCAGACCATTCCATGTAGGCCTCCCGGTGCCCTGTGCTCTGGATAGGCTTCCCTCCATTCCAGGTAGGCTTCCTGATGGTGTGGGGAAGGCTGTGTGACCCTTCGTTCCGCTACCAGAGAGGCGCTTCTACCCTCGGAACCTCGGTCGTGATACGAAGCCTGGGGAGCTACCGGAACAGCCTCCGGACGGGCCATTTGTGGGCGTCCGGGCGGAGGTACCGCTGCTCTCAGGACAGGCGGGTCAAGATGTGCCGCCATGCCAGCGATCTCTTCCATATCAGAAACCTCCTGGATCTTCTGGGGTTCTGATTTCTCCTCGGGGTCTTCCTGGAGTTGAGTCAGAGGAGGGGTAGGAGGAGCAGGTCTAGCCGGAGAACCATGCTTCTCCTTCCTCTTCTTCTTCTTCTCCTTCTCTTTGGATGGCTCTGGGGGGCAGGCCGTTTGCGCTGAGCCGCGGTCAGCGTCTTCGATGGTTTAGCACCCTGTGAGCCCACAGGGGCCTCCCTCGAAGCTGAAGCTGACGAGACCTTAGGAATCTTCGGCAGGGCTGATGTCGGAGCCCGGTGTGACGGTACCGAGCCCGGTACCGTCGACGTGGTCGGGTCGGCAGCCGCCGGTTCCGCCAGAAGAGTGGCTGAAGGTCGGGTCGAGGTGGGCTTAGACATCCTCGAGGTGGATGGGGTCGACTCCTGTGCTGACAGAGATTGCTCCCAGCAGTGGGACTTGAGGCGAGCCAGACGGTTCCTCAAGGTCTGCGCTGTGAACTCTCTGCAGATTGGGCAGGTCTTGGTGTTGTGAGCCTCACCCAAACACAGGAGACACTGACTATGCCCGTCGGATAGCGCGACCTTACGACCACACTTTTGACAAGGCTTGAAGAGAGCCGACATAGAATCAGAAATCAGAAGAAGAGAAGAGCAAAGTGACGAGTTGAAGCGAAGATGAAGACGAAGAAACGGGGAGGGTGGCAAGTCAGGGATAAAGGGTCCCAGAAAATGGGAATAATCACCGAGTCATCAAAACCAGTCCGTAAAGCCAAAGCTGAAATCCAAAATACCAATTCCGAAATCGAAAAGCCAAAAAGACTTGCAAACAAAACGCCAAAGGCAGCAGCTAAGCTCAGAACCTCCGTACGCAACAGCGGACAAGAAAGAACTGAAGGGAGACTGTTGCTCGGCAGGCTGAGCATGCCCAGTAGAGGCATGGGGGGACGGGTTCCCGTCAAGCTACTAAGCTCTAGAATTTTCCGAACGGTACCGCGCACGCGCAAAATCTCCTAGTGTGTGAGGCACAGAGACCATGAAGAAGAACAACAAATTATCATTTTCTTACAACAAGTCTCCCCTCCTTTATTTTCCTTCTCACATATCAGCTCCATAAACCTCATTCTTGAACTTAATACACAGCATTTTGATGTGTTGCTTACCTGCCAGACTACATGGCTGAAAGTAATTCTCATGATACTGTCTGGAAGCACTGCTCAGTTTTTCCTCAACTTCAGTTGCTTGAACTGCTGTATCTCCAGCTGTAAAAGATTATGTTGTTTTTGAAGTGAGCAACTAAACAACACCCAAAAGATAGAACAGCTAAGAAATACTAAGCAGAAAGGAACAACCATAGTCTTCAGACTTTGAAAAATCTGAATGAAGATTGGTCCATAATCTAATTAGCTTTGGATAGGAAGATTAAGAAATCTTACACTCTGCAAGATAATTACATTTGGGCCTTACAACACAAGCCAAGGCAGGAGTTGGAAAATAATTCTCATGACTGGCAAGAAGCTGGTATAATCTCACAGTCCAAATCTCACACTCAGTCCTTTTCTTCTAGTCTATAAAGTGGCCAAAATACAAATGCTGCAATGTGAGACAAATTCTGTACCTTCAAAATTATGTAACATACCTCAAGTATCTATATGATTTATGAATATGTAAGACAGACTGTGACAAATATAAATTACAACTGTGTTATATATAAAAACAAGAAGACTGCTGCCAGTATTTAACCACACAGTAGAGTAACCAAGAATATAACCAGAAATGGCTTCTGATGGCTAGGCAGACAGAAGCAAGCTCAGTCTATAACAGCAAGAAAGAAGGACAGGGAGGACAGCAGGGAGGGAGAACAGGAAAGAGGCAATGTGTCTGTCTGTGCCATGGCACCAAGACCATGGGAATAAAAGTCCCCTTGCAGAAATACTATATTTTGCAGCCTGTTATGAATCATATATCTAACTGACCAGAAGCAAGTATCACTGAACTCAACAGCACTTACTTCTGAGTAGAGAAGTACAGGATTGTGCTGTTAACAGCCTTTTTAAGAATAAAGGAATTTTATGTCAAAAAGTGAGATGTCATTTTTGAAAACAGAAGCCAGTTTGTTTCTAATAAGAAAGGTATTCTATTGATGTATTGTTTAATTGTATTGTTGCTATTATCATTACTAGCAATAACATTATCGTTACTAACACTAACAATACCAACACTACTAAATAATATTTTACAAGTCAGGGAGGCCAAGAAGCAGATTTAATCTTCATCTCAGTATGTCCTTTTGTCATTTCATACGGATGGACATTTTTTGTGGCTGATCTATGTGATCCAACCTTCCCTTAAGGGTCACATACAGCAGTATTAATTTATCGGTGCACAGAGCAGGCAAAGATGTGTGGGTGTGAGCATGTGCAGAGGATATTTGCAGCAGTCATATTTTTCCCTTCACAAATATTCAGACTCATTCCACCTACAATTTTGAATGTCTTGCTAGTTTTATTTAACAATAATCTTGTCTGATTTCTTGGATTTCTTGTGGTGTAGTCATTTTTATTGCCCTCTAAAGTTCTAGTAACATTTAATTCTCATAATTAGACCAAAGATACTGTTCTAGCCTTCTGACTGTCATTTTTACAGTGGTTCTTCCTCAACCAGGTTGGTACAAGGGGTTAACCCATATGTTGTGGATTGCTCCTTCAGCCTATCTGAGAATACAGCACTATCTTTATTTCTTATTGACCCAGTTGTGAATATCAATACTTCTACTCCAGCCCTTGCGAGATCCCACGCAGAGCTCTGTAAGCTTATTTCTGTACCAAATGCAGCTTGTTGTTTCATAACAATGGCACTAAATATATTAATAGAAGAAAGGCATTTCATTCAAAAAAGAAAAGCTTAAAATACATGCAACAGAATAATTTTACCAAACCATCAACTATGGGTGTGAGTCATGAAGTGTGACGCTCATATTCGTTAACCAGTTGTGTTCACAAATGCAAGTTTCAGAAAAAAATTAATGGGTTCCTACCAGATCAGAACAATATCAGAACATGCAGCACCCAAGTTCTGACATGCCTCCAAGTTAACCTATCATCATCTGCTTTGTTAAGATCCAAGTCTAAGTAGCAAGGCAGGCTATGCACTGAAATTATTAGATAGCAACCATGGTGCAAAAAATTAATCATCAAAGGGACTTAGAGCTTTTGAAGTCTGGTAATCACAATGAACTGTGTGACCAATAGTTCACTGCTGCAGTATGGGGTTACTAACGAGTTCATCAACAGAAAGAAGCCACACATTATTAAAAGTGAATGCTGCAATCCTGTACAGTAACTTTTTGCAGACTAGTGGCCTCCAGATACATTGACAGCTATATTGCCTGAAGGATTCCTGGAAGTGCATTTCAACACTTCTGGAGGCCACCGGGTTGGAGAAAGCTGCTATACACACGCCTACCTGGAAATGAGTGTCACTAAACAAGACTTACCACTGAGTAGACGTGCAAGGGTTGCATTGCTAGATTAATATGTGGGGCAGAAATAGCTGTAACCAAGATAATTATGGAAAGGCCTTACAAGAAACTTAACCGATTTCTAAAAAAAGAGGAATCTGCCTTTTAGTATGTTAACAATTTCTCCATCTAGTTCAGTTTGTTTAGCTCAGGGCCAGGGCAAGGCACCAGAAACTGCCTGATCTTGAAAGCTAAGGAAGGTCAGCCCTGGCCAGTGTTTGAATGGGAGACCACCAATGAATACCAGGTACTGTAGTCTATATTTCAGATGAAGAAACTGCCAAAACCTCCCCCGCATACTCCTTGCCTAAGAAAACCCCACAAAATTCATGGGGTTGCCATACGTCAACTTGAAGACACACAAACACACACAACAGAACATGTAGTCTTCCAGATTTTGCTGGACTTCAGCACCATTTTTCCTTATCACAGGCTATGCTGGCTAAGACTGATGGGATTTACAGCCCAACAACACTGAGAGGACAACATGAACACAAGGCTTCGTCTAATTTGAACAGTAGTGACTATAAAAACTCAACAACAGTCAAAATCAACTATATCTAGCTATTTACTAATAATAATTCTATGCCTAGACAGCACACATACATAACAAGACAGAGAAGAAGAAAGAGAGTGGCTGTGTTTGTATATCAGAAGAAAACACTTTTATTAATGTGCACATACAAGGTTTGTTGTTTCAAACAAACTATGGTTAAAATCAACTAAAGTCTGTTAGTCTCAGACAAAACAAGGTGTGGTTAATCAACAATGAAAACATACTACCTTGAAAGACAGCCTTGTTAGACAAACCCAAGGCTGGTACAGTAGCCCCTTCTGGAAGATCAACCATTTCCTAAAAAGAAAAATGTTCCACATAAGTACTAGAGATCTGTTCTCACTTGTAAACAAAATGTTTATTTCACCAGCTTTAAAAAGGTTAATAAGCCTTGTTGTGGCCTTCAACTTGACCTTCCATGAGCTATAAAACTGAAATTTGGTATGCATATTATCTCCTGCTACTTCATACAAGCACAAGTGCATATTTGTAATGGGATTAACAATCAAGATGGCTGAGAGGCACCACGCTTTTCCACCATAGCTCTACACACCAGGGAACATCAGGGGCTTCCAGCCTTCACCGAGCTAGCTCCAAATCTATGTTACAAAACACAGTGACTGCTAAAAAAATCCAAACTCAGTCTCAAAATTCTGTCGCAAAACTATACATGTAAACTTTGTGATCATGCAGAACTTTCACACTAGCTTTGATTCTCTTGTTTGTAAGAGAGTTCCATACTCCTAAATTATTTATGTGTCTCCAAGAAACAAAAGAGCAAGTATGGCTCAGTGGTAGATACTTTACATGATGGAGATGCCAGGATAAGTCTCAAGTACCTTCAATTAAAGTCTCTTAGGTGACAAGTAGAAATACCCACCAGAGACCTTAGGAAGCTGCTGCTAGTCCAAGTAGGCTCTTCTAGACCAACGACCTGACTCAATGTGGCATTTTCATATGTTCAAAACTCTGCCAAGTCTCATACAGTGCTCTAAATTTATAGTGTGGAAAGTCATTATTGATTTTTCTTTCTAAAAGAAAGTAAATACACACTTACTCCAGAATACAGTTTCTCCAGAGATACACCAGAAAGGCTGCTGAAGTTTTCAATGAAATTCCTGGGTGCAGTAAAAACACGAAGAACTTTCTCATCTGCTCCAGACACGAACTGAAATCGCCCAATCATTGCTAGACACTGCATGTCATACCCATGGACTTGGGGCCTTGCTACTTCATGCCATGACACCTGGTAAAATAGCCATTTATTTATTTATACATATTCTTTTGAAGTCTATTAGAGAAAAATTGAGAACTTCTACCCCATTAATCTAATGTCAACTCCACAAGTGTATTTCAACCCATTTCCTCTACAGCATTGCTGCTTCCACTCTATCTCGGTCCTCCCTGAAAATACCAGAGATCCTCTTTCATTCATAAGCAACCAAGCCAGTGTAGGGGAAAGGACCCTGCATGGAAAAGGAATATGGAGCAACTAAAAGTCCAATATCCCAACCAAGTCTAAGCCCAACTCCATTCACCACACCATGCTGGTTCAAAATTTCTCTTTAAATACATTTATATTTCTCACAGGAAAATGGATGGAACAACAAATACTACATAAACAACAACAGAAAGGAGGTCTACAAATAACCAACCATTCTTTTTAAACAACTGTTTTCAGTACAGTAACTAGAATTTTTTACACTTCAGCAATATTGTGATAATGCCAAAGTACCAAATTTACAGATCAGAGCATTGAGCAAGGAAAGAGAGGAGAATTTGAGGTAAACCGTTGTAAATGTTTCACATACTGTTAGAATGTATCTTAGGCAAAATTCAATAACCTTGCTTTAAAAAAACAATCAGAAACCCACCTCTTCTTTGTTCGCTTTTTTCCATGGAGCAAAGATTCTTGTTGTTTGGTCAGAACTAACAGAGACGATAAATTCTCCCTCTGGGTCCCACTTCACAGCTTGTACGCCACTGAAATGTCCTGAAATCACCACTTCCGGAGTCCATTCTCTCTGTTAAATCAAGAGATTAATGTTATAGGTTGCGGCTCACCCAAAAGGTATGTTAGATACAGAGATCCCCTCAATGCAAAACAATGTAGATCACAGATTAATCAAAGCTGGGAAACATCAGTGGATTCAACAGCCGAGTTTGCCCTCTAAGAACCCAAGGGAGGCTGCACTCCATTCAAAAATGTAATTCCCTGCATAAAATTTTTAAACACTTTTTGAAAATTTCAGTTTTGAGGACGGAGCAAAACAGGCTACCTCCACACATACAAATACACACATACTGAAATAAGGCCCAACTTTAAAAAAAAAAATTAGCAAGTTGACTTTTTGACAGAAGAAAATCAGAGCATGGGTTTGTAGTTAGGGGGAAAGTAAAAAAATAGATAAGGAGAACCATGTGCAGTCCATGGGCTGCAAGGTGCCCATCTCTAAAAACTGTTAACAAAGGAAAGTTTTGAATCAAGGTGGCCCAAATGAAAGGATTTACGCTCGCTGAAAGTGATGATCCAAAATAGGATGAGAGCAGAAATATCAGACATATGTTCAGCTGCTGGATATCAAAACATCTTTTTTATGTTCTGAAATAGTTATAACCAAAGAGACAAGATTACCCTGCACTGCCCATCACCCTTCCCTTCCTAAACTGCTCTAACAACCCACAAGGGCAACTTGGGGCGGGCTTATAGATAGACACATTGTAAGCAAGTCCTAGCTTCAGCCCTGGACTCTGCAGTTAAAATGTTCAGGAGCAGGATAGGGAAAGATCTCTTTCTGATACTTGGGAATGTAATTACTACACCAGTAAGCCATGTTGGGTCAGATGGCTTTATGCTCTAACTCAGAATAAAGGCAACTTCACACATTAATAAGCCTACCATCCAAACTACTCAAGAAGCAAACCCTAGCCACTTAAGTTCCTTTCATCTTGTTCATGACTATCTATGATACAAAGGGGGTGTTCAGAATGGATCTATAGTTCTCTGTGTTGAAAGAGCAAAAAGACATCACTTACAATACTACGATATTCAGTGCACATTATCTCATTTTAGAAGTAGAAATAAACTGGCTTGCCTTGTTTTCTGTTTGCTGTTTCCAAAGATGCAGGGCGCCATGGAATGCATGAGCAAGAATCATTGAGCCATCTGGGCTGAAGTGACAGTCAAAAAACCCAAGTGTATTTCCACCCACTTCTCCTACTCGAACCTTTTTGAGAAATTAGATACAAAATATGTGAGCCAATCATCGCTCTTATTTACACAGATTCAACACTGAGCAGAATAACCAATCTTCATCTATGCATTACCATTCAAAGTGAAGACAAAAGAAAGACCTTCTAAGACAAAAGATGTCTTAACTTCAAAACCATGAAACAACTGATTCAGTTTCTTTAAGACACATATTGACAGATTTAAGAACATATTTAAAAAGGAACCAAAAACTATTAAAACACAGGGATTTTTTTTTCAAGGAGTGGAATGAAATCAATTTCAACATATTTACTAGTAATGCATCTGAATATTTACAATTATTCCATGGGATTACGTGCCAAACTAACAGGCAGCCAGCAATACAAATATAACAGGGAGTATTTCTCCAAACAATGGCTAATCAGCTTAATTCCCCATCACAAGGGCCCAAGGCAGATAGAACACTGCCTGCCTCCAAAACCTGGTTTCAAATTAGAACCCAGCCTCATAAACCAAATCCTCTCCCTTCCCTATTCAGTTTTAGCCCTTGTTTATCTGTTTGTTTGTTTGTTTGTTTGTTTGTTACATGTGCAGTGACACAAGCTATGGGTAACCCAATCCAGTCTCCCTTGTCACCTTGGTTGGCAAGCCCACTTTGAACCACAGTTACACTCTCTCTGGTTTCTGACCGAGGCCCAATCTACATGTCTCCACGTAGCCAAAAGCCACAGCAAATACCAGGAAGGGATATGTGGGAGTAAATCACTCTGAAGACCCAGGAGTATGGATTCACTTGCAAGCTGGGTTTCAGCTTGCAAGTGATGCTTTGTAGCAAACCATTATTACTTCTAGTCCATGGCAGGGTAAAACAATAGCCACTAACTTAAGTGGCCTTTTGAAAAGGTTATAAAAATGCACAGAGTACAACGTATCAGCGTTTGGTAGGCATAATGCCTAACAGGGAACTCCACATAAAGAAGCAGTGTAACAGAGGCAGCTAATGAAACACAAATGCTGACAAGAACTGATGTAATATGAGGTGGAAAAGAGGAAAAGAAAGCAACAAGGACAACCACAAAACAAAGAAACAAACAAAAAATAGGAGAGATGGAGTCCAATAAATCAGATGGCCATTCAGGATCGCAGTCTGTCTCCAGCCGTACAATCATGGGCTGAAAGGCGATTATCCTGCCACTCTCTGGCATCAAAGTTCCTGCTGAATGACTCCTGTATTGAGGGCATCAACTACACTACTATTCTCCACTCTCTTGTTTATGTGCCTTCAAGTCATCTGTCAATTTATGATGACCCCATGAATTTCACAGGGTTTTCTTAGTTAAGGAACACTCAGAGGTCGTTTTGACCATTCTTTCCTCTGAAATACAGCCTACAGCACTTGGTATTTATTGGTGGTCTACCATCCAACTACTAACCAGGGCTAAGTCTGCTTAACTTCCAAGATCAAAGGGGATCCATTGCTTTACCTGGGTTTTTTTTTAAAATTCACATAACTTTCCTTGATTTTTCTTCCCTCAGTATCTTTCTTCTCTCAAGTCATAACTAACACACAAACCACCCTCAGACCTTCCCATGGGAACTCCTTAGGGCAAAAAGAGTGATGCTCCATGCAAAACATAGGGAACTGCACTTTACACACATACATAAAGTGAGTATGTGTTGTTCAATTCACGCAAACATACATGTGCTTATTTTGCAGTGTACAGACGTATACTTCATTTGTACCCTGAATTCAAGAGGATTATTGCACATGGGTACAGTTTAGGAACGAAAATAGTGATGGAAATTCTGACAAACATCTGAACACATGTAGGTACAGTGTAAATAAATGTACAGGGTAAGGTGTGAATACCCCTAACTGAATACCCCTACTGGTTTTTAGGATTGGCTGTCTGTCATTTGAAATACTGCAGAATGTTTCTTTGTCCTAAAGAAACAGTCTTTTGTGGTTAGATTATTTTCTTCCTGAATTCTTTTAGATTTGTACTCTGACTTCAGATTCCTGTCGCTAAATGTCTTGAACTGGGGTGGACAGGAATGCAAATATGGAAAACAGAAATAGCATGTCTACCTGTTCCAACCACACCCCAGATTCCTCATCTGGAGCCCAAAGGATCATGGTTTTGTCTGTTGAAGCAGAGAGTAACCTCACTGGCTGTTCCATCCTGCCATCTACAGTACAAAGAAACAAATTACCCACGTAAAAGATGTTATCATGCATTTTTTATTAAATATTGCATGTGTAAAGAGAAGCAAATGACTTAAAAGATAAATCCACAAAGGTACAATGTAGAACAAACTGTACTGAACCAAAGAGAGTGTAAATATCTAGCTGCACTTTACATCATTATGAATAGGCTATGTGGGCAAAAAATATTATGAAATGGATACTAGATACTGTAGCATTTGTCTTATCCTGTTTTAAAAGGTGATGTTTGCATATGGATTTTCTCTTGATCGTATCTTTCAAATTATACTAATTCTGCCCCAATCATGAGGGATGAAAAAATAGTGCCAAGGACAGTCACCATTTGGAACGACCCACTGCATGATTCACTGGTCCTCAGATGAGAAATCATGACCCCACTGACTGATTAATTACAGGGGGTTGTACTGGCAGAATCGTGGAAATCTTTTGGAAAGAGAGAGAAGTCAAGAATGCCAAATCTAGATTCACAATGAAATCATTAGAAGTGGACCTTATCTTGCTTATTAGGGGATTCGGGGTACAGCCACTGAAACTACTGTCAGACATTTCTTTCCAAAAGAATATGAGATTCTAACTTTCTAAGACTCGTTGCCAATGCACCACTGCCAACTAGCACTGTGCATAGCACTGCTGAAGGCCACTGCCCTCTCCCTTCTGAAATGCAAACTTTAACAAATTTTAACTCACTAAAAATCCTTACATCAGTAATGACATCAAACATTAGTAGACTTAATCTGGGTACAGCAACTGACAACGTTACTTCTGCCTCAA
This sequence comes from Iguana delicatissima, assembly GCA_948472985.1. Classification (NCBI taxonomy): domain Eukaryota; kingdom Metazoa; phylum Chordata; class Lepidosauria; order Squamata; family Iguanidae; genus Iguana; species Iguana delicatissima. The sequence goes on along the minus strand of CAOKZL010002400.1, from coordinate 66,640 downwards.
CCCTAAGAACAGTGTTATTTCTTTAGAAGCATCCAACTACATATACTGGAAGAAGCTAAGGAAACACAAGTAAACTACAGCTTGGAAAAGTCACTTTTTTGACAAGAGCTCATAGCATTTCCCAGCCACTGTGACAAGTGGTCATATTTGCTGGGGGATCATGGTAACTTCAGTCTAAAACAGTAACTCTTCCATGGACTCAACTGAATCACTGCAGCACACAGAAGAAATGCAGTGCGCATAGTTATTGCATATGGCAGCACAGCACTGATAAGATTATATTATACATAAAAGGGCATAACAAGAACAGAAGGCAAGCATCCCATGCCAAGTTTCCCATTCCAAAATATTTAGTAATGGGTATGTGTCAAATGATGCCATTGTCTTCCATACTCCAGACCCTGTTCCGAATAACCGGTTGCCATGGGCATGGAAAAATATATAAAAGGATGAATGTCTTGTCACAAATATTCACTGCAAGGGAAGGGGGGGTGGGAGAGAAATCAGTATAGGGTTGTCATTTTCAGCAGCAGACCCATGTTTTTGGCCAAACCTAGCTGTACCATGAATCACGGCTTACATAACTTTCTTACCTTTGAAAAATGAAGGCTGCCAATGGACAGCATAGACCCAGTTTTCATGACCAGCTAATACGGAGTCCAGTGTAACAGCAAAAGATGTCTCTAAACCTACCACAAAGCAAAGCAAAAAGAGAATTAAAATCTTCAAGGCTATTTGGACAAGCGGCATTGTGATTCACTATTTATGAAACACCAGCAGTGACAGTACCATAGCATCAGGCAGCTTCATATGAGAACACCACACGGCAACTCTATTGATAATTCCTTGAAATCAACTGGATATGCGTAAAAACATAACTTGACCTATTCCTCCCTTTTGGACACTAACCATAATTTTGATGGAAAGTATGGGCAATATGGTTAAGCAGCTAAATGTCAAGAAGCACCCAGACACTTTAAATAACTCAGCCTTGCAGAAATTTCTAAAAGAAAATGTACACCACTTATACATCAGTGAGCACCTCCAGCAGTCTGTTTAGGAAACAGAGACATAGAGCTCATGCACAGTGCTGGGTGTAGGTACATCTCCCATATAGTCACAAAACAGAGCTCCATACTAAAAGGGAAAATATTTTCAGAAAAAAAGCTGTTTCAAGTACAGTTTACACAATTGGAAAGAATGTAATTTTTTTTTCTTCTCTCTCCTAATAAATAGGTTACATTGTAGAAAAGATTAAACTTCTGTTCAAGAAATAAGGCGAATGGTTTCTTGTGACAGGGAATGGGGCAGTTGTTTGTAAGGCTAACAAAAATTAAAAAAAAATAAAAAATAAAACTGACTTGTTTTAGCTCAGTTACTGATACAGTTGGGAAACATTCCATTAGTCAATTTTTCCCAAACACAGGAGATCACAGAATCATAGAAATGCAGAGTTGGAAGAGACCACACAGGCCATCCCGTCCAACCCCCTGCCATGCAGGAACACCCTCAAGGTTCTCAAAGAAAGCAAAGCAAAGCAACCAACCTTTGATTTTAAACTTCCTTTTGCGATTGCAGAAAATAATTCAGTGTAACCTGGGACAAGCCAACAGCAATTCATAAAGTGCAATCTTACCACTATTATTTTTCACAGTGAAAATGTTCTGCTTCAACCTAATAACTTCCTCATCTTGGGTTTCCACAAGTGATGAAGAAATGCACATCTTCCAGATCCTTATCAGACAATCCTGAGCACAGCTTGCCAAGAAGAGATCACCATCTTTTAAAGAAATTTAATCAATGATTAAAAAGAAAGAAAGAAAATTAAGCTGGAAACTCCTCGCTCAGATGAAACCAGTATTTCAGCAAGTTCCTAACTCCTGCTGAAGGAAACATTTTGTTAAAGCAGATGGACCAGAATTCACATTAAATTGATATATTAGCTGCAGTACTAGAGAAATGCCTAACCTAACTTTAGTTTCTGTGGGTCTTTTCAGATACTTCAGGAAAATTATCTATATGCAGAACAACAGCTCTAGGCTGTTTCAGGGATGAAAATGTTCAGTATTACCTGAACTGTTATGAATACACAGTTTTGGGTTACATAACAGCAATGTGAATCTGAAGGCCTTTTGTTGGGAAAATGAGACTGAAACTGTCAGGATCCAATCTTCATTTAGCAAAGTCACACAGAGAAGCGGTAGAAGTTTTATCTAATGACTTGTGGCTTCAGACTGGTACTTGGAATAAACACAGACGCAGGTAGCTTTGAATAAAATACTAAATACTTTACTAATGACTCTTCATTTACATCTGTATTGAGAGAGCCTGCTACCCGTCTAATCTAGTGAATAGGAGATTCTTCAGTTTAACTCACCATCCTCCTTGATGGGACTCAAACTCGGAGCATGCGAAGAGTTCAGGGAAAGCAGCCATTGAGAACAAAGAGAGAGAGAGAGATAGGGGCCTTAACTTTTATAAGACCGATGACCCAAGCAACTATCCTGGGTCACATGATCTGAGCACCAAAGGTATTTATGATCATGCAATAAAAGACAGAGAAAGGCAAATGGAGAAGATCTGGCATGCAACAGAAAAGGGAGGCCCTATCTTGCTATTGCCCATCTGTTCTAATAACAAGATTGGGGGGGAGAATGTTGAGATTTCCAACACCTTTCCATGCTACATAGTTACAGTACAATATCCTGTGGAATGCTGGGGTTCTCAGTTTCGGTAGGAGCATTTAGAATCCTCAGCCAGAGAGCTCTTTCGCCTGAGTAAACTACAAACCCCCGAGTTCCACAAGATATTGAAAGCAGAATAAAAACACTATTACCGTGTAGTGTGGAGAGGTCCTAAGCGAAAGGAACTGGCCCAATTCTGTGCTGAGTGGGTGTGATAATGGGGGCTTCCCATTATCTAAGCTTAGCAAAAAGGGGGATACTTCCCTCTTCAGGTAAATCAAGGGTTAATGAGGTGTTGGGATTAGATTACATTTTAGTGTGGGTCAACATCACAGGTCACAGGGTGAGAACTGACCAAGCACAAGGGAAGAGGTGGGCATCTTGGAGATGCTTCGAGATGCTTCTTGGGAAAAGTTATAAAACTTCTGGGAGGCCATGTGGCCGAGGGAAGAACAGAGAGAGAACAAAGGGATACCTCCGAGAGATGAGATCTGGCCAGTCACTGGCTGCAGGCATGCCGCGCCTCCTCGCTCTCTCTCTCTCTCTCTCTCTTAGAAGATCTAAGCCTATGAACATCTGTGAGTACTAGAATAAAGTAGTTAGCTGCGTTAGGTTTTTAATTATTTTGGAGTTGGCTGATTTAAAGAATGTATCTGTTTTTGTAACTACTTGTAACTTAAGCGTACCTGGGAGGGGGAGCCTCTCATGTGTGTTATTGTCTTGTTTATTTGCATGCCTTGAATAAATACTTTCTGTAAAACCTCTGTTTCTCTCCATTCCCACGCCAGTCTTTGGCACACACTAGATAGGACTTCTCTCACTCAGAAGGGGGGAGGTGAGAGGGAAGGAAAGGTCCTTAGTATGGAGATTGGTAATCCACTGAGCAAGGTCCCACTGTACTGCTCAGATATTCAGAATTCAGCGGGTAGTGGCAGCATAATTAATAACGCTGGAGGAATTACCAGCCTTTTCCAAGGATGAGAGTCAACCTTGGGGGGCTGGCATGAACCCCAGTATGACAGTGGGGCAGGAGAAGCCATCAAGGCACATCTGATATGAGCACATAAGAAAGGCCCTCCTGAATCATACCAAAGGCTAATCTAGTCCACCACTGTGTTCAAACAGGCCAACCAGATCCTTCTGGAACCCTTGAAACACACAAAGCTATCTTGCTTCCAGGGTTTCCTAGCAAGATGCTGCCTATAACACTGAAGATAATGTGTAGCCACCATGACTAGTACCCACTGACAGCCTTATTCTCCATGAATTTGTGTCCACAGTGGAAACAATCACTGCATCCTACCCAAGCAAATTCTACACTTTGATTATATGACATGTGAGAAAGTACTTCTTTTCATCTGTCCTGAAGTAGGTTTTCTTTTAAGCTGCATATAGTGTCTTTTTTCATTCCCCCCTGACAGTGCCTCTGGCTTCAGTCCAGAGTTCTTCTGGCTCCTAGTCATTTAGACTTAATAGTGCAAATCTATTTTTTACGTAATCCTTAAATTCTACAGGGATATTACACAGGTTATAATTGAGCACAATGGTTGGTTTAGTGCTCTTTAGTTTTACTCTAAAAATTATATTAGCATTTCATGATCTATGCCACAGTCTGCTCCTGGTCTTGTTTTTGCAGAGAGAATGGAGCTTCTGTATCTTCTACTTCCAATTATGTAGTCTATTTGATTTCTATATCACCCATCAGGTGATGTCAACGCATTCAGTCACCTCTTTCATTGCTTGCAGAATGTGTTTAAAAATTCAGTCAGTCACTCTTCTGCTTCATTTCTTGATCCAAGGACAAGTTTTCCTACAATCTTTCATTCTTCCCTGTTTCCCACTTTTGCATTCCAATTACCTATGATTAACAAGAAGTCTTATTTTGGTGTGTGATCAATTTCCTCCTTGACTCCTAGACTCCAGTATAGAATCTTTCTATTTCTTCTTCTTCTGCTGTTAGAAAATAAACTTAGATTATGCTTGTATTGATGGGTTTTCCCTGAAGTCTTATCAACATGATTCAGTCAAACTTTATGTTATATCCTTTGGCTGCTTTTGCTCCATCTCTCCTATTAATGCCATCCCATTTCTTCTTAGATTTTTATTTCCTGAGTAAAACATTATGTAATCAATTTGACTCAAAATGTCACATTCCTGTCCTCAGCCCAAGGACTACAATGTTTATACATTCCATTTCTTGTTTTACTATGTCTAGGTTCCCCTAATTCATGCTTCTCACATCGCATGTCCCCATGTGTTATGCAGCTTCAGACTTTCCTTTCATCTCTGAGCACATCAGCAGCTGAACATCCTTTTGGCTTGATTCTAGTTGCACCATTAGCCACAGCATTACATGCAATTGTCCTCTGCTATACCCCAGTAGTTTGCTGAGTGTCTTCCAACCTGGGAGTGTCATCTTCTGTTACTATCTTTGGTTAATGTTTTGGGTTGTCTCATCATAGCGAGAATCAGTTATCTATCAATAGAAAAATCCTATCTGCTGTCTCATCACTTCTAAGTCTGAGACATTTTTGATATGTGATACATATCACATATCAAGTTGTAAGTTACAGACAGGTTTGTATATGTGTTAAGATTTCATGGAACAACAGGAAAAACGTTGAATGAGGCCATTGTCATGTAATTCAGGTTTTCAAGAATATCAACCACCATTTTTTTAAAATAAATGCCAAATTATTATGGTTGCAAAAGCATCCTTTGAAAGTGAATGGACAATGGGAAATATTAATTTCTGGTGATTAAACGGATCTTCAGTACTTGCACGTGGGGCTTCTATGTTCTTTCCCTCCCTAAGTCCCAACTTATAGAAAATAAGACAAAAAAATACAAGATATACTACATCTGAATAACTTATACAGAACAGATCATTTATATTTCTTTAACCAAGAATTTTAATTTTTTTAGCACAAAGTACTTGCAGCCCTAACTACGGCAAGTAAAATCTGTTCTGTGTGTTCATGCGTCCTACATCCAACAATTTCTCCACTGAAGATGTCATGCTCTTCATAAAATTTAACCCTCCAGTACAAAGAAGTTGTACTAGAAGGCCTCACTGTTTGTACTTCTATCTGTCTGCAGCAACAAAGTGTGAACTCTAGAAGCTTGGGTCAGGCACCTTTATCCTAGAAAAATATATATATAAAGCTCTCTTAAACTCTAAACTAAAAGAATATTTCCATTTCAGCATTACTGAAAACAGCACACTTGCACATTATGGTTTGATGGAATCTTCTAAAATTATTTTAACCTTACATCAATGGTATCTTCAAAACATGAAGCAGAAAATTCATGCGAGCTGAATCCTAACAAGGAATATCTCACTATAATGTCAAAAACTCTCATTATCAGGTTCTCCAATTCCTCTCCTTCCCTCACGCTATCTAAAATCCTGTACCTGCTAATATGCAATTCGGATAAAAACTATGCTGGATGCTTGGCTTTTTCTTGTTATCTCGGCCAGCCTCTCACATTACGTTAGGAAACGTAGGGAAGGTACTTTAATACTTACTATTAGCTGCCCATTCAACCCCTCTTATCCAGTCTTCATGGCCATGGAGTACCAACATTTTCTGAAACTGCAATAAACAAGAAGCTTAATTAGGTAGCATGAAAATCAGTATTTCAATATCCTGCACTGATGTATGGGGATTCCTCTGGATCCTGCTTTGTTACTAAAAGCTCAAGCAGTCTTAGAGACAAAAGGCCTTCTATTACCATTATCTGGTTTACAAATTTACAAGTCTGGCACAGCCAGCCATATCATAGTAGCTTCTCAAGTAGATTACTGTGATGTGTTACACTTGGGTCTGTTTTTCATCTAGAAGCTTCACCTGGTACATAATATAACTAGCTGCCTATATCCTGCTCAGCAGAGCGGATTTAGATCCTATCTCATGCTGTGTTTACAGATCCCCTTTGGCTACCCATAAACTTCCACGATGAATTCAGAGTGCTAGTACTGACTTTCACTGTAACTCTTAAACAGTCTGGACCTAAATATCTAAAGGAGCACCTTCTCCCAAAGTATTCTGCCTGCATCTTCAGACCATCAAAATAGGCACCCAGCAATCAGAGATGATGCTCTCACTGGCTGAACTACACTAAAATGAATATCAAAACACAGCATACCATTTATAGGACTGGAGACAGAAACAGCAGTTACCTGTCCAGCTTGTTGCACATATACATGAATTTTGCAATCATCTCCGCCACAAGCCAGTACTGGTACTGAAATGACACATTAATTGTTGAAAATGTGTTATTTCAAGATCTTTTTATTTTTAAATCAGAAAAAGAAAATAGATTACAGGCAAATGGCAGACGCAATCTTGGGCTTAAATCCTATACACACTTATCTGGAATTTGCTTTAACAAGACTTCCTTCTGAGAAGAAAGGTCTGTAATACCATATCCATCTTCTTGAAAGTGAGCTCTATTGCTTTGCAGTGAAAACGAATTCTGAACAGACTCATACAGGATTATAACTTAATCACAGTAGTCCACCCACTGTTAACTTCTACACCAGACTGCAATGTACTGCAAACGTGGCTACATTTGAACACAACTCAAATGCTCCAGCCAGCACAAAATGCAGTAGTAAGACTGTGGAATGGAATACTAGTATAATACTAGTTTTAAAGTACTTGCACTGGCTGCCAATATGTTTCCAGTCCGAATTTAAAGTGTTAGTGATGACATTTAAAGTCCTGAACAGCTTTGGATCACAATGCATGAGGGAGTTCATCTCCCTATATATGCCTGCCTGAGAAATGAAGTGTGTTATAGAGGCCTTTCCTCTGTATCCCTCGGTGTGGCAGGATATGGGGGAGGGCCTACTTTGCTGTGGCACCCCTGTTATGAAATATCTTCCCTTCAGAGACACAACTGGCAACAGCACTGGTGTCGTTCTGACATGAAGTTAAAAACATGACTTTTTATTAAAGCCTTTTGGGGCTAACTGATTTTTTTGAATTTGCACATATGCTATGGTTGAATTATCACTTGAAACAATTTTAAATTGCTTTAACTTGTTTTAAAACTGTCTTCCTTTAAGAGATAAGTAATTAAATATGTGTTTCATCTTCCAAAATTATTGTTTTTACATTTTTCTAAATTGATTTTACTGTACACTGTTCTGAGATACAGGTTGGGAAACAAATAAATAAATATTTTGTTAATGAAAACTATCAATATTCAGAACTCCCTCATAACTTCTCATAGATTCAATCTGGTGGAATTTAAAATTACACCAACTGGGGAAAAAGTGTCAAGTCATATTGTAATGGGAGTGTGACAATGGGTGTTGCCTAGGTAGCATCCATAGGATTAAATATTATGATTGCAGCACTGTAGTTTTAGTAACAGCTTTTAAAACAGAATATCTGACCCAATATTTGAATCTTGCCACCAACCATTAACTATACTGAGTGCAATGATCATGTAGACACACTTACTATAGGTGCCAGGCAAGAAGGACAAAGAAACATCCATTGCAAACCCATTTCCAAATAGCAGCGTCTGAAGACATTTAACTGAGAGAGAAAAGACAAAACACTTTTGTGCACAAGAATAGGAGAAGAAAATAAGGTCTAGAAAAGCTAAAAAGGAGATATTGCAGTGGATCATAGTCTAGCCTTCTTTACAAGTCATACTGAACTTGGTAGTTGAGGAATTCTTTTTCCCTTATTACTACTCACTTGCTGCTAGATAGTACAGCTACATACCAAACACATTTAATAGATACAGCATAAAAGCATAGAGTGGGGCTATATTATACACGAAGGAAAGATAACACAGTGTCCTCTTGAGATTTTGGACCCCATTTCCCTTGACTCCTAGCCAGCATCAATAACAGTACAGGATTCCGAGTATTATAGTCCAAAACACCTGGAAAGCATCACCCATCCCAGGTGAAAATATCTACATACTGAATAAAATATAGCTAACATTTCTGACTTTTTAAAAATCATCAGAGCATTCTTTACATGAGTTGTACAGTTTATTTTATCAGTCACCAGATATCAAAGTGGCATACTTACACACTATTCAAGTGTTTGGAACCCCTAGAAAACAAATATATGAAAGGGTTCTCCAGTTACACCCCACAGATGCCGACATGTATGGCAGTTATACATCATGGTAGATATATGACTGGCATCAGTCCAATGGGGAGCTCTATAGCCAAAGGGTTTTTCCACAGAAAGAGGTGATCTAGGACATATTTTGCTTGATGCATCTGGTTCACCCTTTTGTTTCTAACACCAATGATCTAGAAACTCACAAGACAAACATGTGACTATCCACAATATTTGATCCTTAAACATAAACAGTTTCTGAATAAGGAGGTTTTATTCAGCTGCCATTGCTTTTCTCCAGAAATTTGTCTCACGTCAATTTGTCCTCTAGTTTGATGCGAATGTGAGTATAACTTGCACTGGATCAGCAAGCCTCCCTATAATTAAGATCAAGTACTTCTGCTTTGCCTCTCTACTGGACTGCCACCTTCATTTATTTTAGTTATTATAAATACTTTTATAATAGAGAGGGGGGGAGGGAGGGAGGGAGGGAGGGAGGGAGGGAGCGAGCGCCAGCATGGTGTAGTGGCTTGGCCATTAGATTACAACTCAGGAGACAAGAGTTCCCTGCTCAGCCATAGAAATCCACTGGGTTCCCTTGGGAAAGTCACACCCTCTCAGCCTAAGAAGAAGGCAAAGGCAAACCCCCTCTGGACAAACGTTCCCAAGAAAACCCCATGACAGGGTTACCTTAGAGCTGCCATAAATTGGAAACTACTTGAAGGCATAAAACAACATCTTTTATACTGGATTTTTTATTATATTCCCAAGGCAACTTACAGAAAGATTCAAACAATAAGCAATTTTTCAGAAAAGCAGTGTTTAAAAAAGTCTTTAGAACTTCACTGAATAGCACACTAATGACTGTTCTAAACTAGCATATTGCAGCTGGCAGAAATCCAGATTTTCTTTTTTAAAAAAAAGGACAGGAATGGGCCACTATGGCTTGTGTAACCTGCAGCTGCATCAGCTCTGTCCAGCCAGTGTGAATACAGAAAGTGTGATTACCAGGCCTGCACTTTCAAAAGACAACTACGTCCTGATCACAAGGTGACTACCCCTCTCCACCCAAGCAGACAGAGAAAAGCACTGAGCAGCAGTTGGTGCAAAGGAGGGGCTGACTCCAGAATCGTAATGGAGACCCCTTCCCCTCAACTACTTAAGAGAAAAAGCTTAACAGTAATAGGAGGAGAATCTTCACCTGGCTCACAGAGAGGGAGACAGGGTTGAATCTGTACATAAGTGAATATGTGTGCTGGGAAGGGCTATGTGGAAGGGGGCATTGTTGGAATCATCCTTCCATACTGAGCCCTCAACAGATCACCATTGAGTGTATGTGGCTTTGAGGGGTTAAAAAAGGTTGGGAAAAGGTTGTCTCCTGGACAAAGACATATATCTCTTAGGCTGAAATCCTACCCACACATAAATCGATGGGACAAACTAAGCATGCATGCATTTACACTACAAATCTTACTACTGTTGTTGTTGTTGTGTGCCTTCAAGTCACTTCTGACTTACGGTGACCCAAAGGCAGGGATTTCTGGTGCTGAGAGTGTGACCCACCCAAGGTCACCCAGTGGGTTTCCATGGCCAAGCAGGGAACTCAACGCTGGTCTCTAGGGTTATAGTCCAATGCTCAAACCACTACACTATGCTGGCTCTCAAATCTTGCTATGGGGAATATGAACATCATTTCTGATACCTACTTTGTTACAGAGCAAAGTCAGAAGCTTACCTTCTTTTCCTTCTTTAGACCAAATTCTAACTGATGAGTCAGACGCTGCAGAAGCTATGAGTAGAACTAACTCTGCTGTAGAGTCATTTGTCATGTAAACTGCATCCAAAGCACACACTGCTTCAGTGTGACCTTCAAGAGGTGTGCACTTCACAAGCTAAACAGAAGGTTATATAAATGTATTGAAGGAATGACAACAACCCTCAAATTCAAGCCAAATTGCTATGCAATGTATACAGAGTTTTCAGGATTGTCCAACCATGGAAATGACTGGATGTAAAGCCTCAACAGAGAGCAAAGGTATGCCAATTACAATGTGCCATGTTTTTCAGGTTCCATAAGAAACACATACTCTATTCTCATTGTTTATGTCAGTCTGTGTGTGGCTAAAAACTAGAATTCCATTAAGTCTACAAAAGCAGTGTTTATTGTTATTCTCATGTACTTTCTATAGCTGGATTAAACATTTTGGTATATGCCCAAAATGTAAAGGATTCCGTTAAATTGAACATAAATATTATTAAAGAAAAATCCTTGAGGCAGAAGAGAAAACAACTGAAGGAAAATATGGATTAATAGCAAATAGTGATTAATTCTCATCCAATCAGTCAGGCACTTTAGTTCCCCAGAGGTTTTTTTACAATGTGTCAAGATAATCTCTTTTCTCTAGCAAATTTTTTTAAAAAAAATTAAAAAAAACTGTGAGTATTCCTTACATCTTTAACTGTGGTGTATTTTTAAAAAAAGACAAAATCTGGCTGAGACTAAAATTGGCCCAACAAATCTATTGCATTTTGCTATTGAAAACCTGTTTTCTTCATAGCTACTATTACAAATTGGCATCAAAGAATCTCCCACACCATTATGTGAGAAATTCGTGACACACACTGTTTGTTAGGAGGTTGATCCCATTCAGACGAGGAAGAGGAGGAGGAGCTGACAGCTACTCAAACATTCCACCTCAAGTAAATATATATTTTCTAGCAGTGGTTGTTTGCAGACTATGGAATAACATGTGACATTATATATCCTGCAGTACTTTGGTATTCATCATCGGGTAAGAAAATACCAACAGAATTTTCTCAGAGCAAATCATTTATTCTTCCAGATGACAAATATTTTTAAGTGAAATGTTAGCAATTGAATAATTTGAGTATTTATCCTCCTATTTAGCATGTAGCAACACTGCATCCTCCCTCCACTAAGCCTTCTAAATTCCATTTAAAACATTCCATTTTAGAAAAGAACATAGCCCCCAATTTAAAAGAATACAAACTTTATTTAGCCTTCTGCTCCACCAGTTAAAAACACTTCTATAGTAAGCCTATGAAATGTCTCCAAATCACTGTCTGTTCAGTCACCAACTAGGCCTTTGGGAACAAATGGTCACAGTTCATGCTTCATCCCACTAGAATTTCTCCTTGGGGTTCAGCTTTTCAGCATATTAGTTCCAAGAAAGCAGGTACCACATTAAAGAGGAATTTGTTTCTATCACCAGAGCACTGTCTTTCCTCAGGCATCAGCTTTGCTCAGAGAATGGGAGAGGAAGACAAGCGTTTTGTTTGCAAGTTACAGTTCTCCCTCACAATTACACTCACAGCCAAAGAAGTGATAAACTGTTGTTGTCTACGTCTTCACATCTGTGAGCAAGCATCCCAAGTAGGTTGTTTATGTACAAGCAATACCTTTGCATCTGCATACAAATCTAGCCAAGCAAGGCAGATTAAAATTAAGGCAGCTTTTCTCTTATTCTATAGTGGGAAAAGGGGGAATGGGCCTTCCTGTCAGCCTGAAGTTCCTACAGTAACTCACCATTAGCTATGCTGAGCACAGCAAATGGCAGCTTCAGTCTAACAATACCTGCAGGACCACACATTCCCCAGTCTTGTTCTATGACAAAGAAAGGCTCAGGTGAATGTACGCAGAGAAAAAGGATACACATTTCAGGATACTAAAACAGTGGTCTTTATTTGCTAAAAAGTCTATAAAATACCACTGGATGTTGTTCTGTTTTTGCATTTTCCTTCTTCACGTGATTGAAAAGCTCTCTGTTACACACTGAAAACTGAGGCTGAATGTCACTATAACATTCACTTGGTCAAAAAGGTGATCTATAACAAAAGAAGCATTGGTATGAATTCCCTTAAGCTCTTCAGTAAAGTCACTGTTTGCTAGCTGATGATCAGATGAATCCTTAGCTTCTGTGGTACTAATTTGTCTACTCTGTAACAGCTCCAAAATGATATTGAAGTAAAAAGAAAATGGAGATACTTGGCTATGGAAAGAGAGGTAAACAAACTGACTAACAAATCTATGAAACAAATGTTGAGTATGCATAAAGCAGTAAATGGGTTAGGTATTAATGCTTACTTATTATTAGAACAAGACAGCAGAAGAACAAGAGTGCACTGAATTAAAATGAAACACGGCAGGTGACAAGAATATTTAATGCAACTTTCAAAAAAAAAGTCCTTACATATTTTGATGTGGTCACTCAACTACTTCACTTGACTACTGGCTAATTCACCTCTTCTTACTCCAGCTCAACCACCAGTTCCAGAACCAGAAAACCCACCCACCAGAGTCAAGCTAGCTATGGCATTCTGGGAGTTATAATTCAAAAAGCAGATTTTCCAAGCATTACTCATCACCATGGTCACTCCCTATACACATATACATATACATACACACACACATATATATGCATGTGTGTGTGTGTGTGTGTGTGTGTGTGTATACACACTACTTATTTGGGTGCAAATTACTATGTTCATTCTATATTCAGCCTTTAGCAAGTATGTTTAGGGATGCACCCTTAATAGCATGTATATACATACAACATATATGCAAGTGATAGACTTCTGAAAAGATATATTTCATGTTTACTGTGACACTCATTGAGGGTGAAATACAGATAATGTCCAGCTACTGTTTTCAGTTACAAGACTGCTTAACGTAACAGATTTGGACAAGATAATAAAAGAGCTTGTATTTGGTTGAGGAGAACAGTTTAGAAGCTGTTCTGGATTCAGTTTGCTTTTTCTTTTTTGAAAAATGTGCATAGATGAGTTTTCTCTTAATTTACAGACGACAGTGTCTCTACTTACCTTCTCATTTTGTGTTTCCCAAAGAATAAGAAGTTTATCTGACCCTCCAGAAATCAATTCCGTCTGCAAAGCTTTAAACAGAGGTGGAAAAATAAAAATGTTGAACAATTCATAATCAAAAGATTTTGAAATGACATTTTGCTTAATCACCATGAAAACATCTGATCTTGTCTGACTACAGACGCTAAGCACTCTCAGGCCTGTTTACTAAGGATCTCCAAACAGATCTAGGGAATACCGCTACCTGCGAAACCCTGGAAAGCCACTGCCAGATAGACATTGCTGGAGTAGACGGACCTATCAATATAAAGCACCTTCCCATATCTTTTTATTCTAATGACAATCATACTGGTATCAATGTCTTCCTACACTATATCATTTCCTAAAGAGGAGAATGTATAGGTTCCATTCCATTCTGCTATCTCAGTGAATATTAGACAACTAGAGCTTGAAATAATGCATTAAAAATAATGTGGTTTTTTTTAAATAAATGAGAGGAGGTCATATCCTGTAACATTAATACAAAAACAGTACAAAATTTTGGAACAGCAATACTGTTTATTCATTATTCTGAAAACTTACTCATGGAGAGAGAAATTTTGCTGGTTTTTGTCTCTTTAAAAAAAGAAGAAGAAAGAAATCTCTCCCCTGCACGCACGCACACACATACATAATAAACCAGCAGTGGCACCTTCTGAAGGTTCTGCGCATTTTGCCCTCCACTGAGCTTTCCTGGGCTGTACCAACCTCCAACTCTCATTCTCAAAATTTAGTTCAAAAAATGACAAATCACACACTCAGAAGCCTCTAAAGCTGTGGTACTCAAAGTGATGATCCCTGGACTGGTGTGAGTCCATGAGCCATCATCTCATTCCTGATGAGTTTCCAGGAAAGAAACAAAAAATTGGTTCTTGTGGGTTTTTCGGGCTTTGAGACCGTGAAGATGCCAGCCACAGATGCAGGTGAAAGGACAGGAGAAAATACAACCAGAACATGGTCTCAAAGCCCAAAAAACCCACAAGAACCAATGGACTCTGGCCGTAAAAGCCTTCGACTCTACATCAAACAAAAAATTGTAGGCCATGGGCAAAAATTTGGTGCCAGTCTCTGGCATAATGAGAAAAAAATAATTGCTGGCCCTCTGTACCAAATAACAGATACACTGTTCTAGAGATCATTTGCCCTCTAAACTCAGTTTTCTCCTTTGGCTAATTTAGAATAAAAAGGGAGGTAATATTGTATTTAGAGGGCAAACATGCCAGATTTACCATGTTGGTATCTAATTTTTTTCAGGGTTTGGAAGTTCACAATGGTGGGGGGGGGTGGACCTGGTGGGCCACATGTAGTCTCTAGACTGCATTTTGGTCAGCCCTAAAAACCTACACGTTCACACTTTTAGTAGTTGCAGAAAAAAATGCAGCTCTTTAAAACCTGTTACATCTACTCTATTAAGGCAAATAAAGTGCCTATTTACCTTAAGAAATGAAATACTGAAGCTATAATCAGCATATCAGAGTTATGATTCTTCTTTTTAAGGAGTTTCATTCATTCTTGGGTGTGTTATTTCGCAAAAAAATTACAGACCTTATTGTTGTTATTATTTATTTATTATTAATTTATATCTGCCTTTTTCCCAACAATGGGACTCAAGGCAGCTAACAATAGAAAAAGGCATAAACATTGATTAAAAAGCAATTAAACAATTTATAAAGTAAAACATTAAAAACATTAAAACTCATTAAAACATTATGTGAACCATAAAAGTGCACAGCACATTATTAAAAGCCCACCCCATTCAATTTCTAAAAGCTTGGTGCTGCAAAAATGGTTACAGCTGTCAACAGAGGGAGAACAAGGAGGGAGCCATTCTGGCCTTCCAAGGCAAGGAGTACCAAAGCCTGGGAACAGGCTCTGATAAGGTACGTAAAGGGAGATGCCATCCTTCAAACTGTATGGGCCCAAGCCATATAGGGCTTTATAGGTCATCATCAGCAGTTTCAACTCTGCCCAGAAACAGACTGGCAACAAGTGGAGCTGCTGCAACAAGGAAGTTGTATGTTCCCTCTAGTCAGCCCCAGTTAGCAATTTGGCTACAACTCTTTGTATCATCTAGCAATGCATTTCAAATGTAGAAGAGGCCCGCCAGAGGGCACTCTCACCGCAACAGTCACAACCAGAGAATCCTGACAGCTTAGGAAAGCCTATATCACAGAAGAAAAATACGTGGAATGGATCCAAACAAGTGTGCAACTATTTGTGCATGCCTAAGAAGGTTTTCTAGTCGCATTTCTTGCATGTTCCCATGAGATTTAAAAAAACGCCACTCTGAATCCAAAGGGAGTTGAGAAATCAGTTTTTGATAAGTATAATTTGGGAAGGTAAATTATTTTGGCCTAGAAGTGTCAGAAAGCATCTGTTGGCATGGATTCTGGAACTAGTACTTCCAAAAAGAAACTCAATTTTCCCAGGCTCTGATGCTAAAGCAGGGGAAGCTGCTATGAAAAGTTGGAGTGGGTGAGAAAGAAGCCAACCCCTTAGCACACCTACAGATACTCTCTGCATCCTGACTCACAAACTGGCAAAGTGCAGTACAGTAGTATTTTTTCCCTCTCCATGTTAACACTACAATTAAACTGTATCATTAATACTGTATTGGTGATATTAAGAAAAGAGGAGGTGATGGCTGGATAAACCCATAGGATTATCTTGTGCAGCCTTCTATTCAGCCCTGGCCCCACAGCTGCTTAGGGGCAGACTGGTATTACAAGCTCTGTGAATGTATAAATTTCAATGATAAAATATAAAACATTTATAAATAGAGTTAAATCTATATTTAAAAACAAACGCTAACTGTCATGAACATTCCCTCCCTGCTACAACCAAGAATTTTTGGGGAATTTTACCAGCCCACTGTTATATCTTTAAGGGCACAGTTGAAGTACAAATAAAGGGGAGGCTCAAAAAGAGCTGTTGTAGTGTGCCCTTTGTATATACGGGGGTTCTGTTCCAGGAACCCCCATGTAGAACAAAAATGCAAATGTTCGCATCCCATTATAGTAAATGGATGCAACATATGTGTTCCTGCACAAGCACAGGTACATATCTGCTGTATTCATCAACTATAATGGTACATGATACTTTGCACATCCTTATATTCATCTGTGCAGATATTGCATGAGAACAGGCCAACTGTATTCTTCCAGTCTCCTTCACACATAATACCAAACTCACACAACAGTTTCTTGTTATGTGAATGAGCTTTTAATAAGAACTTTCCCCCTTCCTTCCCTCCCTTGCATGCTGCAATTCATTTGCTCCCTACTTGGCTTGAGGTAACCATGTTGCTGCAGCTGTATGACTGGGTCTTTTCAGTCTAAACCCAACCCATTTCCCAGACTGCATGTACTATCTAGACAATATCAAGTGAATCCATTTCTGGCTGTTGCCTTACCAGCACCTATCTCTTGCACCTAACATTAATATTAGCCAAAATCTAGTCAAAAGCTAAACTATTCAAAAATCTATTATCAGAATTCTGTACAATTCCAGGTCATATTCATCTTATTTAAAATAGTGGCAAGTATGAATATGAACCTTAATTTTATACACATTTAAACCGTACTTACATCCATCGTTTCTGTCAATCCACTGTACACAATTAACTCTTGCAGTGTGACCATTCAGTGTACCAACTACTTTTCTTTTCTGAAGAGGAAAGAAGGTCACACAAATAGATTTATAACAAGAATATGTAACAATTTTCTCTGTTAAGGAAGAAAAAAAGGTTCATTCTGCAGAGAAGTTTTAAAAGATGTTGTTGAAACCAAGTGTTTCATCATTTTGCTAACAGTAGTGTTAATGGATAAAACACTGTGGGAAAATATTTTTGCCATTCAAGAAGTGTACACAACCATGATCTGACATTAGCAAAGCAAAGCAGACAACACAAAGACAACAGGTCAGTTCCCACATATGTGCATATCATTTATTTAATATCCATATTTTATGAGATATTTCTATGACCCATACCCAAACCACTTTGGTCGCTCAAACTAGTTTCACGTTATGCAGGTCCTTAGGTCAGAATGCTTTTTCACTTTTGCATTTAGATGCTATGTCACCATTTGGATCATTTTAATTATATTTTTAACCTCCCTTTCCTCAAGGTGGTTAGGTTTTTTTTATCTTCATCTGCAAGGCTGGTTAAGAACGCACAGAGGTTGGAACAGTTACTTTTTTGGACTACAACTCCCTGAATCGTGTAGCCATCAGGACCACTGGAGAATTCTGGGAGTTACAGTCCGAAAAAAGGAACTTTCCAAGCTCTCAGTCCCCAGTGAACTATGGTTAAATAAGAATATGAACCTGGGTCAACCCACTTGTCCAGAAATTCGGCTATGATGCCACACAGCAAGGCCCCTGCCCCTCTAACAGCAAGAGAGGTGGAAACGCATCAAACCAGGGCTTTTTCCCCCATCATTGGCCATTTCCACACTAGACTGTTATAGTGCTCTTATTCGGCTTTCAACATCCTACGGAATCCCGGGGTTTGCAGTTTACCGAGGAGCCTCAAAGGGGAGGGGGCCTCTCTAAACTGCAAACCCCAAGATTCCATAGGATGTTGAAAGTGGAATCATAGCGCTATAACAGGCTACTACGGAAATGGCCACTGAGTCCGCCTTCGGGGGTGGGAGGTTCACCTGTTGAGCTGCATCTAAGCTTGCACTTTTAAGAGGCGATGAAGCCTCCCTGGCAAGTCTTCACCCCCAAATAAACACATTCAAAGCACGTGCCTGGGAGAAGCTGCCTAGCCAGGAAAGAGCCCGGCCCTTGCCAAAATCCCCAATCCCCTCCAGGTCTCACCTGTGGGTCGTAAAGCACGACGGAGTGACACGAGCCGAAAGCCACGAGTTCTCCTCTTCCCCAAGAGACGACGCCGGGACCAGCGCGGTTGGCACAGCAAGCTACATGGCATACTTCTACGGGGGCTGCCATTTTCTCTTGCGCGCCGATATGTTTGTCTCAAACCGGCTGCCGTAGGAAAGCCCGGCTGCAGGCAGAAGTGACGGAAACTTCGCAGCTCTTGCTAAGAGTTAAAGCTTCTTTGTTCTCCATCGAGATTTCCGAGTCCCAATGGGAGAAAGTACTAATACAGTACATAGGATAAAACTACATAGAAATTATTGGAGGTTTTTTAAAACTGAAATAAGATTCTTGATTCTCATTTTCCTCGGAATATTTAAAATTATTTTGCTTGGAGCAACAAACGAAGCAAGACAAATACCACTGTAGATGGGAGGAGTCAAATAAAATACACAATTGTTTGGGCTTTGGGGGGTTCGTAAGGGTGCACCATATTTTTAAATGGGTCATGATTGGCGAAATTTGGTCAGATGGAAGAGAAATGTGGAATGCTACATAGCTGAATTTCCAAACTCCTAAACTTCAGAATCTAAAGGCATATGAAAGGTACCTTGCCACCCCAAAATAGATTTCAACAAACTCCTGTTGGGTATTCATACACTGTAAGATGCAACTAAAAACACATCTCTTGGAATTAAAACAAGAGGTGGGGGGCTGCTTAATGTGTCCAGACAAGCTGGTGGCCGCTTTGTTGGTGGTGTGTGTTTGAATCTCTTCCAGTTTAGGGATAGGGTGGTTCTCAACCTGTGGGTCCCCAGATGTTCATGGACTTCAGCTCCCAGAAGCCCTGAGCATTGACCATAGTGGCTGGGGCTTCTGGGAGCTGAAGTCCACGAACATCTGGGGACCCACAGGTTGAGAACCACTGCGAGAGCACCTTGAACTGCTCCTGTAAAGCCTGGCTTACAATTTGGAATGGATTGGCTGTTGCCGGTTTTCCAGGCTTTGAGGCCATGTTCTATTAGTATTTTCTCCTGATGTTTCGCCTGCATCTGTGGCTGGCATCTTCAGAGGATCTTGATTCTCATTTTCCTTGGAATATTTAAATATAAAGATCCTCTGAAGATGCCAGCCACAGATGCAGGTGAAACGTCAGGAGAAAATACTAATAGAAAATGGCCTCAAAGCCAAGAAAACCAACAACAACCTATGGATTCCAGCCATGAAAGCCTTCAACTGTACTTGGGATGGATTAATTGCCCCACGGATGTGGTAGCCATCTGTTGCCACTGCCATCCTCTAAGGGACTATATCTAAAGGAGGAATGTGTTGGTCTGGCAAAAGACCACTGTAATGCATTAAAATGGCTGTGGGGTTAGGGAGGCTGAATAATCACAGACTCAGAATTCCCACAATCAGTCCTTGGAACACAGGAAAAAAGGAGATCTTCCACAAAAATTTCCCTTTTTCTCCCTCTTTCTCTCTCACATACACTCTCTCACACACAGACACACACAATTAGAGCACTGTCAAAGCAGTGCTGATAGTTTTGCCTATGATTTGAATTAAACAAAAGTATGGGTGGCAGTATCTGCAATCCTTAAAATTTGTTTCAGACCTCCATTTGAACTCTTAACAGTTCTGAGAGGGGAAAAACAAAGTTTAGGTGGCAGGCCCAAACTTTGTACAGAATGGTTTAGGACCTCAGCCTAAATGTAAATATCAAGTTTGGCTACAAATATTTTATAGGTGTGCATTCTAAAGCAAAAACTATAAAAATCCAAAAGTATTCAAAATAGTTAACAGGTCAGATTGTTCTCTACCATTGTGGTGCATATTGGCACAATGGCATGAGGAAATGCAGTCATGAAGTCCTGGAGATCATATTTAGATTGTTAGGAAGAAGACTAAATGCCAGGCTCTCCAAGTTAGATCACTCTCTTCTTTACATGGAGTCAGATAGACAAGCAATGCTGAAGAGTCTCAGGATGAGATGGTGGTGGAGGGAGGAGCACTTTAAATTTGTTAGGCACTGGGGAACATTTTGGGAGAAGCCAGGCCTGTACAAAAGTAGCAGAGTCCAATTGAAACAGGATAGAACAAAACTGCTGATATGTAACATTAACAGGATAGCAAAGCAGCTTTTAAACTGAGCACTGGCACAAAGCCAACAGGAGGTGGAAAGTATTCAGTCTGGGTTGAACCATCCCCAAGATATGAAAGTGAAAATATTTCTTATTGTCCAAATAGAGATGGCATGGAAATGGATTATGACTATAGTGGGCAAATGTCAGCAGGCCAAGGAGCCACTTTCAGAGTTTAGCAACCTTTGTTTGAGTTTTTCCCTCTGTGAACATCCACACATCCACATCCACACATGCTTTCTCTGTATCCCTCTCCCCACACATACACTTTTCTCATCTCCTTAAATGACGGCTGAACGATAGCTTTAAGCCCATTGCTCCAGCCCCCTCTGCACCTTCCTCCTCCACCCTTGTTGCATGCCACCAACAGCCCAGAACACCTCACACTGCAGCCATCTTCATCCAACAGGGTGAGGATACAGAAGAGAAAGAAGGAGAAAGATGAAGGCTAGATAAGTGGGTGTGTGGGCTCCAGCAGTGTCTCATCTTCACCGCTGTTGCTCTAGCCCTGGATAATCAGATGTCTAATCACGGTTTGCTGCAGCATTTAGGGTTTAGCTCTTAGCTTTTATATTAGTTGGTCTATGGGTATAAACTCAATAGCAATTATAGGAAAAGCCATAGTGAAGGTGACGATGCTCAGTATATTAGGGAAGGCATTGCGTCAAATAAGTCTTTAAAGCCTCTGATTCCTCCACGAAATCACTGTGGGTGACAAATAATAGGCACCAGACATGACTTAGTACTATGGACATGCTGTCACTCTTTTAAGCAACATGCTCAGAGGCATCTTGAGAATTAGAATAATAATAGGGGAAGCATCTAAAAGAGAAAATGTAGTATCACTTTCATAACACTTATGTAATGAACTTGTTAACTGGCATGTTTCATCCAAAACAAAGAGATTCAATATCTAGATATCCCAAAAGAATGTGCCCTAGAACCATTGCTCATTAAAACAACCAAAGGGAATACAACTATGGACTTAATCTTAGTGGTACTGCCTGAGATCCAGCGCAAAATGTGAGCATGATTAAAACAACTGGACAAGTGACCATATGCTATTGAATTTAATTTATATATAAGTTGGGAAGCACCAGGAATACCAACCAAAATGGTTCTGTTTTACTTCAAATGAGATAACTTCTCTACAGTAAAGGAACTGATGAAAAGGAAGTTAAAAGAAAGGTTAAAATGGTCAAATGCTTGGGGCCTACTAAGAACCACATTTGTAAGAAGCTCAGCTAGAACACATACCACATGTCAGAAATAAAAATATGAAGTCCAAAAGGTCACTGGCATGGCTAATAAGCAGCGTGAAAAAGTCTATTAGAGATTAAAAGGCTTGTTTCAGAAACTGGAAATCTTGTCCAAGAGAAATAGAAAGAGTACAAACTTCCACAAAAGAAATGCAAGAGAAGTATTGATACAAAAAATGTATCTTGAGGATCATATCCTAAATAGCACCAAAATCAATAATGTAAAATTGTTTAAATAGTAGGAAGTTAGAGAGGCAGTTAGACCTCTGGATAACAATAAAATTGAAAGAGCTCTGAATGAGGATAAGGAGATTGCAGAGAAGCAGAATGATTAAAAAAAAACTTTCTTCACTGCTGATGAGACAGAGGGAAGGGGAACAAAGCAGAAATCCATGGGACCAGGACCTCTGAAGGCCCCAGGCCCCTGTGAGCCTGGGACACTAAATAAAAACTAATCAGTAAATTAAATTTCAGTATCTTAACAGACAAGAGAGTGGTTATAACATCTGTTGCTAGATGTCAGAATAGTCACATTTTCTATAAGTTTATGCATTTTCCCCTGGGTTTGTGAACAGGGTTACTATGCCATCCCATAAATATCTGATACAGGTTTTTATTTATTTTCATGTTTTCTCTTCCTGAGTTAAACCTAAGTTGCTTTAAAAAATATTTACAGAAAGTAGTGATATTTGGTTTGTCAGGAATTTTAGAGACACAATCATACATCTTGTTCTTGGCCCAGTTCCAACCTTCAGTGGGCCAACAGGGGAAATATCTATGGCAGAATGAATGCTTCCAGAAGGAGAGAGTTAGGAGCAGAGGCAAGTAGCCGTGAAAGAGAGGACTTACAAGATCTAACTGACAAATTGCAAACAAACAATCAGGTCCAGATGGTACCCAGCTGAGAATTCTTAAAGAATAGTAAACATGTCCCTAAGATCAGCCGTTGTACTAGAGAACTGGAGAGTGGCCACAAATTTTATCGTCAGGGACAAAATCCAGGAAACTATAGGGAAGATAACCTCTATTTCAGGTAAATTTGGGGAAAGCATTATTGATCATTGTCTGTTTATTTATTTATTTGTTTGTTTGCTTATAATTACATTCCACTTTTTTCCCAGCCATGGGGTTCAAGGTGGCTCACAAAGTTAAATCAGGTATAACTAAAAGTCTACATCTTTAAAACATATAAAAGTTAAAATATAATTAAACTACAAATGCAATTAAAAGCAATTTTAAAACATGTCCATTTAAATAAATATGATTTAGCACATTCTTAAAAGTGCTTTCTCTATGAGCAACAGAGAAAGCCAGGGGCTTGTTGAAACAAAAACTTATTTTGTCTGCCAGTAGAACACAATGGAGGACTAGCTACCCCACAGCCAGAAAGTAACCATTAAAAACCCTTTCCTATGTTTCCACCAGATGAACCTGTGAGGGTGGCAGGGCAGAGAAAAGGACCCCTTGAAGATATCAGGACAGAGACAGGCTTATAATGGAGAATACTGTCCTTCGGATAACCATTCACACTACAGAATTACAGCACTATTATTCCACTTTACTTATGATAGTTCCATCCTGTGGAATCCTGAGGCTCCTAGTTTGGTGAGGGATTGGCATGCTCTGGCAGAGAATTCTAAATTCTCTAAGCTGCCAATCCCAGGATTCCACAGAATGGAACCACGGCAGTTAAAGTGGAACACTAGTGCTACAACTCATAGAGAGAATGGGCCCCTGAATGCAGGCCTCTTGGGGCCCTACAGGTCCTAAACAGCACTTTGAATTGTGCTGAGAAACAGACTGGTAGCCAGTAGAGCTGTTGTAATAAGAGATGTGTATGCTTCCTATGACTTGCCCTGGTCAGTAGTCTGACTGCAGTAGTCAAGCATATAGAAGAGCAAATCCTGATGAAAAACGTTCAGTATGGCTTCTGCAGAAGTAAAATCCTGGCTCAATAACCTTTTAGAATCCTTTAGAAGTGCCAATAAATACACGGGCAGGAGTGACATGGTAGACATTATCTACCTGGGGTTCTAGAAGGCTTTCAACAAGGTCCCACAGCAAAAACTTGTCAACAAATTTGGTTGCCATGAGGAGAAGCACTCCTAAGAACCAGAAACTGACTTAAGAATCAGAAATAGCATGAATAAATGGTCAGTTCTCACAGTCTGTCAGCAGTGAAGCCCTTAGGGATTTGTATTGGTACAAGCACTTTTAATGTATCGATAAACAATCTGGACTTGAGTCTGAGTGGTGAAATGACCAAGTGTGCCAATGGCAGTGAACCATATAATGTATTGAGAACAAAAAGGGATTGAGAAGAACTTCAAAAGGCTCATCTGAATGAGAGAATGGGCTATAAAATGGCAAAGGAGATTCATTATGAGCTACTGTAAATTGATACATACTGTGGCAGCAAATTTCAGCTTCACACATACACTGATGGGATCTGAGCAGGCAGTGACTGATGTAAGCTGTTTAGCATAGAACAAAAGCAAAGAAAGGGTGACATGATAGAGAGGTATAAAATTATGCATGATGTAGAGAAACTGGATAGGAGACTCTTTCTTCCTTTTTCAGTATACAGTATTTTCTGTTTCAGTATACTGAAACTCAGCAAACCCCATTGAGGCTGACTGGTGGGAGATTCAGTACAGGTCAAAGCTGGTACTCCACACAGTGCTTAGTTAAACTGTTGAATTCACTTTCATGAGAAGCAGTCATGGCTGCCAACTTGGCTGGCTTTAAAGGGGTGTTGGATAAATTAATGGAGGATGCAGCCTTCAATAGTTAGGCATTAAGATGGCTATGTGTCATTTCCAATATCAGAGATGGTGTGCCTCTTTACATCACTTGCTGGAGAATATGAGAGGCATGGTGCAGTTTCACTCATGTCTTGCCAGTGAGTTTCCCATAAGGTAGCTGGTTGTCCACTCTAGGAACAGAATGTTGGGCTAGATATGGATTTCATCTCGTCCAATTTGGCTGCTTTTTATGTTTGTATGTTTTAATTTATCTGTGGCCAAATCTGACAGCTTTCTTTCTGGTCAGCATTCATGTAACAGCAGAGTTATCATCTCTATAATATTCAGTCTCTGGCAAATCATACAGTCTGGTTAGAGTGAAATCTAGTTGAAATCCTGCCAGCTGAAAACCCTATGGATGAACCATTACATTTCTTATTTTTATTTTTATCTCTTTTATCTCCAAGCAGATCAGGTATATATCCTGAAAGCTAGTTGTTAACTTTTTTTGTCTTCTTTCCCCTAATCTCACCAACAATCTAATTAGAGTTCAGCAGCTCATTAGCAACCCACTCCAATCTTCCAGTTGTTTTTTCCTATCCCCGTTTCCTACATGTTTGCAATAACTGCCCTACGTATTCTAATGGGAACTAGGTTTTGGAGCCCTTTCTACATTTCTCTTTGGGATGCAAAACATTCCTTTTGAAAGTAGGGCCTGAATCGTTGACACTAACAACTTTGCACTTTGCTCTGTTTTGCCACCAATGCCTCTTTCCTATATCCAGAACATCTGGAGTTGTATAGGAACTAAGCAACAGGGGTTGCTAGGCAGCGGCTTCTATTTATGTTGGAAGAATTTACTGACATGACACAGTGTACAAGTAACTCATTATATTTGAATGGCAAGCCTCAAATGTAATAAGGGGAGGTATTTCCCCATTCTAAGTGAAGTTTGGACCCCATTATTGGCAGTAGGAATATTATTTATCCAATTTGTCAGACCCCGTTTCATAAAATAATGTATGCCAGAAGTTTCACTCACAAAATCACAGATGTTGAAAGAACAAGAGCAATGGGACCAGCCCAATACATTTTGCTCTCTGAGGTGGTGGAGAGTCACATGATATCCTTACCCACAAAGCTGTGATAACTAGTTCCCAAGGCCAAGCATGTTATTTTGGCACCTGAGTCAGAAAATAGTACAACTACCTCTCTCCATCTCCCTGGCAATAAAAATATAACAGTCATAAATTAATACTTAACAATTTGCTGCTTCTTTACAGTAACCCTCATGCAGTACTGCATGAGATAGCTGCTTCACTCTGCCTAACAAGGACCAAGACGTATAAAAACAAATTTGGCAGTCCTCATCCCAAGGGAAAACAATAAACTGAAATGACACATGATACACAAAAAGTCTGCCCCTGCTGCTTCTGAGTTTCTCCTGTAGGATCCAGCAACCAACCATTATATTAAAAATACTAGTACTAAAAAGCTTGCTCAAAAGTGAAAAGCCTTGCAATTTCTGGCAGATGCTTGTGTACATTGTCTGGCATGTGTATGACTGGGAATCATAATTCATTACAGTAGCTGACAATCATCTCTGAAAGCTGTGCTGGGGAACCTGTGGCACTCCAGATGTGATTGAACTCTAGTTTTCAACAGCCCCATCCAACTTGGGCACTGTTGAGGAATTGTTCATCGACCTCTGGAGACCACAATGTTCTCCATTTCCATATCCTAATTATCTGCTTGATGATTGCTCCTGTCATTTCACTTTAGCTCATGGGTATACCAGAGCCAGGCTGGCTACTGCCTCTGTGCTGACTGGCAGGGGACCAGCAGCAGATCAGCTCAGGGCATGTGTTTTGGACAGATACGCCTCTTGGCTTTCCAAAGCCCAAGCTAAAATAATCAATTCAAATAATACAGAAATAACAGCAATCATTACTAATTATGGCTGCCTACAGAACACTGAAACATGTTCTTGAAATCTCATGCTGGCAGGGAACAGATTACCCTCCTGAAATAGAACATTTCTGCCCAGTCAACAAGTTTAGGATATTGTTAGCTACTCCTGTAATTAAACACTATTTTTCCTAAACTGTTTTATGTGTATCATTCTGAAGGACTCCTGTGCTGCTGTAAATTGTGGGACCTCAGAAAGCAACCTTCAATCCTCATTTAGAACAATTAAAAAGAGCATATATTTAGGGAATTATGGGGTGTTTACTGACATAGTCGTTAATTCCAATGTATTGCAAAATGACCTGGCTGAAATACGCTAAAGCAGTGGTTTTTAACCTTTTCTTTACTGGGGACACCCTGTCAATATAATTTGTTGCTGGGGATCCCCAAAAACTTAACTCAGTATTTAAATATTTAAATTCAGTTTAAATATTAAAATATTTATTTAATTTTTTAAAATTCATTTCTGGCTTCTGGAAACAAGGATTCAAATCCCCACTCAGACACTGGGTGACCTTGGGCAAGTTACATCTCTCAGCCTCAAGGGAAGGCAAAGGCAATCCCCTTGAACAAATCTTGCCCAAAAACCCTGTGATAGGTTCAGCTTAGGGCTGCTGTAAGTCAGAGATGAGTTGAAGACAAACAACAACAAACTGTTGCTGACAGGGGAAGATTCTTTCTAGCCATCATGTCTCTCCACTTCGAAAACTGAGTTATAGTGATCCTAAAACAAACCTATCATGAGGGTTTTCTCAGGAAGATTTGGTGCCTTCTCCTTTCGCTGAGGCTGAGAGAATGTGACTTGCCTGAGGTCACAGAGTGGGTTTCTGTGGCCAAGTAGAGATTCAGATCATGGCCTCCAGAGTCACAGTTTAGGTGTGCACACACATCTGCCACCATGTTCATTTTGACAGGGATGCAGTAGGAGGGTCATATGTGTGCACGCTCAAACTGCTCCCTTGTTTGCAAATAAAGGAGCAGTTTCAGAACCCACAACTGCCCCCGCTGCTACTCCCCTGTGACTGCTGCTTCTGTTGGTTCCAGCGGCAGGCCTTCACGGACCCTCTGTGAGGGCTCTGCAGAGCCCCAGGGGTCCCTGAACCTGTGGTTAAGAACCATGGCCCTAAAGGTACCAGATAATTTCTGACCTTGGAAGCTAAGCCAGTTCAGCCCCAGTTGGTACTTGGATGGAAGGCTGCCAGTGAATACTAGGTGCTATAGGCTATATTTCAGGAGGAGGAATTGGCAAACCATCTCTGAGCATTCCTTGTCTAAGAAAACTCCTGTGAAATTCATGGGGTCATCGTAAGTCAACAGACTTGAAGGCACATGCACACAAACATTGCAAAAAGTAAAATTCTCCAGCTCCCAAAAGTGTGTTTTCCTTTGTTTTGTTTTTGGTGCCGAATCAAGAGTGTTCCTCAATATTCAAACGTATATATGACAGTAAAAAAAAAAAATTACTCAATTACCAACACACAGTTTCAAAGTATTTCTGATCTACAGGGATAAAAGACCTGCATTATTCTGGAGTATTTTCTGACTCCATGGTAAATACCACTATACTGCAGGATATAAAATGCCTAATTTTTTTCCACAGTCCTCAAACACTGAGCACTAGAAAACACTTGCTTACATGAGGTGAAATGTCCCTTTTGAGAAGCTATCAGCCCTCCTTTTCTGCAATAAATGTAGTCCACACCATTTTTGTGTCCATAAATAAATTCTATTGTTGTTTTTGATTCAAAATAATGGAAAAGCATCCGAAACAAGCAACTGACATAACTTCTGAAAGAAATCAACTATTTTTTCTTTATTTTCAGGAAGTTCTTATATGAACAGGACAATTTTCTACCCCAGTAATCAAACAGTTTCCGATTAGGGAAATGTTACCCAGTGAAAGGCCCTGTTTTGTGCCAGCCAACCTGCAGATCACCACAGCATGTCACTTTGATGCTGAAGTGATCTATGCAAGCACATTTCCCTCTCATGGTGCACCGTCTGCAGGCTTTCTTATCTGTTGCCCAAGTGAAGAAATAATGCCAGTGACCTCTTGTTGTAGATGCTTATTCAGGAAGATGTTGAGGCTAAGGTGCATAACCTACATAAATTGCAGCTTTTTTGATGGTTCACGTATGGCACATCATCTCCTCTTCTCTGCAAGGGAGGTAAGTTAAAAGAAACATGTATAAGAAATGAAAAAATGGGAAAATCACCAAAGAATTCAAAGTAATAGCCAGGATATGTAGGGGGAAGGTCAGAAAAGCTAAAGCACAAATGAACTCAGGCTTGCCTGAGAGATTAAAAACAATAAAAGGGGCTTTTTAAAGGTATGTCCACAGCAAAAGGAAACACAAGGAAATGATAGGGTCGCTGCATGGTGAAGATGGCCAAGTACTAACAGAGAGAAAGCAGAACTACTCAACACCTTCTTTGCCTTAGTTTTCTCCCAAAAGGAAAAAAAGTACTCAATCTGGGGGTAGGGACCAGATGGGGAAGTGGCAGAAACTCAACACAGTACAGGTAGAGAAGTAGTACAGGAATACCTGTCTACTCTAAATGAATTCAAGTCTCCAGGGCCAGATGAACTACATTCAAGGATATTCAAAAAAAAAAAAGAAAGGAAGGAAGGAAGGAAGGAAGGAAGGAAGGAAGGACGGAAGGAAAAGAACAAATTAAAAAGAAAGAACAGGCAGAAGTAATTTCTGAACCTCTGGCATTAATCTTTAAGAATTCTTGGAGAACAGGAGAAGTCCCAGCAGATTGGAGGAGGGTAAACGTTGTTCCCATCTTCCAAAAGGAGAAAAAAGACGACCCAAATAATTATCATCCAGTTAGCCTGATATCAATACCTGGAAAGATTCTAGAGCAGATCATTAAGCAGACAGTTTGTAATTACTTAGAAAGCAATGCCATGATTAGTAAAAGTCAACATGGATTTCTCAAAACAAGTCATGCCAGACTAATCTTATCTCTTTTTATGATGGAGTTATGAACTTGGTAGATGAAGGGAATGCTGTGGAAGTAGCATATCGTGATTTCAATAAGGTGTTTGACAAAGTTCCCCATGACATTCTTGCAAAGAAGCTGATAAAATGTGGGCTAGACAGGGCTACTGCCAGGTGGATTTGTAACTGATTGACTGACCAAACTCAAAGAGTGCTCACCAATGGCTGCTTTTCATCCTGGAGAGAAGTGACTAGTGGGGTGCCACAGGGTGCTGTCCTGGGCCCAGTGCTATTCAACATCTTTATCAATGACTTGGATGAAGGAATAGAGAACATGTTGATCAAAACTGCAGATGATAAAAAATTGGGAGGGGTTGCTAATACCCCAGAGGACAGGATCAAAATTCAAAATGACCTTGACAGATTAGAGAGCTGGGCCAAGGCTAACAAAATGAATTTCAATAGGGAAAAATGTAAGGTCCTACACCTAGGGCAGAAAAAATGAAATGCACAAATATAGGATGGGAGACACCTGGCTGAACATGTGAAAGAGATCTAGGAGTCTTAGTAGACCACAAGCTGAACATGAGTTGGCAGTGTGATGCGGCAGTCAAGAAAGCCAATGCAATTCTTGGTTGCATCAATGGGAGTATGGTGTCCAGATCAAGGAAAGTAATAGTACCGCTCTATTCTGCTTTGGTCAGACATCATCTGGAATACTGTGTCCAGTTCTGGGCACCTCATTTCAAGAAGGATATTGACAAGCGGGAACGTATCCAGAGGAGGGTGACCAAAATGATGAAGGGTTTGAAAGCTATGCCCTATGAGGAGCATCTCAGAGAGCTGGATATGTTTAGTTTGCAGAAGAGGAGACATGATAGCCATGTTCAAATATTTGAAAGGCTGTTATATCAAAGAGGGAATGGGCTTGTTTTCCACAGCTCCAGAAACTAGGACAAAGAGCAATGGATTCAAACTACAGGAAAAGAGATTCCACTTGAACCTCAGGAAGAACTTCCTGACAGTTAAAGCTGTCCAACAGTGGAATATGCTGCCTCAGAGTGTGGTGGAATCTCCTTCTTCTAAGGTTTTTAAACAGAGGCTGGATAGCCATCTATTGGGAGTGCTTTGATGTGGGTTCCTGCATGACAGGGGGTTGGACTGGATGGCCTCTGTGGTCTCTTCCAACTCTACGATTCCATGATTCTATGATTCTAAGTTTTCACTCAGGATGGCTGTGAAACCACAAAATGGTGTCTTTCTGACACCCATGAATTTCAGTTTCTTCCCAATGGAAGAAATTTAAATTTTGCTTGAATAGGACCAGTCTACTAATAATCAGAGTTTGTCATTTCTGCTTCTCAGCAAAAATGCCCCACAAAATGGCATGGGAGATTCTTTGTGCTAATTCATAACAGTAGCTCTGAAAAAAATAAAGGTTGCCAATTGCAAAATGCAGTAAGTTTGTATGTGCAATTTTTGTTCCAATCCTTGTTTTGTCAGTTTAGAAAAAGAAACTGTAAGTGAAATTCAGGGGATATTGTTTACAACTCTTCCTGTGACACTGCCATAAAATGCCTGCCTTGTTGATCTACTTGTACGTCAGTTCTGCAACGAAATGTGACTCTGGGGGACTAAAGTGTCCTGTCTGATTGGATGGGAGTTAAATGCTAAATTGATGCCTCTGGTTGCATCAGTACTGGGTAACAGGCAAACCTTGAGAAGGAAGTAATTGCTTGAGTCAAATGACAGTCTTTGTATATTCAGGGCAGGAAAAAAAATGTTTTATGATGGCAGAAATACTTCGTACTAGGGAACATCTTGTTACCAAATGTTGGACATGCTTCATCTCCTGGGGTCTATGTAACCTAGCCATCCACTTTATGTAACACAAAGCAATCAATCAGATAGCCAGTTAAAATCTGATCATCTAGTTCTACTTACTTCTTCCATATAAAGCTACAGGCCAGGATGTCATGATAAATGTTTATGATTTATGATTCAGCAGCAGGAAGCCAACAGAACATGATATTAGTGATCAGGCTGGAGTCTTCTTTATGGTGCGTCCCACCCAAATGCTAATCTTCCTGCAAGAGAAGTTAGAAATGCCCACTAGGTTCCCTATTCCCAGCACTCCATACAGGTAAACTGAGGAATTTATTTGCATGGGGGAGGTGCCCTGCTAAAAAGTGGCAAGGAGGGTTACCCAATCCTCAAAGAAACAACAGTTTCCTTGGTAAGGAGCAAATGTGTCCCCCCACAGCACTTTTGGGAGTAGCTTCCATCAGTTGCAGTTGCTCCATTCACTTTAATGAGGGAACAAAGCGATCCCTGCAGAAACAACAGAAACCTTGGGCCATTTCTCCATGAGGCTGTTATAGCACTGTGATTCCACTTTCAACATCCTATGGCATCCTGGGGTTTGCAGTTTAGGGAGGGGCCGGCTGGCCTCTCCCAAAACTGCAAACCCCAGGGTTCCGCAGGATGTTGAAAGTGGAATCACAGTGCTATAACAGCCTCGTGGGGAAATGGCCTTGGAGGAAGAAGCCCACCTGCCAAGGATCCTTGGAACAGCAGTGTCCTTGACAGTGGCGTTCACCCCCACAAGTTAATGGTGCAATTGCTCCATTCATATCCATAGGAGGAAGAAAGAGAGAGGGAGAAAGACAGAAAAATGTGTAGACATCATCTTTTCTGGGATTTTATCTCCCATGCACCGAGCCAATTTATGTCAGGGGATCTGTACATTTGACCATGTCAGTGAAGTGGGGCAAGGAGCAACTTATTTGGGTAGAGTGTCTGCAAGGGCTCGTTTGTGCATGCTTTCCTTTTCTGTACTCTCCCAGTATAAAAGGAGGAGGTTAAATTCCACAGGCAAGGAATCTGACTCTTTTATGCTTTAATTTCTAATACTGTGCTTTGTTTTGTGTTCCATTTTGGTTGTTTACTCTGTGTGAGCTTCCTGAGATCCTTAGGAGAGGCCGTTCTTTCACTTTCACAGGTATGCTTGGTGGGTACTCAAAATAGGGCCTTCTCAGTGCAGCTTCTAGGCTCTGGAACTTCCTCCCCAAGAAGACTAGAATGGTTCCCTTTTTCCTGTCCTTCAGCAAATGGAACCTTTTTTGTTCTAACAGACTTTTAAGAACTGAGGATGCTGTGTTGTTTTAAATAGCACTGTTTTTAAACATATTTTATTCTTCTTGAGTGTACATTGTAAATTTTTAAAATATTGTTAACAGTTTGTGTGTGCATATGCCTTTAAGCTGCCTGAGTTATGGTGACCTCATGAATTTCATAGGGTTTTCTTAGGCAAGGAATACTCAGAGGTAGTTTTGCCCGCTCTTTCCTCTGAAACAGAGTGGAATAATAGGACTGTTAATAGTGCTATTATTCCACTTCCAACATCTTGTGGAATCCTGGGGTTTGCAGTTTAGGCGCAAGCCTTTAGAAATCTCAGCCAGGGAGCTCTATGGCCTCAGTAAACAACAAACTCCAGAATTCCACAAGATGTTGAAAGCGGAATAATAGCACTATAACTGTCTAGTGCAGAAATGGCCAGAGTCTATAATATTCACTGGCAGTCTCCCATCCAAGTACTAACCAGAGGTGACCCTGTTAGCTTTCAAGATCAGATGGGATCTGGTGCCTTTAGGGTATTTAGATTTACTTCTGTTTTAATTCTGATCCCTTGTATGTTTTTAGGTATATATTATACTATATAGTATATACTATACTATATATACTAACACTAATAATATCCTGACTGTGAATACCATTTGGGTAAATGATAAAAGATGACCTGTGATAACAGAAGGATGTGAGAAGAGCTAAGTTCATTGACTTGCATACAATTTGATGTACACATGTTTTTCTGACAGATTGCATGTATGCAGCTGTGTGAAATATTGTATCTTATTTTGTATATGCTCTGTGACCAAATATCATCTGTTTACATCAGATCAGAAGTAATACTAGCAGAAATTTCACTGCATATTCATGCAGACCTTTTTAGCAGTATTGTCACTTCTATGATGCAAGGTTGCTTCCATTCAGGGTAGGGTTTTTAGGAGTTCCTTATTATAAGGGATGTCCCCAATTTGAGGATTAGAAAGCTTTACCTTTTATATAGACTGAACAAGATGTCAAAAAATCCTGTATTTTGGAGTGTAGGCATTTCATAAAGACAAGTAATGCATTAATGTGGACAATATGCTACTTTACAGAGAAATACATGGCTAGATTAATTGAAATAAGTTAACTGAAATAAGCATTTACACAAACTTGTTAATAGTTATTTCCTGATTTTCAACTTGGTATGTCATGGATTTCAACCATTCCTTATTGATACTTTGAAAACCAGGCAACACTAATTCAGGATAACTTCCTAACAACTTAGGGCACAATCAGCCCAAAGTTAATCGTGATTATACCCTATATAAAGCAACAAAGTGGTATGTTTTTATGGCCGACTTAAAGTCCATTGTTTTTAATGGAATGTTCCCATTTGCTTTATAGTGAAGGTAGTGTGGGAGGTGTGTGTGTGTGTGTGTCGCAAAGTGCAGCCCTAGGACTACAGCAGCATTCAAGGGTGGCTGGCTGGCTTCTTTCCTTTTCTATCCCAATCACACACACACACTGATATACCAAATTGTCCTTTTTTTAACAATAGGAAGAAATTGTTTCTCCTGGAAGCCTCTGAGAACATAGATTCATGTTTTAAATAAGTACCTGAGCAATATAGCATCACAATTTAACATCAAAGAGTATCATTTTTTTCAAAAACAGCAATGGACTTCCATCAGTTTCTGCCTCCTTCCTTCCTTCCTTTTCTTGTGTCGGGGCCAGGGGTGTATTTTTGGCAGTCCATGTGGCCCCCAGAAAGTCCCAGGGACAGAACACCGGACTCTAGAACTGCTGAAGTTGCTTACCCCTTCCTTAATGTTTTGTAATCTCATTGAGATCAGTGGAACTACAGTGTGTAAGGCTCACCAGTGTGTAAGGCTCACAAATACTCCCAGTAAGAGAGAAGAGAGCTCCCCTCCTGCACATTCTTTCAGTCCACGTAACACATTCCAGACTAAAAAGCTCCCCCATGTTAAAGAACTCTTTTTAGCCCCTCCTTTCTACTTGGCAGAAGGGCATTTATATTTGGCAGGAACTTTTCAAAGGCAACAGGCAGGAATGTGACCTTTCCTTGACAGCTTATTTCCCTTCACTAGAAATGCAGACATGTTTAACATTATTTTATAGATTTGTCAGCCACAATACCCTAAAAGAGTCAATAATGTGACTCTATGCATTAAGTATAGCGTTGCCAAATCTCAAGGCCTAATCCCGCGTCTCCAGTTTTCATGGGTGATCTCCAGGTAGGAGACAAGGAAAGCAAACTCCAGTTTTTTGTGGGCTCATCTCCAGGCAAAACATTTATGTGCAAATCTCCAACTTGCTATAATTTCCAAGGCTTAATTGACTGCTTGCTACAACTCGCCAAGACTCTTCAGGGGTCTATGTATTTACTTTGTTAGCTTCCTCCTCCTTCCTTCCCAGTTGTTATGGTGCCAAGGTTCACTCTTACTCTGCTTTGTACTCACCATCTCCCTAGATGCAAGTGAGCTGGATTCATTGTTCCTTATCTCTAAACAGGTGGAAAGAAATAATACTCTCATTTCATCTTGAGCTGGAAATAGTCCCTTCAAGTTAAGGTTTTGATCTGCACTAAATATCTGAACTTCCAAACAGGAAAATATATTCTCTCTCTGTGGCCCTTTCCACAGTAGCTCCCCATCCCAGCATAGGGGAGAGAGAAGAGCAGGGCTATGATGATGCTTCTGCATGATGTCATTGCAGTCCAGCTCCTTTCCTGTTCCCAGGCAATGCGATTGCTAATTAAATCATTGATAGATTTTCGCTGTCAATGACCCATGATCACACCACCATCCCGCACCTACCTGTCCTGTGGGAGGTCCAGAAGCACAATGGCAGTACTTTCTGCCCCAAAGCAGCTTGGGAAGGTACCCGCTGTGCTGCAGAAGGAAGAGGTGCATCCATCACACTCCTTTCCACAGGGGGGCCAGTCTAGTGCAGAGAAAGTGCTCCCATTGAATCCCGTTGCCAGCAGAGCCACTGCCAGGATCACCACTGGAGGACCACGCAAGAAGGTAGGGTGTGGAAAGGGCCTGTGTTTGTATGTTTGAATAACAAGCTCTGAGCAACTATGTACAGTACTTAATGCTTAACATTTAATGTCATCACCAGGAGCTTTCTCCAGGTTGCAAATTTTGGCACATGATTCTCAGGACTTGGGGCGTTCCTGAATGGGCAACTCTATTTAATAGTATGCCACTTTCCCCATTAAGAGCTTCCTGAATATCTTCCAGTCTCCTTCTTCCCTCAAGAAACCTTACATTTAAATAAAGACCCTATAAGACCTATGAAAGATGGATGGGATTTCATTATTCTCTAGGAGAAGGAAATTCAATAAAGGAGCAGTATCGCTTCATTCTTACTTAATCTCATAAGGCCATATTGGTTTTACATACTTTGATTAACATGTTTTATCTCCTAGTGTGTCACTTGAAAATTTATACACAAAGTTGAAGTGACATGTTACATAATTTTATAGTAATAATTTGAATCTTCTTCATTATCTCTGGAGCCAAAGCCTAGGATATATCCAAATTCACAATGACAGCGGTCTGACATCACTTCAACTGCCATGATTCCATCCCATGGAATCCTAGGGTTTACACTTAGGGGAGAAGTTTAGAATTCTCTCCTAGAGAGGTATAGTGCAGAGGAGTGGACTAGAGGTCTCTGGTAGAGAGGTTTAAGTTGCTCTCCAAATAACAATTTCCAGGCTTCCATAGAAAGGAGCCATGACAATTAAACTGGTACCTAACTGCTGTAACTGTGCTGCATAGATACACCACTATATTATCTACAAGCTATCTACTTTATTTTGTGGACTTTAGAAATGTCTTGTTCTTTATTTCTATGTATCTTTCTCCCCATTCCCTTCTTTGTCTCTTCCCTCTCACCTCACAGTACCTTTTAACATCGTGTCATATAACAAAGAAGAAAATATATAGATAAAGATGTTTGGGCTGGAATTGTAAAGCAAACAGTCCAGATCCAGTATGTAGCTCGGTTGTGATATGTATATTCATTCACCTCCCTCCCCCATATCAAGGATTCAAGGCAGCTATCAGAAGTTTTCTGTGTGTATGTACCCATAACGATTTTGTACGAAAAACAAATCAGCAGGAGTAGCAGCATGTGAAAATAATTATAGCCCAGTCTGTTTTAACACATAGGTAATAGATATGATTTAGGTCAAGATATCTATAATTTAGCTCAAGAGCCAAAATGAGAGCACAGATCCATGTAGGGACAAAAGGGTATTCAGTTCTGCATCTTCCCTTTTAAAAACTTCTTGAGAACCCTTTAATTAGACATGCAATTCCAGGTAAAGAATAAAATGTATTTCATAAACATTAAACACAGAGCATGTATCTGGAATTTTATGCTCTATATGATTACACAACATTTAAAGAATAACTTTAAATGCCTATACTAATATTCTAATCATATTGTTGTTATATGCCTTCAAGTTGAGTCTAACTTATGGCAACCCTGTCCTAGGATTTTCTTGGTAAGTTTTATTCAGAGGACGTTTGCCATTGCCTTCCGCTGAGGCTGAGAAAGTATAATTTGCACAAGATCACCCAGTGAGTGTCCATGGCTGAGTGGAGATTTAGAACCTGGCTTCCTGAAATCCTAGTCCAACATTCATACCACTACACTGTCCTGGCTTTCATGGCTGGTACCACTTATGATCCTGCTGAAGCCCTGGTCAGTAGACAGAATCAAGATCTGATATGGGCTGTTGACAAGATCACTCCCAAACATCCTCTCCAATCCATTACTAACTGGGCTACTTGGTATACAGAAGACCTCAGGCAGCTGAAATGGGACAAATGACAACTGGAGTGCAGATGGCAGAAAACTCAACATATCCAACAAGACACAATATAAAGAACATCTTTGTTTGTATAAAGTTGCAATACACGCAGTGAAGAAAACTTTCTTCTCTGCACATATTGCATCTGGAGATTTGTATTAAGGCTGGTGACTCTGGTACCTTCTCTCCTGATTCTGAATCTAGAGCCTTTAGCAATTTTCTGTGATGCGTTTACTATCACTTCAGAAATAAAAATCTCTCAGATAAAAGGTGACTTAAACTTCATTACTATA
This sequence comes from Iguana delicatissima, assembly GCA_948472985.1. NCBI lineage: Eukaryota > Metazoa > Chordata > Lepidosauria > Squamata > Iguanidae > Iguana > Iguana delicatissima. Next base: position 28,840 of record CAOKZL010002400.1, on the reverse strand, counting down.
GCAGAAGTTTACACTGAGGTGGCCAGCAACTCCTTGAGTAGGATTACACTGGATCAGTTTCACTTGATGCATGCTATAGATGTGGACAAGCTGCTAGGATGAGTAAGGAAGACAACTTGTCCTCTTGATCCTTGTCTTTTTTGGCTGGTCACCCAGGGAGGAGATGCAATTAAATTTCAGTTACAATGTATTATTAATGCATCTCTCAAGGAGGGGAGTTTTCCATCTTGTTTTAAAGAAGTGGTGGTACGACCACTTCTTAAAAAGCCCTCCCTTGGACTTTAACAACTCTAAAACTTCCTTTTTGGTCAAGGTGATCAAGGGGGCAGTTGTTTTCCAACTCCAGGAAGTCTTGGATGATACACATTTCCTAGACCCATTTCAAACCAGTTTCAGAGCAGGATACAGAGTTAAGACCACTATGGTTACCTTAGTGAATGATCTTTGCCTGAGCATTGGCAGAAGAGTGTGTGTCCCTGCTGGTACTTTTGGACCTCTCAGTGGTGTTCAATACCATCGACTATAGAATCCTTCTGGTTTGGGAATTAAGGACACTGTGTATCAGTAGTTTCAGTCCCACCTCTCTCTGGTACTTAGGGATAGCAGCTGCTAAAAAAAAGAGTTGTTATATGGCATACCTCAAGGTGCCATTCTATCCCCAATGATGTTTAACATTTCCATGAAACTGCTGAGAGGGATCATCCAGAGGCATGGGGCAGGTGCTATCAGTATGATGTTGATACTCAGATTTCTTTATGCCTTCAGTAATAGCATCAGGTAAGGACTGTGTGTCTCCTCTGAATGTATGCCTGGAGGTGGTTATAGGTTGAGTGACAAAGAACAAACTAAAGTTGAATCCAGACAAGACAGAAATACTTACTTTCAAGGGTTCTAACCTGGGTTCAGAGAGGGTTACATTCCCCTGAAAGACTGCCTTTGCAGCTTGTAGGTGCTCCTAGATCTGTTGCTCCAGATGACAGCCTAGATAGATGCAACAACCAGGAGTGCCTGTTACCAGCTTACCTGCAGGGCCGAGATGGTAGCACACACATTGCTAACCTCACAAGTGGACTTCTGCAATGCACTATATATTGGGCTACATCTGTACCAAGTTTGGAAACTTTGATTAGTATAAAACATGGCAGCCAGACTGGTTATTGGTACATCTAAGCTGAACCAATATTAAAACCACTCCACTGGCTGTTGACTAGTTTCTGGGCAAAGTACTAAGTGTCGGCCTTTACCTTTAAAATCCTACGTGATTTGGGTCCTGGTTACCTAAACTATTGCCTTCTCCCATATAATCCATCCTGTATGCTGAGGTCCTCTGGGAGACATCTACTTCAGTCAGCCCAAATTAGGCTGAGTGTTACACAGAGGACATTTTCTCTGGCTGCTGCCAGATTGTGGACTGACCTGACGGAAGAGATCCATCAACTAGAGACGCTGTCTGCATTTAAAACAGCAGCAAAGCTTAGTCTCTTCCAGCAGGTCTATCAACATTATTTTTAATTTATGAATTTTAAAGTATTTATTGGTGGATTTTAGATATGTACTGGTTTTATGTGTTCTTTTAACTACAGTTATTTGTTACGTTGTTTGTTTTTCTTCCTTGCTTCAGTCTATAAGTAAAGAAAAGTAGAAATCAATCATCATCATCATCTGCTATTAAATAACAAAAGTGATCAGAACTTGCATCCCAGTGAAAATGAAGTGTCTAAACTAAAGCATTTACTTTATGATGACATACGAGTTCAAACTTTTAGAGTGTTTAAACACATGACACTGAAAGGCAGAGTGCTGTTCATGAAGAATTGCTTAAGTATCATGTGTGGAAATACTTTACCTGTTTAACAGATCCATGGTTTTGATTTACAAAACATCTCCAGTTTCCACTTCTGTACCTCACAAACTTTGTCATAAAAATTGGTTCCAAAAAAATTAAAAGTAATTTGTCCAATTCAGTTCATGTTGATCAAGTTAGTATCAGTAGCAATAATTAATAGTAACAAAGAATATTAAAAGGACTAATAAAATGCCAATATTAATATTGAGACATTTTATCAGTTTTTCAAGTGGCTTGTTAACCTTTGAAGAAATGTAGATATGCATAATTTAAAATAACTGAAAAGTCTACTAGAAGCATTTTTTAGAACCACATAATAAAGACAAATCATGTTCCTCTGCAACCCAGGAGAAAAAACCTGTTATCATATATAATTATATGAGTCATATTCATAATCATATTTTGTCCGCATTATAATTCATGTTTTCACTGCAAATGGAAAGGTAAGTGTTCATTAATGTAGAGGTGGGTTGCTTTGCCACTGTCTTCTTCAGCTTTTAGACTGTACTTCTGGTAAACCATTTGTGTAATGCAGTCATGCCTCAGACAACCAAACAAACAGGGAGACAGCAGAATAATACCCAAAGACAAATACTTCTAGATTTGAATCCACAGCACTTGTTATCCTTTGCTTTTATACCCTATGACTGGAATTAGACCAGAAGAACATGTGATTGCCAGCAACAATGTGTCTAATTCCATCCTTTCCCAAATATCTAGTACAACAAAATCAGAGCTTGGCAACTTTTTGCACTATAACTCTCAGAAGCCACTAGACAGCATGACCAATGGCTGTGATTGAGAATACAAGGTTTCTTGGCTCTGAACGTAATGAAACTCCTTTATTGAGAACATGAGACACAACCTCTACCAGTGGCAATGTATTTGTGCCACCTTTGGACCCACCCATCAAATCCACATTGAAAAAACTCTTTTGGGCACTCTCTAGTCTGTTACCATGGCATTCTGGTCTGGTCTTTGGTGAACTAAGATATCATTTTGATATCATAATTCAGCCCTTTTTCCTGCCACCAACTAAGTGTTTGTAAGGCTCCGCCGGACAAGCATGAAGCTAGGCATGGGCGATAGTTGTAAAGTACCAGATATAGCCATTTCCGCTTCATGGGGAAGCCATCCTACACAAACACTTTGATTGCAAGACAAAGAGAACTCTTTGTCTGTGAAAACACCCTGGCAAGCCAGGCACTTAACGGCCAAGCTAGCCGCATCTACATCTCAGCCATACTATTGTCAATTCGGTTCATAACTCAATCATGCAAATTCCGACCTTTCGGAGCCTTTGTCCCCAGACCAAAACTCATTGTTCTCCTGCAAAGACCAGTCCAGCCTGCAGTCGTTCTTTCCCTATAAAAGTTGTCCCGTTTTTGAGAGCTCTTTGGAACTCTCGCTGGACCTTGCTGAAATCACTTAACCTCTTGCTGAATCACTGGAACTCTCGTCTGACCTAGCTGAATAACTAGCTGAAATCACTAAGCTGAAATCACTTGAAGCTCCTTTTGGGTCTTCTTCCTTGCCTCGCTGCCGCTCGGTTCCACAGATTCCCCTCGGTCTCCATGCCGGGTTTCCTTCCTTCTCTTCAATTGGTGTCTCCAGGACTCCTGACAGGTGGCATATTGCTTATTTCTCCAAAATTCTCTTTCTTTCCTCTCTAGTTAGGTGTGCTTGAGTTTTATTATTTTTCTTGCTTAATAAAACTGTTAGTATTTTAAACTGCTTGACTCCTCACTGACCTGAACCGGTACACATAGGATAAAAGATCTCACTGCGTTGCCCTGCCTCTCATTAGCCAAGAGAGTGCTCCAGCTAATTTTCCCCATCTTGCTTGTTGTTGTTTGGTTATTTGGGCGCCCCTCCCAGGACCCCCAGTTTACAGGGTAACAGGTCCACTGTCTGATAGCATCTTCCTTTTCACAGGGCCATCTCTAACGCTTTCTTTCATCTGACTGAATAAGTGAAAGTCTGATGGCACCAGATCAGGGCTCTAAAGCAGATGTGGCCCCACCAATCATTCCTTTTGTGCAAGTGGGGGGTTGTGTATTATCATGGTGTGACTGGATCGCATTCAGCTGTTTTCATGGTCTTTTCTTACCGGAGTGGTGCAACGCAATAGTTGCTGTTCATTGCTGTCACATGCTCAAGGAAATTAAGTACACTTCTGTCATCCCAGTAGGCATTCACCATAATGTTCTCTGCTGAACACTGGCTTTTGAATTTCTTTGATCTAGGACTATGACTCTGGAGACCAGGGTTTGATTTCCTGCGCAGCCATAGAAATCCACTGTGTGACTTTGGGCACGTCATACATACTCTCAGCCCCATGATAGGTTTGTCTTAGGGTCTCCATAAGTCAGAAACTACTAGAAGGTGCACAACAACAACAACAACAACAACAACAGAGGAGGCAGTCCCATCACGATCCTGGCAGTGCCACTGCTGGGATGGGAGCATGTCCCCAATGTTCCCCTCCGCACTTGGCCAGCTGCCTGTGGAAGGGTAATGCAAGCAACACGTGCCTTTCTTCCACAGTGCAACCAGCCATTTCCTGTACTGCACTGAGGAAGAAAGCACCTAAATCACATTTCCTCCCTTTCCGCATGGCCGCTGGCAATGGGAGCATTCAGCAATTGGGGGCCATTACTGGATTTTTACCAGTAATGGAGTATCTTGTTATTGTGACAGATGGGGACACGTTGGCAGCAGGACTGTGACAACATTGTGTGAAAACATGACTCACAAACTGCCAGCAATGCATCCCCACCATTGGACAGTGATGTTGTGCAGAAATAGCCATGGATTGGACTGTCAGAGCCAGCTGATGAAACTGATTGTGAACAATTGCTTATCCCAGCTGTATGTTTCACAGGGAACAAGACATTATACTGGAGGCCTGTGACCATGAAGGCTTGGGCCATGCACATGGCATGAAGGGACCTACAGATGAGCAAATTAACAACAATGACCAGGGTCATATTGTAACCATGAGTGGACTGACAAATTGTGAATTCAGCAGCCTACAACCAAACTGTATCACATTTGGAAAAATTCCAAGAGCTATCTCACATGCCTGACACCAAAATAAACAAACCCCGGCACCATTTATCTGTAAAGTAAACTGACATGTGAACGTCTTCTGAAGCTTCATTAAAATGGAGTAGAAACTTGCTCTAAACCTCCATGTTAGCCCTTGTCTCTGCTGTCACCCTGAGTCTATGTAGAGTTTGTGCAACCCCAACTTTGCATCATAAAAACAAAGCAGGAAGGCCCAACAGGACAAGCAAAATTAAAATCACCAACTAACGCTTACAACTCTTGAACTTTCCTTAGTTCAACTTTCCTACAGTTTGCCATTTGTGAGATGGCAACAGTGTTAAACAATACCAGTTTGTATACGTAAGCAGGTAAGGTAGGTGGACAGTACACAGAACCTTCTAAAAGCAGAACAGGCCAAATATCTCTATGGGGTGCCTGATCCATATAGAATCCACCATCCAATGAGAAGCCCAACAGTTCAAAATGTTTAGAATGAACTAGGAGAAAGCAAAAGGAGTGATGCAATGTCATCTTTTGGCAGTTTTGCCTCTATGCCACAGTGTTTGGTAATTTCTTTCCTCGTGAACCTCCCTGTTAATCTGCTATCTAACTGTGGATTCCAGATGCTTAACTGGTTTGAATTACTGTAAACAGAAAGGAGCAATGTGGAAAATCTGCAAAAGAATACTAAAGCAGGGCTTAAAACCATCACATATATTATGGGCATCTGAAACTTCCTAGTAGATATGCACCATGGAACTAGCATGTCTAACCAAACTGGACCTAGCACCTTAAGGAAGTGGCGATCAAACTGCTTGCCCCTTGTACTCTATGTACCAGTCCCTGTTGTTGGCTCACTGGGCCTTTCTTTGTTGGCAATTCCAAGCAGAATGAGGGCCTCTACAATGGGAGCACTTATGCTCCAATTTGTATAGGTGATGTGAACAGAAGGCCCTAAGAACCAAATTGCCAATACACAAGGAACTGTTGCGAAATCTGCATTGGCCTCCTGCAGTTGGGTTCTCTGAACTATATGTCTGCTGTGATACCCATCATCTTGATTGGGTAATTACCTGCATACATAACTGGGTTTGCAGCAGATCCTAGCAAAGGGAGAGATTGATTATAATCTTATACTAAATGTTTCATCATAAAAGGCCATGAAGATCCCATGAAGTCTGCATTGGGTGCTAAATAGTCAATGTACTAACTCAAAGATAAGGCATGACAACTTTGCACTCTAACTATGACCAGAGCATAAATAAGAAAACCTGGTGGCCAGGTTTGGCCCACATCTGATCCACACACTCTTTCCTACATTTCTAATTATTGAGCTCTTCCCCCATGTTTTTCTCTCATTCCCACAGAGCAGTTAAAAGGCATTTGCTGACCAAGCCATAGCTGTTTGCAGGCCTGCTGTTCTGTGAATACAACACAATCTGTAATTGTTTCTAGCCCCATGCAGGGAAGTTCCAAGTTCACCCCCACAAGACCATGTTTCTAAGCCCTATTGATTGTAACTGCATTGCTAGAGTCACCTGGTCCATACTGTCTTGGAAGCCTTGTGACAGAGGTGTAGCTTCGCTGGGCTGACTGGGCCCCTGCCTTCTCTAAAACACTGCTGATTGCAATATTAGTCTTTGGTCCCATGTCAGTTGTTCCCCAAGAGCTGCCAACAGTTAAGAATCTCATTAGTAACCCATACCCTGTGTGCTTGTGTGTTTTCCAGATGGTGGGAAGCCCCAGAAGGTTCCAGTCAGCGCTGATAGGGCTCTCTCTGAAGCCTGCTCTAAGACTGGTGCTAAAATTTTGTTGTTGTTGTTGTTATGTGCCTTCCAGTTGTTTCTGACTTACGGTGACGCTAAAGTGAACCTATTGCAGAGTTTTCTGGGTCTGAGGGTATGTGATGCACCCAAGTTCACTCAGTGCAAGTTATATCTCCCTTAATTTCTGGATGAAGGTAAAATAACTGAGGGAACACTTTTCTAGTTGGAACACTTTTTCAAAGGCTTTTCACTTCCCTGTTCCTCTTGCGGACTCCGTTGTAAATTAACCATCATTCTAAACTGTTGTATCAGAGGCAGGAGTCAAAATAACCCCTACATGTATTGAACTATCTGTATTGCACTTGTGAATAATCAAAAGTCAAACCCACAAATGTGAAGGGAGGGCTGTATTTTATTTATGTTTTAAAGTTTTATTTGTTTTTATAATGATTTTCTACTGTTTTTACATGGCTGTTTTAATTGTTTTAAACTATATTGTACATGTTTTTTATCCTTTCTGGAAGCCTCCTTGTGTCCCACTCTAGGAGAAAGGCAGCATATAAATACATTAAATAAATAAATAAACAAATAAGGTAGTAAAATATGGTATCGATATAAAAGTTGTAAAATATGAGGTATTAATCTGGAGCACAAGACCAAAAAGAGACAAGCAAGACCTTGATATTAAGTCCAGGCCCTCTAACCAACTCAACTAAATGGAGGCTTAGCAAAGCACAGGAGGAACAAGGCCCTTGTGGGCCACTCAAAACATCCAATAAGGCAGGGCAAAAATCCCCCACCATTAGCTGAAAGCAACAAGTCTTGGGCCTAGCAGGCCTCCAAAACAACTCATTTGTAACTGCTATTGTATTCATGATCCTTATGTAGCCCCTTGTTTAGGGGCTGTGTAAAGACTGGGAAAGTTCTCTGTTACTGTGGTCAATGGCACTCCCTCCCAGGGTCTACAATTTATTAATCCACTACATTAAATTGATATCTCCACGTGGCTAATATTAAAAATCATTCCACGTGTCTGAAAGGGTCACTGTACGAGCACGTAAGCAGGTGCAATTGAACGGCTGATGTTAGGAAAATTCCGGTCTGGCCAGTGACTTAATCTGTCACATAGCCCCAAGGAGCCCTCCAGACAGTCCAAACATCAAGCACACAAGGGGTCCCCTGCCCCAAAATGGTAGCTCAATAGAATTACAATCAGTTTGCCAAGCGAGGGCAATTTCCACTCTGCCGATGCCTTTGTTCTACTCCAGCAGAGACATTCACAAACCATCGCGAATCATCAAGCCGGAGATGTCCATTGTTGAGGGCTTTGATCTAGCCCCTCTTTCTATTGTTTTCCCCGGGGAAAAACTAGCCCTCTAGGTACATTTCCCCCTATAAAAACCCTCTGTTTTTAGCGGTTTGGGGAATTGCTCTCACTTGCCACCCGGCTTGCTGTCACTCTGTTTGCCGAACGTCCCCCTCAGCCCCCTCCCACATGCTGAGTTTCATCACTCTTCACTTTCCATCCTAATTTGGCCTTCTTGGACATCTGGATCAGGTGGAGTATTACCCTGAAACCCTCTCTAAAATCCTCTATCAATTTTCCTCCCTTATTTTCTTTTAGGCTCTGTGTGAGTAAGTGTGAACATATGTAAGTGTGCAATGACTGACATATTATAAAAATAAAATAAAAATCATTTATTAGACATTTTGTTTGGTTTTTGATCTGACATTGGGTTTTAAGGTCCTGCTAGGTTACCCCGCCTCTTGCTTTGCCAACTTGTGCTCAAGCTAACTTTCCATTCCCCATATTATATTTTGATTACAGTGACAGGCACCCCCTGAACTCAAGATAACTGACTCAGTGACTGGGACCCCCAGGACCCCCGGAAATCGGGGTAACATCTCCCAAATGCCACTTAACAGTAAGCAGTCGCTGGGACTGAAAGAGGGCCACTCCTCTGTTGATCAAGAAGCAGCTGTCTGACATTCCCATCTATCCTTGCATGAGTGCTCCCCAGTGGGGAGGGGGAGATTTATACCAGAGATAATTTGAGGAAGGAGATGAGAAAGTCAGGGACTACTTCCCAGTCAACAGGGCATGGATTCCATTGATCCTAGCAGCTGCTTATCAGCAAGAGGGGTTTGGGAGAGTCTCACAGGAATCCACTAAGTAGTTACAGGATTCCTTCAAGGGTCTTGTTAAAGACCAACCCACTTTATTTGGATTAGACTTTTGTGGATAGCAGTAGCTCAAGTTGTCCCACTTGCTGAGGTGGGAGGAGATGTGCTGTTGCTCCCTTATGTTGCAGACATCTCCCATCACTTCCCTGATATTCTTTTTTAAAAATGCTGACCTGTTCCTGCCAGTTCTTTCTAAACAGCGGCGGCAAGGAGATGAGCAGCAGTTGCCACTCAAGCCGGCAGCGGAAAGATAGAGCAGTAGGAAAGCTGGGAAGCTATTCCCACTGCTGTGAAAATGTGGAGGACATGGAAGGGGCAACAGGCAGGCACAGCAGAAAAGAGGTGGAATAGCAAGTGACTAAAGGGGCAGGAGATGAAAGGACAAAGAATGATGGAAGAGCACTGAGCAAAGCAAAAAGGAAGAGGAGGTACAGCATGAGAAAGCAGCAGATGGGCAGGCAGCAGATGAAGGAATAGTGAGCAGACACAGCAGCAAGGTGAGGTAGGGTGGCAAGGTTCGGTCAACCGAAACTGTATATCTTTGAATGAAATCACATCTTTTTTCCCCCTCTGCTGCTAGCCTTCACTTTACATGTCAAAATTCTCTCTCATTCTCCAGAAAGGATAGAGGCTATTTAGGGTTAAATTTAAAAATTGAATTAATGGAAAAGGAAGAGGGAGTGCTGCAGAAAGCATCTAACATGCCAATTATGTTACTTGGCTTTGAGGAATTTGTATATGGCAACCAGCCCTGCTATACTGGGATCCTTTTAAGAGGAGACACTGAGAACAGAAACTGGCCCTTCCACATGCAAAGCTATGTATGTACTGTAACAAAACCAACACTGGCATGGTGGAGGTTCATGTTAAACAGAGTAAAAATTGCTTTACATTTCCAACATCAACTTCTACTAGTAAGTGGACAGCCAATTTGTCTTCAGTGATCACACTTCAGCCAAAAGACCAAAAAGTGCCAGTAACTGATGCTTCTTCCCTTTTTTCCCATCTGTCTGTGGTGTTTTGTTTTTAATATATTTTATCTGATTTCAAATTGTTTGGTTTCACTGGGTTTTTATTGTTGTAAGGTATGCCAAGCGTGCTTTAGGTACAATCTAGAGTAAATACTGAAAAAAGAAATTGCATCTGCCAGCTGCTCTCTGGGTTGTTCCCAAACGATACTCTCTATTTTGGGATCATGTACAAATTTCCCTCTGTCTGTCCCATTCCCATGGAAAATGAAAAGTGAAAATACATATTTCTTTTTCTTTTAATTGGTTTGTTCCCTCTAAACCCACCATCCAAATGCTGTATCTATATTTGTCTTCTTATATTGTTACCAAGAACAGCCCTTATAGATAATGAATTTACAATTGTAAATATTTTCCAGATGGCTTACAAATGCAGAACATCATAAACAAACAAACAAGTGCAATAACAGATGAAATAATAAAACTCTCCATCTGGCAGGGTTTAACTGGACTGTGCATTTGTTACCAGGTGTCCCCCGCCCAAGTTGGGGTATATGATCAAATGTTCCTCTATTAAAACAACAACTTCATATAGAAAACAAGAACAGGCAAGTTTTCCCACTGCATTTAGACATCCCCCCCAGTAAAGAAAGAGAAAATGAGGGAAACGTCTGAATGAAAACTGCCTAGAGTTCTGACCTTCTTTTCCCCTTATAGCAGACAGAAGACTCTTAATTACCCTAAAGGCATCAGATCCCCTTTGATTTTGGAAGCTAAGCAGGGTCAGCCCTGCTTATTACTTCAGCCCTTTCCACACAGCATTTTCCATGCGAAAGGGCGCCTGGAGCATCGCGCAATTATGAAGAGCGATCTGCATGATGCACTCACAGTTGCGCGATGCTCCAGGGGCCAGCAGGCGCCGATCACACACCTTTTCATTTTCGGCTAGAAGCCGAAAATGGTGTGCGATTGCACATTGCTCCCGGGCCCCACACGCACTTACCTGGCACGTGGAGCCTCCAGAGCTGCTTCAGTCATACTTCCTGCCCCAGGAAAGCCTGGGAAGGTCCCAGGCTGCACTGCGGAAGGAAGAGGTGGGGCTCTCATGTGAGCAGGCAGCTCGTGTGGAGCCGAAGGACCCCAGATGCGAGAGCTTTTCGCCAGACGCTGCTCGCGTGATCCTCACACCCCAGCACCGGAAGAAGGTAAGGTGCGGAAAGGGTGTTCGATAGGAGATTGCCAACCAATACCAGTTGCTGTAGGTTATATGTCAGAGGAAGGAACTAGCAAAACCACCACTGAGTATTCTTTGGCTAAGGAAACCCTATGAAATTCATTGGGTTGCTAAAAGCTGACAGGCTACTTGTGAAGGCACATATATGGAGAAAGAGAAAGAAAGAGAGAGAGGGGTGGGAGAAAGTGTTTGCATGCTTACTTCAGAGGTGGGGAATTTGTGGTCCTTCAAATGTTCCCATACACAACTCCCATTAGCCTTCACCATTAGCTAATCCTGATGGGAGTTGCACCTTCTGGAGGGCCATGTTTCCCAGCTCTGCCTTATAATGATAGAGATCAAATACAGGCTTACTGCTTCTAGGAGAATTAGATTAAAGTCTTATGCTGAACGGCATTTCTAGTAAGTCGAACTTTCAGTACCAAAGTTTGCATACTGTGAATCCCTTGACTGTTGTAAGGAATAATTAGAATGATTAAATGGATCCAGATTAAAGAGATTAAAAGGATACACAACAGATCTACTGCATGTATATGCAGAAGTAGGCTTCGTTGACTTCTGCAGAGCTTACTGCCAGGTAGATATCTGGTTACAGCCTCAGGGGTATCTTCTGACTGCAAACACAGATTATCAGCTACATGCTGTCCTATTTAGTGTCTTGACCATTAACAATTAATAAAGATCAATGGATAATGTAACTCAGTTAGTAATACAGGGAAAGTATGGCTGACTGTAGCACTTGGCTGCAACTGCTGAGTGGTACTCCAGAGGAGGAGAGAACTTCCACGACTATTACTGGAGGGCATTACTTGATTGAGGCATGGGGCAAACTAAACGCCTGTGGGTAGTAGCTGCCAATAGAGGCAGTGGACCGAAAGATTGTTTTATACTGGACCAAAAGTAGCTCTAATTTTCTTTCTGGCTAGCATGAAATAGTACCAGGGATCAACAGCATTGCACTCTTGCTTTTGAAGACACTGTTCTTTGTTGTAAGCAAAGACTCTCATTTTGCTGTCTGCTTGCTCCTTCTGTACTGCACATATTTCTTCTTGTTGTATGCCTTCAAGTAGTTTCTCAGTTATGGTGACCCTATCATAGAATTTTCTTGGCAAGATTTGTTTAGAGGGAGTTTTGCCTTTGCCTTCCTCTGAGGCTAAGGCCATTCCCACACTACACCATTATAGTACTATTATTCTACTTTCAACAGCCTGTGGAATTCTGGGGTTTTTGGTTTAGGGAGGGGCATTTTAGAATTCTCACTCAGATTGCTCTTTGGCCTCAGTAAACTACACTACACCACATTGGCTCTCATTGCACATGAAAATAGTCATTATAAGCAGACAGTATAACAAACACCATTATTCTTCAATATCCTTCAGTCACAAAGAAATGTGACTGCTGTGCCATAGATGCACCTGAAACTTCCTAGTAATCTAGGAAGAACTAGTTTGCTTCTAAATCCCTAATAATTTGGAGTAACTACAAAGTGTTATAATTTCCATAATTTCTTTCTGAATTATTTTATTTCCAGGCAGGAACCACTGCATTTCTGCATTTTCCGGCTTCCATCATGCGTGCTTGTATGTGTCCACATCCATAAACATATCTGTCTAACTACATAGATATGGTTATAGCTATTTAATGATTAAGGACTGGTGTGCCTGCTTGCACAGCTACCATACAACTTTCTATTATTGATGTATGTCAGTAACCTCACTTAAGAAGCTCTGAAATAGACAGGAGAGAGAGGTGTTGTTGTTGTCACTTGCTGCTCCCACAGCCACATGAAAACAACACTTTTAATGCAAAATGATGGAGAAACTCCCTAATCTGCCACATAAAAGAAGACATGACAGCATGAGGGACAATAATTAATAGTTTGTGGGCACATGGGCAAGATTCCTAAACTGGAAAAGGAAATAGACGGAATGGGAAATAGATGACAAACAGGCTGTAGGGTGGGGAGACAGGAGGAGTGTTTGAGTATTAAGTTCCTCTAAGCTTGTGTTACTGAAGGCCTGAAATAAAAGACTAGGGCTTTAGTTAGAAGGATCAGACTAGCTGGTTAGTAAATGATTCACCACATTGTGTGCTTTTAATCTTCAGCAAGATCATTAAAGTTAAAAAGACTTTCCCTCCCTCCCTCCCTCCTGCAAAATGGGAGAGCTAAGAATGCTGCCAAGAATACCACCCAGAAACCAAATTTCCCTGGTTTTACAGGAACTACACTGGCTGTCGATATATCTCTGCTCCAAGTTTAAGATGACATGATGATGACAGTACTTGAAGAAATGTATTTTCCTCTATGCACCTGCCCAGCATTAATATCTGCTGAGTGGGCCTGCCTCTGTGCCCTGCCATTTGGAGCAATTCATTATGTGGAAAGAGTCCTTTCAGTTGTAGCACCCTAGTTGTGTAATGCCCTTTCGTTATGGGCTGAACTGGTGTCAGCATTGTCCCCATTTCAGCACAAAGTTAAAATGTAGCTTTTCAATCAAACTGTTACAGCTTCCTTTTGGTCAGTTAGATTGTGGGCTTTTGGGCTTTGCTCATTTTGTCGAATTGGGTTTTTTTATGTTTTAAAGTTGTTTTTAATTATTGTACCTTGCCTTGAGATCTTTGAAGACAGGATAGGATAGGATAGAGATATTTACATTTATAGAGATATAACACAAAAATGCTGCCTCTGCTTTGTGTACAGGATGGCATTTTTTACCATTTGGTACTTCCTACTCACTCTGGCCTTTACTAATAAAGGAAGGCCCATGGCTCAGCAAGAGAGCGTATGCTTTGCAGGTTTCATCTCTTCATTCTCCAAGTAAGGCTGAGAGTGAAAAGGATTCTTGTCTACAACTTAGGGGCTTTCTGCAGCACTCTCCCATCCCGCCATGGAGATGGGAAAAAGACAGGACCATGATGAGGCTTCTGCATGATGTTGTTGCAGTCCTGTACTTCTCTTGCCCCCAGGCGGTGCTATTGCAGGTTAAGTCATTGACAGGTTTTCCCTGTCAGTGACCCGCAATCATGCCACCATCACAGCCTGGGAAAGTACCCGGCTGTGCTATGGAAGGAAGCGGTGTGGCCATCGCACTTTTTTCAGCAGGGAGCCAGCCATTGCAGAGGGGAGCACTCCCGTTGTGGACCTTTCCCAGCAGAGCCACTGCCGGGATCCCCATCGGATGCTTCCACAAGAAGATAAGCTGCAGAAAGGGCCTTAGACATACTGTGGGTTGAGGGTGAGGATGATAAGGAAAGACTACGTGGTGTATCTTCTTATCTTGCCACTGCCATGAAACACTGCATTTAACTTTAATGTTTTAGGACAGCTGTAGCATGATTCTGTTCTTTCAGAATACTGAAAGTCATTTCAAGGTTCATTATTCATTACTGTAAAAGTTATTTCTTTTCCTGCTTTCCATTGCACCCTCTGCTTTAATTGTACTGAGGAGGGAGTCACAGATGCAATGAGTTGTGAATCACATGGGAGGCACCATGCTGGCACATTGTGGAATGAAAAAACAATGGTTGGTATTTGGAAATGAAGCTGAACAAATAACTTAGATTCCCAGAAAGATAGGATGATGACCCATGTCTAAATAATTCTCTAGAGTAGAGCAATATGGCCGTCTCATTTCTTTCTCTATAAAAACACCCTTTTGAATCATTGCTTGCCACTTCTAGTGGGAGGAGCTAGCAGTATCAAGAGCTATACAAGAGGGACCTGCAATAAATTAAGCTAAAATGCAGCATGGACTATTCCTGTTCAGGATTCCAGCTCCCTGCCCAGCTATGTTCATTTTCAGGACACTCTGTTCCATTTCCCAGCAAGTGTTCCATTTTCCTTGGCTAACTGCTAGTCAGCATTTCAGCCCACTGAGTTTCATTCTAAGGACACAAGAATAGCCTTGCTGGATCAGAATAAGGTCCTCCTAGTCCAGGATATGATTTCCAGTACCACTACCTAGATGCCTCCTGATGGTCATGAGATCCACTAGCTAAAAGGCTTTAGGAAACCCCACTGCAGCGTTAGATATACTACTAACATTATGTCGATACAACTGCATGGAGGAACTTGCCACCAGCACAGCAGTAGGATATCAGACCCTCCCTGCATAATGTGAATACGGGTGTAACTCAGTTAACACAGTAGACATGTTTCTGGCTATTTGTTAAGTAATAATTTGGTAGCACAGGCAGAAATAAAATGGAAAAAATAAAGATAGGTTCTTACACCACAAAAAAGAAAAGCAGTTCAACAAATCTCAGCAAACTTTGAATTCAAAACTAAAAATATACACAGGTAAAATACTTCAACAAGGTTCAGTAAGCCTTGGCTAAGTAAAGAAAAACATTTTGAACTTTCTAGAAACTACTTCAAGCCTTCTTCCAAAACTCATCCCCAGATGGCTTTTTCTGTGATCACCCTCCACTTTTCTTTTGATTTCTACTTTGGTGGCCAAACAGACAGATCTGTGCCTTTTCATCATGCTAGGGATAACTGGTGAGGCACGCTTGTCTACCCTTCCCCTTTCTCTCTGGTTTGCTATCCATGTCTGGTCAATAAGGGATTCTGGCAGCAGTTTCTGTTTACCTTGCCTCTTGTAGGCAGGCACACATAACTTCAGCAGGATCAAGTACGGCAGAAACCTATGCTTTGCCAGCTGAAGCTTTGTTGCATTAGCTATTATGGACATTCTGTTGTGACCTAACACGGAAAGTCTGTGTTTATCCAGCCCTTCTTTACCATTCTCCCAATGCTGATGCTGTTAAAAACACTTTGTAGAAAGAGGATGAGTGGAGAAACAGAGTGGGCATAAGCGGCCATAAAAAGACTGTAAAAAGGAGTTTCACTGCCAAAGGCTTTGTTAACTGAGGTATGCCTGAATAACATGCACTGAGCCGTGATTTGCAGTGAAAGTTTTCAAGTTTCAGAACTTGTTTTTGTTGTTGTTTTTCAGATGGAAAAAAATGATATAGTTGATTGAATTCCGAGAGAAAAAGATGTATCCAGAAAGCTCCATGTTAGAGTTCATATAATACTGATGATCTTGATTTTTTTCCCCTCATAACAGTGGCACAATTACAGATAGTTCATCTTTGGGCCCTTTCACACTATGCACTTATAGCACTATGTTTCCACTTTAATCACCATGGCAACGTCCCATGGAATCCTGAAATGTAATTAGAGAGGAATATTTAAAATTCTCAGCCTGAGAACCCCTCTGGTGCCTGATTAAACTATACACCTCAGGATTTCAGAGGAAGCAGACAAGGCTGTTAAAGGGCAATAAAGAGACATGGCTGCGTATTGTAAAAGGGCCCTATGAATATTTATACCAATGCCTGTTCTTCATGGTTGCCTGCTTCAGTGGAATAAATGTGGAAGCGAATGCTTTCTCTGTTTAGAATAAAGTCTTTCTCACATTACACAGTTATAGTACTTTGATATGAAACACTTTGATTACCACGACTCCATAAATCCTATGGAAGTCTGGAATTTGTAGGTTTTTTAGGTATTTAGAATGCCAGAGAGTTCTAGCATCTTACCAAACTACAAATCACAGGATTATATAAAATGCAACCACGGCAGTTAAAGTGGTATCAAAATGCTATAGTTGTGTATTATGAAAGCAGTTGAAGATTCATTATTGTATATACAGTACTTTCCCTTTATCTTGTGGAGGGTAAACAGTTTTCACTTTCGCCACATATATTTCTCTCAGTTCGTCACTGCACCATCTTTCTTGGAGAAATAGGAGCAACTCCTGAACCTTTACACTACAACATGAGGGACCTTTCCGCACTCCACTGTTATAGTGCTTTTATTCCACTTTCAACATCCTATGGAATCCTGGGGTTTGCAGTTTAGGGAGAGGCATTTAGAATTCTCAGCCAGAGAGCTTTTTCGCCTCAGGATACTACAAAGCCCAGAATTCCACAGGAAGTTGAAAGTGGAATAGTAGCACTGTAGCAGTGTAGTGTGGAAAGGCCCAAGCTGTGGCAAGAAAGGGAATCCTGAATTATATTGTGCATACATACAGCATGGAGACGGAGTCATATCATTGGGACATTTTTAGGCAATGGAGGTGGAGCAGCTGCGGAACAATGCATTTTTGTTTTTTTCCAACAGTGAATCCAGTCACTAAGAAAAAGAAGGAGAAAAATAAAAAGTGCATCCCTTGGCTCGCGTGTAAACAGCAAGTAGCTTGGGACAATCACTAGGAAGGGGAGGGCTATGGGCCAGCAGTGGGGTTAGAAAGCCAGCAGGAAGCTGGTGGGAAGAGGGCTAATACGTCCTGCAGAAACTCAGTGGGTAACTGAGAGAGCCAGCTGGAAACATTCTGGCAAGTTGGGGAGGGTTTTATTCTTGTATCAGAGCTTAGAAGTAAATATGATATTAACAATAAAGGCTTTAGCTGTGACCTAATATATTTTTCATTTGTTAGGTTTCGTTCTTTCCTTCTGTGTGTTTAAAATGCTTTGGGGGGTATTTTAGAGGTGTCTGTTTTAACATTGAGACTACTAGTTAATTTTGTGGGTTCTGGCAGTGAGGAGGATAAAGGATATATGTGTATGTGCACATATGAGCCAGTGTAGTCTAGTGGTCTCAGTGCTGGACTAAGACTCCAGGAGACCAACGTTCAAGTTCCCACCCATCCATGTAAACCCACTGGATGGCCTTGGGCCAGTTGTACTCTCTCCATTTCAGAGGAAGGCAACACAAACCAGCTCTAAACACATCTTTCCAAGAAAACCCAGTGACAGGGTCACCATAAGTCAAAAACAACTTGAAGGCACTCAGCAACAATAAATGTGTGAGAGAGACAGCAGGAGAGACAGAGAGAAGGAATGCATGTATTTATGGCTGGTAATCCAGGACTCTGGCCCATGTTATCTGCTGCCTAAAGCAAAGCAGCAAATGAAACCACTCCTACCCAAGTCCTGATGCGTGATAACTGAAGGCCAGCCAACTATATTAGGCACATGAGGAAGCAAATTTCTTAAGTGTCATCACCATTCCCTGGTATAGAACAAAAATTAAAATGAAAGAATAAAAAAATAGTATCAGCCCAGATTCAAGGTGGGAGAAAAATGTTGTGCATGTATGAGTGGTTTCCCATATTCTCTTATTAAATTCCTTGCTCCCTCTAATGTCAAGGGGTTTGTCAGATGTGTCAAAACACAGGAAATGAGAAATAAAGGTGGTGATCTGAGATGAGAGAGATTTGCAGATGAATTGTCTGGGAGAGAGAAGGTGAGAGAGGAAGCAAAACAGTATACATCCTCTGAAACAGGTTTCTGTTAGGATTGTCAGGTAAAAATTATTCCAGACCCTGGGATTTCAGGGCCAAAACCGAGACCTAAGGACAACCCCTTGTGATGTCATCATAATGGACACACTCTGGTGATGTTACAAAGATGATGTTACAAGGGACAGCGCCAGCATTAAGCCCATGATGCCTTAAGCATCAGTCCCAGTTGCACAGAGTAATATGATGCAAACAAGAATCACCAAGGCAGTGCTCTTCCTCTGAGATTCTTCCCCATCATCTCAAAGACTGGGGAAGCTTGGCTAGGCCCTGAGACCTAGGCCATTTCCCCAGTACACTGTTATAATGCTATTATTCCACTTTCAACATCCTGTGGAATTCTGGGGTTTGTAGTTTATGGAGGGGCATTTAGAATTCTCAGCCAGAGAGCTCTCTGGCCTCAGTAAACTACAAACCCCAGAATTCCACAGGATGTTGAAAGTGGAATAGTAGCACTATAACAGTGTAGTGCAGAAATAGCCCTAGTTTCTGTTTTTGCAGAAAACTGTGAGTTCAGAAGTGTTGTGATTCACTCCAATGTCTCCTTTGCATCCTTTGTATTCAGTCTCCTGCAAAGGTCACTTGTCCTTTGAAAATAACCATGACCTCTACTGCAGCCATTTTGTTGTGATGACCTGTGTTGTTTCTCAGATTCCCAAATGAGCTCCCAAACTCACTGGCACAAAAAAGCTTGAAACTCCTGATAAACCATCTAATATTAGAATAAACATATAGTTAGTTAATCAGTATCACCAAATGTGTGACAGACTGTTTTAAGACAGCTGTTATAATACAAACCAAAAGCAAAACTACTCTCCAAAATGCACAGATAATAAATCCCAGTGTTTTTCAATATTAGTGTGAGTGTATAAAATAGGGGTAGAAAAAGTCCAAATACTGTTTTGCAGGCCTTGAGCCCCCCAGATTGGACCAGCTTGAGCTCGTTGCACCCCCTCCCCCATATTTCTGGACCTCCTTTTTTCCTTACCAAGAAAAAGAAAGAAAGAAAGAAAGAAAGAAAGAAAGAAATTGCCTCCAGAAACAGTGATTCACCTTGTAATAGGTTGCTGCCTATCCCAATATTGTGAAATATTTTAAAAAAATTCAAAACCAGTACTGGACATTTTTCTGGGTTTGGGATATGTTTGTGGTAGGCTGTATGGCCTTCAAGGGGTCCTATAGGTAGAAAAATGTACTCCTAGACTGCCACAGTTGCCCACCATTGCTGCACGGTGTTGCATTTTATCCTTCTCAACTAATTTGTGCAGGGGTAGCATGGAAACCTACTGGGTGACCTTGGGTGCATCACACACTCTCAGCCCCAAAAGACTCCATGACAGAGTCACCTTAGGGTTCCCATAAGTCAGAAATTGCTGTAAGGCCCCGCATTGGGGGTCCCCAGTATCAGTATGGTTTGGAATGGCACCATATCTAATTGGCATCATATTTAATTGGCAACACACTTTAATTTGTACTGATATCAAAATCCAACCTGAACGTGACTGGCAGGTCAAACCAAAAGAGGAAGAAACCTGACTGTAAATATGGAGGCCACAGGCAGGTCAATCTTGGTATAACCTAGGTCAATTATCAGGTAAATCACTGCTGTTCCAGAGAATAATAGAAGCTGGAATCTCCTGAAGAATGCCCTTGTGAGAAGCCCACTAGGACACTGATTGACATCCCTCGTACACCTGGACTCCTTCCTCTTTCTTTGTTGCACCCACAAAACAGAGCTATTGCAACAGTCATCATGTCTTTGTCAACCAAACACTGTGAGCATTAGTGGGTTGACAGCCCATTGTCTGGGTTGCAACTTCCATTGTTCCACACCTGAAACTGCACATACCTTCCACTGCCACGGGTTATTTTTTTGGGTACAAATACCTCTGATTTCAGGATGCCCGGTGCAGTCTCTTGAAGGTCTACCCATCACTCTGTCCATCTGGCTCCTGAATGAGAACTGTCCTTAGGTCCTACCTAAGCCAAAATACATTTCTGCTCTTCGCGACTCTTCTGGACTGGTAATTATAAATCCCCCCAAACCCCTCAGCCTCTCTTATACATAATTTTTTTCCTCCTTCATTTTTTTCTCCTTCAGTTAGCTCTTGTGTGAATGTGTGAGTGTGTGTATCTTGTGTGCATGCATGAGTGAATTTCCCCCAATAAAAACACATTTTTAGCTTACTTTTGAATCTTTGGCTGTTTCTTTTCCTGCGTGAGCCCATAAACATTGGTAGCAAGATCTCACAAAGTTGCCCCGCTCTCGTTAGCCTCTTGATTTTGAGCTAATTAATTCTCCACCCTTGCAAGGAGGAGTGGCATTGCGGGTTGGCCTTTGTGGCATCTACATTTTGAGGTAACATTACTTGAAAGCACACCACCACCACAACAGGTTGCACTGTAGTGATGGTGTCATGACAGCTAAAAGGAAAAGACAAGAATACTAAATCTATTGTCAATCCTTTGAAATCATCTAATATTGAAGTGCACAGACAAGTCTATGAGCAAAACAGAGTCTGCATCCGTTTGTACCTCTGCAGATCTAATCACTAATGAAACACCAGCCAGCCCTGGAAATAACAATGATGTTGTTATATAGCTAGCACTGCCTGTGACTTTAATAATGTTGGTGTCTACAAGCACTGAACTGTTCCAGATAACAAAAGAGAACACTTTCTGAATTTACTCTGAAAGCAAATTGTTTAAAAGGGAAAGGTAGTTTTAGGCATACTGCTTGCTGGAAGCATTACATTGGTATTGTTTACAGACTAATTTTCAGAAGATACCAATGCTGTGAGATCACAGATACATTACTGACAATGGTAGAAGGGCCCTTTTTGTCACTTGTTTTCATTGTCTCTCAAATGTAGGGTAAAGTATCCCCACTCTTAAAAAATATGTACAAAGAGTTCCATCAGTAGCAAGTTATGCAACTAGTCCCAAATCCTTGTGAAGCACAACTTGAAAAATGGGTGGATTGAAAGGAACTCCCTCATTGTCTCTTCTAATGGGCCCTTTAGCTTATGTGGAAGGCCACAATTTGGCTAAAACTGAGGAGAGTCTAGGGATATGTATTTCAATAAAGCCCCTCCCGTTTCCTTTCCAGCACTGCTATGAGATATAAAGGGAAAGCAGGAAACGGGTTTTTATATGAAGATAAAGGAAGCCTAATTGCCCTAAAGTTACCAAATCTCTTCTGATCTTGGAACCTATGCAGGGTCAGTCCTGGTTAGTCCTTGGATGGGAAACTGCTAATGAATGCCAAGTACCTCTAAATATTCCTTGCCTAAGAAAACCTGATGAAAGTCCCGGGGTGACTATGAGTTGACAGACAACTTGAAGGCACATAGACACAAGGAGCAGGACTGGTCTTTCCATCAAACAGCATGAGGTAGGAGTTGGAGCACATACCCTGCTTCATGCCTATAAGCTAATTTATTTCCCTTAGGTGTGGTGTGGAAGTTGTCCTATTGCCAATGTTGAGGTAAGATATGACTGCCAGTCTTGACAGTTTCCTTACATGGTGGGGATGGGGGGTGGGAATTGACCACCTTACTCTCTGCATCAGGTAGCAAAATGTCCCAGTGTGGCCCTGATGGTTCTTGTGAAGTAATAAAAATGTAACCATTAATGTTCTTAAAATATAATTCCCTTGATTGTTGGCTTTGCCCCTTGTACTATAAGCAATACATTCAAGACCAATATCATCCACTGAAACCTAAGTGTCCTGGTGTCATTGTTACTAAACTTCAACAAAGGGTAAGGTAGATGTCTACTAAATGTCATCTCTCAGGAGTGGGGAACCTGTGGCCCTTCCAACTTCCATAAGCCCCAGCCAATGATCAGAAATGATATCATTTGGAGTCCATCAACATCTGGAGGGCCACAGGTTTCCTATCCTTGCCTAATACGCAGGAGCAGAGGTTGGTGGTCCTTCTGTCATACATTAGTAACAGGTGGTCTCTCTCCTTATTTGATAACCAAATGAGTGAATGGACTCCACTGTGTGCAAGATGATTACAAATTCTGTGCTTGGTGTTTGTTCATTCAGCCCTGGGGAGAAAATTTATTTATTCATTTATAGCATTTATGTGCCAGTTCTCAACCCACCAGCCCCCCCCAGGTAATGTACAACAAATTAAAATGTTTAAAATATTAAGTGAATAGATAAATACTTTTAAACCCAACTAAAACTCTCCTTGGAAATAATTTAAAACCAGACAATTGAAACAGCAGAGAAATTTCCAGGACCAAAGGCCATGTGAAAGAACACTGTCTTAGCTGCTCACTGGAAGCTCAGAAGAGATCAAGACTCCTATGATCACTAAGAAAATTGATCAAAATTGTTCAGCCATTCAAGTGGTAAGTATATATTTGTGATCTAGCTTCAGTTATAAGTCTTTACATTCCTGCTGACAAAAGCATTCATCTTCTCTCCCGCTGTTGCCACCCTTCAGCATATCTAATATCAAGCACTGTAAATTCAGACACCTCAAGCCACCTTCTGCCTAGCAGCATGTCCAGATAAAGGACTTCTTTGTTATCAGTGTTTATATTACAAGGGCTCTTCTTCCTCATGAGAACCAAGAACTACAGTGTGAATTTTCTGAATCACTTATCTCCAGAGCTGTTAGTATTCCATACTACAAAAGTAGTTGTAATGTCTCATATTATTTCTGAAAAAAAATTATACATATATAAAGTCATATAATTAAAAAAAGGATCCTTTACACTACTGCTGCAGACCTGTGCACGCTTCTCTATGAGAATGCTTCACTGAATACTTTGAAATAAATGTGCACAGAATCAGGACGTTTCCGCGTGACGGGCTCTTGTGAGTCGTCTCATCGCAGTCCTGGCAAGGGAAGGCAGCGCAGCAGGAATCCTCTTCTCTGCACAGGACTGGGTCCCCAGCCTGATCGCCACACCTTTTCCTTCTGCAGTGCAACCGGGCACTTTCCCATGCTGCACTGGGGAAGGAAGCGTTGCCATCATTCGTCTTGCCCTTCCACGTGACAGGTAGGTATGGCAGCATTATGTGATCACGGGTGCTAATCAGATTTTATCCGTTTAGCAAATACCCCGTGAGGGCAACACATGGGGATGGGATGGCAGTGGGCTGGTGATGACATTGTGTGGAAGCATGACCAGCTGGCCACTGCCATCCTGTCCCCCTAGCGGGACACCCTTGTCATGCAGAAATGGTTTCAGGCTGTGTGGTTGTTATCCTAAGCAACCACAGAGCCTGATTCTTGGAAGTAAAATAAGGGAGGGCACTTAAAGGGAGGAAGCAAGTACACAATGGGGAAATAACAACTGCACAGTCCTATATAGATATAAATACCTGAGGAGTATGGAGTTAACATTTTTGCATGTATGGGCCACATATGATAATTCTAGCAGATGGCTCTTCCTTGCTCTGGAAACAAGCAGGTTTCCTCCACGCATTCCCAGAGATAGGACAGTTAGGCAGGAAGAGTTTAATTTAAAAATACCAATAATTCAAGGAAGCAGTCTGCAATAGCTGGAGCAGAGACTGAATATACTGTAGATGGTGAGGGGACTTGCTTTGTAGGGGTAAATTGTCTCCATCCATTGATTGCTCTGACTGTTAGAAGACTGATTAGAAGAATCAGGATCCCAGTGTTTGAGGGTTTTCTTTGCAAGAAAAGAAAGGGAACCCTCTGTCCCGCTAGCCTAATTCTGTTGAAGGTTCCCTACCCCATCAGGGAAGTTTCTTCTGTCCTTATTGCCAATCATCAGATAAGTCTCTAAATAAATCTTTATCTCTGATCTCAATGATTGGCAATAAGGAAATTTCCCTGGCAGGGTAGGGAAGTCTTCTAACAGTCTGAGCAATCAATGGATGGTGACAATTTACTCCAGGTTTTGCATGGCACAAGAGCTCAGGTTTGTGCTCTAGTTTGCAGCATGGGAAGGTTTTGCGTGGCCCAAGAGCTCAGGTTTCCTAAAAGGAAAAGTTCTGTATGGCATATGAGCCTTCATTTACAGTCTTGCAAGATTTTGCATGCTTGAAAGCCACCAAACTGAGGCAACTGGTAAAACATACATGTAGCCTTACCCAATTTATTTTAGTGTTGCCTCATGTCCTTAGCCCCACTGACTGGTGGAATGCAGCTGCTCCTTACTGAGATATGTTTCCAAAGTGGAATCTAGCCCTGGGCTGAAAGTGTTTCCCAGCTCTGGTACAAGATTTGCACTTTGTCCTTGAAGACTGAAGTGGTCACTATGGCTTGAAACACTTTTCACTGGCTACACATGCCCTGGTGTAATCTTCTTTACAGAAGCAAGAAAATTTAAATAGAAGGATGCTAATGTGAGCAACAGCAACTTGAACACATCTGTTTGGAACATGTTCAGAACACTGTGCTGTAATTGTTTCTGACTTAAGGTATAGGGAAAACTTCTCTCTAGTTTTAAATGAACTGCACTGATTCCTAGTCCACGTCATAATTTTGGTTTTAATCTTTAAAGATTGTCTTGGAGACCTAGATTAATGAGGGATCATTTCCTCCCATATGAACCAGCCCAATTCTTCTAATTATCCTCAGATACAGTTGGTGGTGTTGAAAGAAAGCGTTTTAATTTGAAGCATTTTCTCTTTGGAACTCGCTGCTTGCACGGAAGCTGATTTTGGTGAGCAAAGGGAGGATGCATGGTGTGAAGACAGTTTTACTCCCCCATGAATTTTTAACCTGTACAATTATATTTGTTTTAATGTTGTGATTTTATCAAGGTTACTGCTAAGCTCTGCTGTATTGTTGCCTGACTGTATTGTGCAAATTTGTTTTTTGTTGTAAGCTATTTTGGAAGGCTTGCAGGTTGGAAAGCAGACTTACTGGTGTAATGCAATGGAATTTACATCTAAGTAGGCATGCACAGGATTGTGCTGTAAACAAACAAATATACAAATAAAAAGAGTCCTCAATCTGTTGTTTGATTGATTAGGTCCATACTTGTTACGTATACAGGGCAATTATTTTTGTGTCTTTAACAAAAACACACACTCTTTTGTTTGTTTGTTTTTTTAATCACTGCAGAATAAACCATTGCAGGGAAACTAATACAGCCTGTAGCAGATGGAGAAGATCCTTCAGCCCAACCTAATGGTGGTGTTAATGCTCAGGCAGTTTTCCTTGGTATGAAAATAGGAGCATTACAAATATACAAGTGTCCCTATTTTAATCAGCAGAATGTCAGAGGGTAGGCATTACCCACAGTCAAGCACAGAATTCATCAAGCTTACACCGCATGGCTGCAGCCAATATTTTTTGTTGAAGAATCTTCCCAAATACCCATTTCTTCCCACTGAGATACCTTCACCTCCCCACCTCCACCCAAATATAGACATCTGGTTCTCCTGATAGAAATTTTATTTTGCTTCATTCCTGTCATCTTTAATATCTTCTAATGTTGAGGAGTTTTTGTCATCCTTCATTGTAGGGCTATTAGTGTCAAAGCACATGCATGTGTGAATTTTGCATGGGAAAAAAATGTAAGCATGTTGAGTGCTATGAGTGACCTGCTTTCATCTAGCTTAGAACACTGCTTTGTTTACATTTTTTTGACAAATTCCATTAAGGTTGAAACATGGGAACAGCCTAGAGGCTAAAACCTAAGAGTGTGTCCGGTGAGGCCAAGCTTAACCATGAAATCTGTGCTCGCCCACAAAATGCTCCAGATGACCTTGGGCAAGTCATGCATACCTGCCTCACAAGGTTACCGTGTGGCTAAAGAGGGATAAACGACGCTGGTCACCCAGAATTCAGTGGAAGAAGAGATGGAAATAGAATACATGAAATCCATTCTGTGTCTGTTTTAACTCACACATGGGTATCCTCAGCCTAAGAGCTGTTTACCCACATTGCAAGCTGACATGGCTTCACCTCATGTGAAAACTCGCAAAAG
The DNA here is from genome assembly GCA_948472985.1 of Iguana delicatissima. Lineage (NCBI taxonomy): Eukaryota > Metazoa > Chordata > Lepidosauria > Squamata > Iguanidae > Iguana > Iguana delicatissima. Next base: position 2,549 of record CAOKZL010002400.1, on the reverse strand, counting down.
TGTCAACTAAACGCATGGAAAGGTAAATTACGTTTGAAGGATTCATGAAAATAATCACTGCCTGTGGTATTATCGTGTGTCAGAGGGTACGAGGGATCCACACATGCAAAGCAGTCGCCAGCAGGTTCTGTGGTCGTTCTTGTCTGTGAATAAGCAGGACCTGAGAGAGTTTATATACTAAAAGCGGGAGCGGGGGGGTGAGAATGAAAACACGAAAAACATATGGCGTATAATTTCCCCCCTTTACGCCTGAGGGACGAACAAAACGGGCGCGACCCTCTGAGGGAGCCCAAACGCTCCGTTGGCCGCCGGAGGGCAGGGCGACGGCAGAAGGCGGGAAAACGGAGGAGGAGGAGGAGGAGATCGAGGCGGAGCCCAGCGGGGGAGCCCCGGCTCCTCTGCCATCGCCTGCCGTCTCTCCTCTTCCCGGCGAGTCCCGCGCGGGCGGGAGAGCCGAGAAGGAGCGAGCTGTGAGGCTCCGGAGCAATGGCCGCGTTTCTCGGTGGCGGCGGCGGCGGCGGCAGCGGGGTCGCGTGGCCGCGCTCTCCGCCCGGCTCGGTTTTGGCTTCGGCTCTGGGCTGGGAGCCGCTGCCGGGGCTGCAGATCCGTTCGCGCTCGGTGGAGCAGACGCTGGTGCCGCTCGTGGCGCAGGTACTGGCAAAGGCAAGCCGGGCGGGCTGCGGGGTCATTCCGTTCGTTCGTTCGTTCGGTCCGTTTAGCTCGGGAGAAGCCCCCAGGCGAGCGCCGTCCCTTCTCCTCTTCTTTTCCCCCCAGACATCTAGGCTGAGGTAAACGGTACCCGGAGCCACTCCGGATTGGGACCTTATGAGCACCCCCCCCAGCTCCGGGGACAAAATAAGCAAGCTCTGGTTTGCACTTTCGGTGCGCCCCCTCCCTTAACCTGGTCCACTGAGTTTGCGGGCGGCTGGAGGATGGGGAGGGATGCGAGGAGGCGAGAAGCTGCCCGGTGGGGGAGAAAATGCCTCCAAAGCCGTCCCGGTTTGACTCCCTGGTACCCCCACCCCATCGCCCGCCATTAGGAACATCCTTTTGCCCACCCAACCCCCTTTGGAAGATAGATACAAGTCTTTAACAACTTTAAGCGCTCAGCAGACTTGGGAAGAGAGTTCGTGCGTTCAGACGGGAAGATCTTGGCACCGCAGCCCGGCCTTTGTTGTTGCTTGGCTTTGTGTTCCTCTTGGCTTTGTGTTCCCAGAGCTCGCGCATAACTTTCTCTTTCTTTCTTTCTTTTTTCTTTTTAAGTACTCGCCCCATCATGAGCTGTAATCCTTTAAAGAGTTTTAACTAACTTTTGGGGGATTAGCGTTCAGCTGAGTCTTGTGCTTCAGGCAAAAGTTTTTGCGCGGCTCGGTGTGTGTGTTAATATTGCATGAATGTTAACCTTATCCGAGGACGATGCGCAGCACGGATAATTTCTGTAGCCTGCAGCGCTCTTTGAACGCCGGAGAACTCTAGAAATAGTCCGGTGGATTTGCAGTTGGGGTAGTTTTCAACGTCCGTATTCTAAAATCTCCCCAAAGGCTTAAAAGGAGATTATTTCAGGGTAAGGTGGGCTTGCAGTTCTTACTTGCTTTAGAAATGAGCTCAACCGATCGATCTCCCTCATCCCTCCACCCTAAAAAGTTCATATCTTCTAAACCAGTAGCATTCTCAGCTACCCTGGGTTAAACATGGAATGTGAACACATCATCATTTGCAAGATGAAAATGGAAATGAACAGGAAGCTGTGCAGGAACACTAGCAAAAGTGCCTCTCCCTTTCAGGTCGGTGGAAACGATCTCCTCATGATCCTGGTTGACTATGCTGGGAGGAGTCAGCCCTTGGTGTGCATCCTACCTGATTTTGGTTCCTTTTCAGCCAGAGCCTGTCAGGAGCCTAAGAGGCTTGTTAAAATCTCAGCATGAATGTCCTTGAATGTTAAGGCTTTGGGTGTACAGTGAATTCCAAATATCTCACTCAGTGGCCAGAGAAAGTAGCAAATGGGACCAAAAAAGGGGGGGGAACTAAAAAATTTCTGGGTTTGATATCACAGCAGGTGGAAAACATGACATTTGAGGTTCTTGGTGAATGTGTTGTTTTTAAAAAGCTGCACAGAGTAAGTGGAGCCACTGAAGACTGCTGGCAATGCTGTTGCACACAACTGTGCTTCTATCTTGCACTGCACATTCATTTATTCAAATATTTGTAGTATTTATATGATTCATTTTGTGGCTAAATCATTTTTATGATTTTATTGTATGTTGCATATTGTGAACAAATGTGCCTGGAGTAAAACTTACTCTCTTGCCTTATAAACGTTGAATGCTGTCTAAATAACATTTAGAACAGACATTTAAGTCTAAAAAATGATCAGCCACATTTTTATATCACTCCCATGCAAACACATAGTAGTAGTTTGTGCCTCACTTAGAGCTTAAAACAGCCTTCCTCAACCTGATTCCTTCAGATGTGTCAGACTGCAACTCCCATTATGCACAAAGAAGAGGACCATGGGTTACCAAGTGGCGGGGGCAACTAGCTTTAGAGAA
>CAOKZL010002399.1:0-202235 GCA_948472985.1 Iguana delicatissima | reverse complement strand
AAGGGGGGACTATTCTTTGATCAAAACTGGAAACCTAAGAGTGGAATTCCGGTTTGCCAGGCCCTTGCCCACTACAGTAAATATGATCGTATATGGCGTCTTCGACAATGTGATAGAGATAAATCACAGGAGAAACGTCCTTTTTGACTATATGTAAGATGGACAGCCTGCAATTAAACCGCATCCTTTCTTCAAATCCGTACACGCGGAAGCTATTCTATGGAGTCTTCCCCTGTGACATGCTCCCTAGAGAGAAGCTGCTACAAAGGCCTATTTGCCTAGTCATCAACACCCACCCTCACAATCTCCCTGGAGAACACTGGCTAGCTATCTACTTAACGGAAGAAAACAAGGGTGAATTTTTTGACTCCTATGGACACCCTCCAGATCACCCTCTCTTTCCTAAAACCATCATGAAATTTTTAAGAAGAAATGCCAGCAAATCCGTGTTTCAAACCAGACAGGTACAAGCCCCAGACTCTGTGGTTTGTGGATACCATTGTGTGTTTTTTCTGCAGCACCGCTGTAAGGGACTGACATTTAAAAATATTCAAGACTTATATTCTTACGATTTGCAAAGAAACGATGAAATGGTGGTAGATTATGTAAAAACAAAGAGAAACATGTCCAGGCATGCCTCAAACATGCCCAGGCTTGGTACTGCATTTCTGAGGGGTGCTTGGCGCCTCCATGTTCTCTCCGCAGGACTTGTCCGGGCATGCGAAAATGGCCGTTTCTCTCCCCACGCTATCTCTCTCAAACGGCGTCTTCCTATTGGCCGGTTTGACGCACGTGATTCCGAGGGGTCCAAATCCGCCCCTATTGGTCGAGGGTGGTGGGCAGGCTCACACGACCCCGCTGGGCCAATGGCAACGCGCCTAGGGAATCGCCCCTGATTGGCCCGCGTGGATCCGAGGGGGTCACGTGGCTCCGCCGGTGCCCAATTAGAACCCGATTTAGAAATCGCCCCATTGGACGGCTGGGACCACGTGGGAGGGGCGGGGACACGGTCCATTCCGGATGTCCCACCCTAGCACTTCCGGGGGAGGGAGATTGACAGGTCATAAATCAATCACTTTTGACAGGTCGTAAATCAATCACTTTTGACAGGTCATAAATCAATCAATCATGAGTCATCAATCATTTTTGACAGGAGCTACACAGCCCTACTACTACCATGTTTAAATATTTGAAGGGATGTCATGTCGAGGAGGGAGTGGGCTTGTTTTCTCCTGCTCTTGAGACCAGGACAAGGAGCAATGGATGCAAGCTGCAGGAGGGGAGATTCCGCCTGAACCTCAGGAGGAATTTCTTGACAGTCAGGGCTGTCCGGCAGTGGAATGTGCTGCCACAGAGTGTGGTGGAGTCTCCTTCTTTGGAGGTTTTTAAGCGGAGGCTGGATGGCCACTTGTCGGGAGTGCTTTGAGGGTTTTCCTGCATGGCAGGGGGTTGGACTGGATGGCCCTTGTGGTCTCTTCCAACTCTACATTTCTATGATTCTATGATTCTATGATTCTATGAATGCCTGGATAGATTTCCACCAAATCTAGAGGAAATGTTTGGGATGATCTGACTTAACTTATGGGCTATGTACTGTGCACATAATGCAATGGGGGTGAGCTGAGGGCAGCCCGGTTATTATTGCTTTAAAACAAAACAAAACAAAAACTGCACAGTGCACTATACTTATTGGCTGATCAAGAGAGTTGTGGAGGTTTGAGCACCCAAATAGATAAGCACTTGTCCTCCAGAGCAGTCAATGCTGAACTGTATTAATGATGGTTAATGATTCTGCTGAGTAAAACTGGGTACTGCAGCTAGTAAATAGTAAAGCAAAGTGACCTCTACTTGTCCTGATTGTTACTCAAGTTATTATTATGCTGATTTGCTTGTGCAAACATTCCCCAGTAGTTTGGAAGACATGTACTACTTCAAGGTTATTCTGGTATTACCAGTTGTGTGGGAGATTCACATGGTTTCCATTGATGCATATGACAAATAGGAATATCCGTATCATAATGTTTGAGTTGTGGTAGAACTCTGAACATATTTTGTAATCAGAGGGGCTAGCCCTTCCTTCTTTTATCCTCACTTCTACAGCCAAGCTGATATCTTTATTGTCTGGCCTCTCTCACTGAACAGCCCTTTAACCTCTAGGACTTGTTCACTTTCTGTTCTAGGTAGGTAGTCTGCTAAGGGAAATTAGACATGGAATGAATATCTAGGCATGCAATCAAACAGTTGGAAGGGACCATGGATTATGTCACCTGGATGTTTGATTAATGTAATATCTGCTGCAGAATGTGAGAGATATTAATAATACTTTCAAATTTTCTTATCCTTGGCAAGAACAGGCGTCAAAATGCTCAGAAATGTGTTGGTGACATATGGTGGTGCAATTTTGGAGACATTTTCTACATCACCATCATGATCATCATCATCATCATCACCGCACAAAAACTTGGGGTCTTTGCACTGAAACTCACATTTGTTACAGAAAACAAGATTTTCTGCAAAATGGGAGAGTACAAAAACCTATGTTTTTTATGCAAACAATTGTTTTGCCAAAAAAAAGTCTCAAAGTATTTTTAAAAACACCAAAAACTATTTAGAAATTTTTATTATCTTATTCAGTGAAAAGCAAACCTTTGAAATTATCCTTCTCATATGTGGGAATGAAATATGCAAGGATTTACATCCTTATGAGTATACAGCTATACCATCTATATCTCCAACCACTGAGACACCACCAACTCCACAGATACTCTGTCTGTTTTGTTTTCAAACCATCCTTGCCATTCCGAGGTTTCTCTTAATGTTTTTGGCTTTAATTAGCTCCCTTGTAATTTCCACCCTTTCATTCTAGTGCATTGGAGGAACAGAAAACAAGCCCGCTCTTCAGATATTTTAGCTCTCAGTACTGCATGGTACTGTGAAGCACATGTTTTCCTAGTAAATACAGCCTGCTTTGTGCAAGCAGATGGACATATTTCTCAGTGCCACTTCAAATTCTGTTCCCTCATCTGAGGGTGTTTTGAGATGTATGGGGAGAACCTCCACAGGTCATCATGACATCCCATTAACATTTTGCCCACAGATTGCTCAGTCTCTGGATTGCTGTCCATTATCATGAGATAGATTAAATCTCTGAAAGAAAGAAGAAAACAAAATGCCCAACGTTCAGATTTTTTTTTTTTTTTTTTAGTAGACAGAATGTCTTGGACTATATCCATGCACAAGTTCAGTTTTCTATCCACTGCAAAATGTGGGTGTGTCTGTGTACCTACCTTCAAGATGCCTGTTGACTTATGGTGACACCTGAATTTCATGGGGTTTTCTTAGGTAAGGAATATTCAGAGGCGGTTTTGCCAGTTTCTGGAATTTATTAGCAGTCTCCCATCCAAGTACTAACCAGAGTCCACTCTGCTTAGCTTCCAAAGTCAAATGGGATTCGGTGCCTTTAAGTTATTTGGACCTGAACAAATTTTCATTTTGTGGGGAGGGAGGAGAGATTGAGAGACCTGAGTGGATTGATAATAGCATTTCTTCCCCTTCTTAAACAAAACAATAGCGAACAGCTTCAGTGGGTATGGCAAATTTCACAATAATACACTTCTAGTTTAAAATGAGGTTTACATGCAATGCCTTCCTTGTTTTAAAGAACAGCTGCACTTTCAGGAATCTTCTTTGAGTCCTGAATCATGTGCTGGAATATAAAATCAACCAATTAATTTTCCAGGAAACAAAGTCTTCTTTAAAGGAAGATGCATGCACCCTACAATCCTTTTTCTTTTTACATCATTTTTTTTAAAAAAAATTCTGCTGACTTCAGCAGACGAGGCAGGTGCTGCATAAATGGGTAGAGGTTGCCAATTGAAATAAAGCCCAGGGCTTCACTATGTTGAACAGTTGTGCAGAAGAGGGAATTTTATCAGAGCAAAGTAGCTATGAGCTGCATATTGTCCCTCACTGGTTTAAAACATGCCATCCGGTCTATTCCACTGAGCTGGGAAGAAATGGGAACTGAAAAACAGCCAGCCGGATTTTCTAACAAATGCTTTAACTGAAGTATATAATGACAAGTGCAAGATAAAACTGGAACTTGATTAGGCCACTTTCAGGTGAAACATGATTTGTGCCAAACACATTAAAGCCCGCTGGAGTTTTAAGCATTTCTTTCAGGATATGATGATTGGTGGCACAAACACGGTTCAGCAACAAATGATGTGTCTTCAAGATTAAAATGCTGAACTGAGCTTCTTGTGTTTGTTCACAGACTTTTGCTTCCTTGTTCCAGTCAACCAGCCCTGGTTGTGCTGGCGTTATTTCATTTCCTTCACTGTCACCTGCGTTCATGTTGGGTATTTATGAAGCTTTCAAAGTTAGTTTTGTCTCAGGAAAGCAACTGTAGGCTTTCCTCCCCTTTCCATGGAACAAAAAGACAGCATCAGAGAATGGTGGGTCTCTTTCACTATGTTATTACTATTTTTTCTCACACCTTTCCTCCAAATTGCTCAGGAGGCTGCATATAGCCCTCCTCCCCATTTGGTTCACAGAACAACTCCGTGCGATGAGCCAGACAGAGAAACAGTATGATTGGCTCAAGGTCTCCCTCTGAGTCTCGCACCCCAGTGGAGGCTTGAACCCAGATCTCTCAAGTTCTTTCACAATATTCTAACCACTACATCACAGGATCTCTATGGGGGAATCCTTCTGACCCAATCTAGCCAGAGAGCAATGTAGGTGCGAAAACAGGCTTGCATGACAGTATCATTAAAAGTATGGGGGATTAGTATTATAAACATTATTGAGTGCTGTGCAAAAATCAAATCTGGATCTATCATAATCTGTGCTTATAGTGTAAGTCAAATACTTGCCCACTGAACTCCAACAATTAGTTCTACAGGACGAAGAATATATGAAAAGGGCTGGCACCAGAAATATTGACACTAGTCATCTTGGGGCAGATGCCAAGATCCCTAGCTGTCCACTTAATATTCCATGAGACCCTGATCTAGCATCATTTTAGAACACTGTAGAAAATTAAAAGGCTACCCAGATCTAGCCACTCAGCCAAGCAAGTCAACCAGGGTCCACCTGAGGTTCCTTCAAACCTAGACATGTAAACTCCAGGATTGGGATGGTGTAGCAACCTTGAGCAGTTATTTGTAACATATCTATTTAACCAGCCTCTTAAATGCTCCCCTCCTCAGGTGATAACTTACCTTTCCCTTTCCCCTGAGCACCCTACATATCCAAGATGGAAGAGGAATGCCAATGGAGACTCCAGCTCCTTGGAAGGCTGTCCTTTCCACTGTGGGCAGCAGTGGTTTCCAGTATCTTTGTCAGGAAGGGGATGTCCCTCTTTTGATGGAAATTGACACTGAGATAATCATTTCTCTGTGTGTGCACTGAGGCTGCTGTTTGTACCTATTATGTGTCATCTTTGACATGAAAGGATGCTCTGCTAAGAAGCTTGACCTTCTGCCTCTTCTTCCTCTGATCTAAGTAACAGAAGAAAGAAAAGAAGGGAAAAGAAGACTGTGACTGTAGATGGAGTGGTAAGCAACGGTCACAAGTGTTTCTGCATTGTGGAAGAGGAGGACCTACCAGCAGCATTGCCTCAGTTGTTCCCAATGCTTGGGCCTCAGGAGGAAAGGAGAACCAGCTGATGACCTCAATTAAAGCCTTTGAGAGTGAAGGGTAATGAGGAGGCTAATAAAAGAACAGTAATAAATTTTGGAAAAAGACAGAGCTGCATGCCAGGGGAGGGTCTACAGGAGTCTTCTTTAGACCTGAGCACCAGGGGTTTGAAGAAGTTCCTTTCCTTGAAGACATGAGTACCCAGTAGGCTGAGGTTTGTCTTAGCTGCCTGTCTGGGAAGGACCTTGGAGAGAGAACTGGAAGTCCAGAGACAGGTGGGGAGGGGGCTGAGGACAAGCACTGGTACCCATGAGAACATACCAAGGAGTCAGTGAGTAGTGAGCTGGAGGGTAGCTGAAGTGAAGTACTATTTGTGCAGAGACATTCTTGGTACTAAACTGCTGATGATTCTGCTGACTCCTTGAGACTCTAGCAATACTTTGCTATCTCAGCTTAGAGTCCTCATCTGCAACCTCTTAGGGTCTTAAGTTTGTGCCCAGAAGATATGTACAGGGGTCTGTGCTGCAGTTCTTTAACTTGGCCAAGAGACTCGGGGTGTGTTTGTGAGGTCATACAAGCAGAGCCCTTTGGTGTACCTCTTCTCATGGAGAGTTCAGGCCCTGACCTGCAACACACATGCACACAATACAACAATCCTTTATGTGCATTTATTTGGTCTGTGTGCAAAGGACTAAGGCTCTGAGAGGGAAATGAAGGAATGCTGCTTCATCCTGGCATGTAAAGCTCTTTTTGGACCATTTGGAATATTTGCTGATGAGCATCTTTCATCCATCCTAATCTAGATATCCCCAGTCAGATCTGTTGGTATCAAATGGAGACCACGAGGGGGGCACCAGGAATTTCAAAACAGGACTAGGAAAGAATCCTTCATGCAGTCTTGGGAAGTCATAGTTGCTAGATGGATCAAACGTCTACCTTGATCTAAGGCAACCTTCTATATTCACACAAAACCACCTCCTCCTTCTGAGTGACAGTGGTTTCTCAAGTCTTTAGAGATCTTTGCTGTTCTGGCCCACCTGATCCTTAAAACTGGAGATGCCATGAGCTTTGGACTTTATTCATACAAGTGTTGTCACCTGTCATGGAAGCTATGATCATTTCCCTTTGGAAGGATAGATTTGAGTTATCTCACCTGCCCTCCCCTCCAGCAGCAAACCTTCAGGGCTGTTATGAGAGTGTGTTGTGGTTAAGCCCAAGTAAAACTTGATCATGGGCACAGTTGTGAAATCCTCTTCAGAGTGAAAATTGAGGAACTTTTTTTCTGAGGCTGCTGTTTGGGTTTCCCTTGCATTGCTATTATTAGTGGTTTGATGACCAACTAATGTTTCTCAGAGCATCACTGTGGTAGGAACATGCTATAAAATCTTTCTTTAAAATGTGCACGTCAGCCTCTTAACTATTTTATTTCTAATGATTCTGATGAATATCTTGAAGACGGTTGCTGGCTCAGCTTTCCTGTCACAGCCAAATGTCTTTCCCCTCCTACTTCTTTGAGGTCTACTTAAATACTGCAGAAAATCAGCCATAGAAACAGGATACATCAAATTCTTTTGGTATTTTTGTCTTTCAGGCAACCAGGGTACCTCCTCCTGATAGGTATTTCCTTTCTGTCAAGCTACTCAAGGAAGGAGGAAAAAAATGTAATACTTATCAGGTTCCAGCTCCATCTACTAGCAAGCCGAAAAGCACACTGACTTAAATATAAGTGCTTCTTTGTTGGCATTGAAAATCTCAATTGCCTAACACCTAAATATCCTAAGGACAACAGATCCTGTCTGATCTTGGAAGCTAAGCAGCGTCAACTCTGGTTAATACTTGGATGGGAGACCACGAATGAATACCAGAGGAAGGAAGGAGCAAAACCACTTCTGAGTATTTTTATGAAATTCAAGGGGTCTTCACAAATTGAAAGGTGACTTGAAGGAATACACACACACACACACACACACACACACACACACACACAGAGCATCTACACTGTGAGTGCCAGTGGCATAGTGGCTGAAGTGTTAGACTAGGACTCTTGGAAGCCAGGGTTCAAATACTAGCACAGACATGGAAACTGAGTGGATAATTCTGGGCAGGTCACTCTCTCTCATCTTAAGAGGGAAATAAGGAGAAACCTCCTTTGAATAAAACTTACCAAGAGAATTCTAGGCTAGTTCATCGTAGGTCAGGGTTGGATTGAAGTGATGTTTCCATCACTAGCCCAATTCCAAGGACCAGGCCTGCCATGAGGCAGTATGAGATAACCATTTCAAGCAATAGATTTTGGGGAAGGGGTAGAAGTATTTGTCTTCCAGAACCCCTCAGCCACTCTCCTCTGTTGGAAATCAGAGCCACTTATACCACCAGGCCTCACCTACACTCCCCAAACTAGCCTACAGCTCTCAGATGTGTTGTTGGAAATTGTCACTATTGAAGAAAGGTCACCCAGAAGACCAGTTATGGACATGAAATGAGAGAAGGAGCACCTCATGGAGCGAAAATGGGGGAGGAAGTTTCCTCTGTACACTCCCCAGCTTTCTTGCCCATATCTGTGGGCTGCCTGCTCACAACTTCTGCTTTACATAATTTTTTACAATAGCGAATGGGAATTATAAGGACTTCCAACTTTTTCTGAATGGTATTTCCTAGCATTCCTCATCATTGGCTATGCTAGCTAGACAAGCAGGGATATGCAGACGTACCACAACTGGAGGACTGCACAATTCCCTTCCCTGGCCCTTTTCGTACTGCATTTTTGATGCGAAAAGGCCCCTTGAGCATCGTGTACATGTGAGGAGCTGTCCACATGACACACTCACATTTGCGCGACACTCCAGGGCCCAGCAGGGACCACTCATGCATTTTTCCATTTTCGGGTTGAAGCTGAAAATGGTGCGCAGTTGTGCATCGCTTCAGGCCCCGTGCGCACTCACCTTGTGTGCGGAGCCTTGGGAGCCGGGCCAGTCGCGCTTCCTGTCCAGTGCAGCCTGGGAAGGTCCCAGGCTGCGCTGTGAAAGGAAGAGGCGAGTCTCTCGTGCGAGCAGGAAGCTCGTGTGGAGCCGAAGAAGCAGGGAAGTGAGTGCCTCTCTGTGGAGGCTGCTCGTGCAAGCTCCACACCCCAGCACGGAAAATAGGTGAGTTGAGGAAAGGGCCCCTGTGTTACAATACTGCCCTATTTTCTGTTACTTTTCTCTTTTCCCTTCTCTAGAATTTGTACCCTTTGAATTTCTGGCTTCTACACACCAGCGCTCCTTTTGAAACCAGCCCCATGACTTCAACATGCCTCTTCTTCTTCTTCTCTGTCATAGCAGGGGGGACAGTGTTGTGCAGATGTCTTTGCCAAGGTAATGGTAGAGCGGCATATCCAGGAGAAAAAGATGACAGGAAAGAGAGCAACCAAAAAACACAATAAAAAAAGTAAATAAAATACAGCCATTAGAAGGCCTAATAGCTGAGTAATAGTAATAATAATACATTATGTCAACAGCGGTGACAAAGGGAACAACACCTGGTGTATTTATAGAGTTCTCTGAAATGACAGGTCCAGGTGCCACATTTTGACTCTGCACCACCTTCTCTGTTGGGTTTTTCTTCTGCCTGAGGATTATTTTGGAAAGAGCTATTATTATCCATGATTTATCACTCTGCACTAGGGGGAACTCTTACTTTCCACCGAGACAATTACGGAATCCTTGCTGAGAGCCACTTAAAGGAACAGTTGCCTATTTTTCAGGCGCCAATTGGAGGGAGGCAATTTAACTTCTTCTGTTTGTCTTTTTTTCAGTAAGTTACACGTTCTTACCAAGTAAAGTTTCAGACTGGCTTAGAAAACAAACCCCAGACTTTGCTTGTCCTACTGTTCCTGCTATGCAGAAGTTTTCACTAACATAAAAATAAGCTTCAGTGCCTGCAAATAGCTTGTTAGGTCATTTGGGTATAAACCGCTGGAAAACTAAACAATTTATCTGGGGGTACAGTCATTAAAAATAAGTAAAAATTTTGTTCCACCACCACTGTCGTCTTCTTCTTCTTCTTCTTCTTCTTCTTCTTCTTCTTCTTCTTCTTCTTCTTCTTCTTCTATTCAGGATTTACCAAAATTTACAAAATTCATATATGGGGGAAACTAGAATTGACAGATTTGTCAGTTGATGAATTCAGGACACCCTCATCAGAGACAGAAACTCCAGTGCAGATCAGAGGAAAATCAAACTTAGTGGCAGTGCCGATCAGACTGTTGTTAAAATGCCAGAAACTGTTCATCTCAAATTGTCTTCTCACTGAAGCAGTTCACTGAGTTATGCAGCAGATTGTGTTCTCTTGTGTTACGGCCATTGTTCGAAAAGGTAATTCTTCAAACATGTTACTATATGTCACCAATAGGATTCTGACTTGTCACACATTGGGATCCCAGGAGGACTTAGGGCTCCCCGCACTTGCTGCTTGGGAACACTTATCCTTTCTAGGGAAGAGATGTGTGTCTGTCATCTTTACCGAGGCCCTTTCACACAACATAATTACAGTGGTATGATTCCCTAGTTACATCCTGTGAAATCCTGTGATTTGCAACTGGAGGAGATTTAGAATTCTCAATCAGAGAGGTCAGTGACTCATCATACTACAAATCCCAGGATTCCATGGATGAAGCCGTAGCAGTTAAAGTGGGATGATAGCACTATAATTGTTTGATCCCAGCACCAGGAAAAAGAAACACCCAGCTTTTGGCCCAGGCTTATAGGCCTTCACCAACAGCGCTAAATCACAATATCAACCAAGTTTTATTTAACGTGGCAAGATGCAAGGGAAGAGAGAGGTTCAGCACCTTTTAATGATTTTGCACAGGAGGAAATTCTAGCTTAACATAACCAGCAAGCGAGGAAAAGAAATGCATCTTTTGAAATTACAATTTCTATACAAAAATTAATATCGAAAGGTCCTTCCTCTTTGCCTTTGAATTGATCATACTCGTACTGAATTGATCATGGCTTCAATTTTTGAAGGACAGGGGGAAGCCTGAAATGAAGTATACCAGAAGACCCTGTCCACTGTGTTGAGATATCAATTAGAACAGGAAAGACAGAGAATTTCCTTTCAGATACCATTGCCCTCCACAGATTTGTGAATACATGGAGATATGACCTGGGCCATGAACATGTCTAGTCATCACATTTAAAGATATCCCTACTCTCTCCATCCATCCATATCCTCCATTTTTTCCCAAAGTTTGTTTTTTTACACAATTGTTCCTTCTACTTTTGCACAGAAAACGGTGGTTTTATATGAAATAGAGGAAAGTTGATCTTTTTGCATACACAAAATGTCTCCACAAATGGTATTTTAGTGTAGAACAAGTTTTTGAACAAATAATCTTTTTCAGAAAAAAACCCCCGAATAAAAACTGGTAATCTCAACCAGCTGGGAAGAATCTTTTGAAATTATTTGTCCCTGCATATAAGAACAAAATAAGCAAAGTTCTGTATCCTTGTCCCTTCAACAAGATAATCTAGATAATAATCATCCCTTTCCAAAAGTCTTGAGTTTCCCAGACAGTATCTGAAGCCAGAGCTGGAAACAAAAAGCCTTTTCCCGTTATGTTTCTGCTTCCTTTTTTTTTTTTTTTTGATTTTCCTGTCACTGCTGGTGAACATTTATTTCTTACCGTATTCCAGTTGTGTTCATTTTACTTTCAAATCTGGCCCTCACGCTGTTCTGTTGCACAGTCTTTGTGGGCCTTCCTCCTTTCTACATCTTAGGTGAAATAAAGATGTCTTTTAACTAAAACCATCTCAGTTATTCACCCGAAATCATGTTAACATTGAATTCTTGCTCCAAGTCCTAGAATATTGTGCCCCCCGGCCATGTGTCCAATGCCTTAAGATTAATGTTGTGCCAGTTATTTGCTCTTAAAAAAGTGGGAGTGCTGAGCTAGAGCTTTCTAGGAAAGACAACTACTTCAAGTTATTTCCAGCTTATGGCAACCCTAAAGCAGACCTATTGTGTAGTTTTCTTGGCAAAGTTTGTTGAGAAGGTTTTTGTCATTGCCTTCCTTTAAAATTGAGAGAATGTGACCCAAAGTCACTCAGTGGGTCTTTATGTCTAAGCAGTGATTTGAACTGTCCAGAGTCCTAGTCCAGTACTCATACTGCTATATCATGCTGGCTTCCCTGCCATTCTTTTGTTATCAGGCCATACACCACCACATTTTGATATGGCTTAATTAGTGGAATTCGATTCAATTGGCAGAATATATTCATTGGTATAAATATACATTTATCCTCCTATTGCTGAATGGCCATGCTGGATAATAGGAAAAGGCTGGCTGTATGTATGCATTGCAAATTAGATCAGAAGCAACCTCCAGGCATTGTCAGGTCATAGTCAGGAAATCACCAGAAAACTCCAGTGATACTAGGCTTGCAGTTAGCCTTAATGACTCAGCCCCTTAGAGACAATAGCATCTAGGAGATTCCCACAAGACAGGTGATTGTTTCAACTCCTCTCCCTCTGACCAAGCAAACTTCCCTCACACCTGTCCAACTAGTACTGAGCTATCAGGATAGCCATTAGCCCTTTGTCACCTAAGACCATTAGCCCATTCTGGACCTTATTGTCCACTCTTATTGTTTACTCCGCAGAAGAGCCATTAACACCTTAGCTTCCAGGCAGAAAGATTTTGGCCAGTTGACTCACAGTACACTGATTGCTGGTTACTGTTCTGCCATTCTGATTTCCAATGGTGTACTGTCCTTAGACTTACATCTAAGCCAGTGGTTCTCAACCTGTGGGTCCCCAGATGTTTGTGGACTTCAGCTCCCAGAAGCCCTGAGCATTGACCATAGTGGCTGGGGCTTCTGGGAGCTGAAGTCCACAAACATCTGGGGACCCACAGGTTGAGAACCACTGATCTAAGCCACATTGCTGTTTCTTTGCTGCACTTCTGGATTGGTAAATATCACCCACTTCACCCTGAAATCTCACTATCCAAAACTCACTTCCCTTTTCCTTCAGTTAGCCTTGTGTGATTGTGTGACTACTTCGATCTTGTGTGTGTTATTGCAATTCCCTCAATAAAACACCTTAAGCTTATTTTTTAGATCTCTGGATAGTTCTTCCCTGCAGAAGTACTAGTAAACATTGGTGTAAAAGGTCTCATAAGGTTACCCCCTCTCACAGGCCTCCTCTATGAGCTAATAATTCCCCACTGTTCAACAGAGGTACTTGCATCGGGGTCATCCACATTTTGAGATAACACTTTCTTCTTTGTAACTGATGACAACAAATCAAGAAGAGCTCAGCTGGAGTAGACCTGAATAATAAAGGTCAAACCTCATTGACTATTAAAATAATATGTATCTATACAAGAATGAAAGAAGATTCCAGGTGGAACAAACAAAAGGCCTATGTGGACCAGCATTCTACCAGATCAACCAGATGCCTACAGGATGCTCACAAGTAGGACTTGAATGCAGTGACACTCTCCTGCTTTTGTTAACTAGCAGCTAATAAACAAAGAAATACTGCCTCTCATGCTGAGGATAATCTATACCTATCATGACTACTACACATTGATTCCCTGTTAACTGTATAAATCATTTTTAAAGCTAACCGCATCAGTGGCTACCACAACATCTTACTGTAGCAAATTCCACATTTTAACAATATACTTTGTGAAGAAGGATTTCTATTTATCCACCCACCCACCAGAAATCTATTTATCACCCATCACCCACCATTTAACAGCCGTGTGTGCCCTGGGTACTTGTATTATGAGAGAGGAGCTTGTTCATCCTGCTTCACTTCTAGGAAGTTCACAATTCCATCTTTCATCCAATTATCTTTGGCTGGGGGGAAGAGAAGGAACAAAATTATGGTTTCCACAGAAGGTCAGCAAAATATATTCTCTCTCCCCAATAAATCCTCTTAGACCCATACTTTTTTTTTCCAAAAAAAAAAGTTCATTTTACTGCTCCTTTAGGAAAAATAAAACAAATCTTTAACTCTGAAACATGATGAATGGTAACCACAGATGAATTGAAAAAAATAAATAAATCAGAAGGTGGTGAGAGTTGTTGCTATTTTCGTAGAAACTACAAAGAAAAAGATCTAAGAAAGGTAGTGATCAGAGATGATCATGTGGTTTACACTACTTTATTCAGGAGAAAGCCTAGGACCACCTTTATTGTGTTTTGATTTCTTCTATACTTTGTTGGAAGAGGAGAATAAACACCTGCTTCATTCGCTCCAGATCTTCTTGAGGTCTACATTAATTTTCTCTTCCCTCCCTTTGCAAGGGGAAGTCAAGTGTCTCTCCCCCTCCACCAGTCAAAAGTACACCGGCTGCTTAACCTCTCAGGAGAACGATTCACCCTCTTATGGACCTTTGGAGAGAAGCAGTACAGTTATCCAATTTCTTTCTAATTGCACTAACAAGAATGAATTAGGACTTTCATCAACGGGCGCGAGCCATCAGTTTGGAGTCAGCCATGGGCGACGGAGCTGCAGATTAAACAAAACTACCATGTTAACGTCTAATAATACAACAGCGAGTGGAAATTAACTGCAAGACAAATATGCCGTGCCAACGACATTGGAGAGTTTGTTCTTTAAACACCACGTTCTTTTAAAAGCTGAGACTATTATTAGGGCCATATAACTTAATTTCAAAGGCATAATAGAAAAGTAAATGTGCTCCAGTGGTGTTTAGAAAAAAGAAGAAAAGAAAGAAAAGAGGTCTACAGGATTTTTAAAGTAACTATCCTGGCTGAATAATTCTTTGATGTATGCTAATTAACCCCCAAATGTAACAAAGTAATTTATTCTAAACTGTAGAGTGCTTTTTAAGAAGAAAAAAAATACCTATAAATTTGCCTGGTGGAATTCAAGACAGTCTGTGTTCATTTTGTATCTTTGACTTGGGATTCACACTCTCATGTCCCTACTAGAGGACTCCTCATATCAGAACTTGGCGTTCTCAGAAAACAGAATGACCAGCACACATACCCTAACCCAGTTGTCTGAGAAGTCTTTGGAACATGGTTGCACATACAACTCATAGGGAACAAAAAAGGTGGAATACCAGTCAGGAGTCCCATCAAATTTCCTTGATATAGCCACAAACAAGGGCAACAGTGTAGCTTGTAGCTGGTTCAGCTAGGCTTGGACAGGAGCCTATAAGGATCTGGTCAGCCTCGTCCTTTAGAGCCTGGTTCTGTTGCACCATTTTGCCAAATAGGAGTGAAAACAAACTGTCCTAGTGCCTGCAGCAGAAACACCCAAGGGTAGTCTTCAGAAACCTCTCATAGTCTTAATAAGCAGTTAAGGAAAGTCCAAAAGCAAGTTCTAGGAAGCAGAATGATGGAAATCCATTATCAGGCAACATCAGATGCTTGTAAAATTCCACCAGGAATGTAAGAAACTGAGAAACACCACATAGATGTATGCAGCAACTCCTGATACTTCCACCAAAGCCTATCCAGATGCTGCTTAAACCTTACCACATGGCTAATCATGTGGTGAGATCCAGAAACCAGTTGAAGGTTTCTTTGGTGTGCTCTCTGCAGCACCCTTGTACTCCTTCTAAGCAGGACCATTCTACCTACCTCTAATCAGTACTCCTCTTAGCGACTTAGGAGAAGTTCCAATTCTGATTATGCCACAAAGCACACCTGTTCTGGAGGAAGCTGATCTTCAACCATTCTTCTTTGAAAACCTCCGGTTCTCTGGGCCTCTGGCCTCTAGTATGGAGGTGGTGGGGGACTGCTTTCTGGAGGTTCTCCTGATGAAGACTCCTTTAACGAGGCCATGACCCTCAACTCAACATTTCACAGAGTCCAATGTACTCCTGGATTGATTGATTGATTGATTGATTGATTGATTGATAGATTGATTGATTCATACATACATACATACATACATACATACATACATACATAAGATAGCTAGACAAATTGTAAATACCTGTGAATACATATATACTTTCTGTCTTTTTCCCACATGGACACACATATATTTAGGAGTAATCAGAGCTAAAGATGAGGGTGAAATAGTTCTCCTCTTTCACAGTTGTACTGTGTGAAGGCATAATTTCTTCTCTCAGATCTTTTAGGGCAATAAGTATTATTTACTTCCTGCTGTGACCCCTTGGGATGATTAATGTAGCAGCAGTCCAGGACAAATGGTCAAAGACAAAAGAGGCAGTACCATTTTGTGTCCCTCCCTGCTCCACATACACACAAAAATTTCCAACAATTTGACCAAGAAGTAGGACTGAAGACAGTGCTTTGCACAGAAAGGCATGGGGTTACTACATATAGCAAAAAGCTTGAGTTCAGGGAAGTGAGCTCATTTAGCTCCCATCCCAGCACTTCCATTCTTGTAGCATGCCCCTTCTCTTTTAAGTAGCTGATAATGTATCACGCCTTTCAAAACTCAAAACTGCACACTTTTTGAAGACTATTCGCAGTTCTGAACTTTTCTGTGCAAAAAATGTGCATATTTTGAGTGTGTGGAGCAGAAACAATAGCAGAAAAATAATATTTTGTCCATAAGCATTATTTTCTGTGCAAAAAACAGTGTTCTCTGCACAGAAAATGCTATTTTCTGCAAAAAAATTATGCAGATTTCTGCATAATAAGTCCTGAATTGCAAAGATTCTCATAAATCCTGAATTATTCTCATTAGGGTCTCTCAACACTCAATAAACACATTTTTACAACCATTTTAAAAAGTATCTTCAATTATCTTTCTATTCCTGCTTCTACTTCACCTTTCCAAGTTTTTATATATTTATCATTTTTTTACACAAAATGACATTAGCTCCTGCTAAAATTTATCATAAACATAAACGTAATTAAATTAAACATAAACTAAAACTAAAAACCATAATAAAACAATGTAACGCTAAACATATTAACTCACTAGAGCTCTAACTTACAAACTAGACAGTAATGGACTATAACACAAAAGGACTCTGACACTTCCTACCAAAGTACAATGAAACAGGGGAAATAGAAAGAAAACAAACTAAATATTTTACTATTACAGATCCACCTAAAGAAACTACTACTAACAATATCCACAAATTATTGCATCATTTGGTTTCTTATTGCATAAGTGGTTTCTAATCTTTCAAAAAAGAAAAATCTTCATTTGGTTTGTTTTTTTAAAACCTGCATTAAATTTGGCCCTTAGGATAGATCAGAAACATTAACAATCTAGTTCTCTGTCCCTGTTTTTCAGTCTGTTTCCAGGTTTGTGCAAGCAATATTATTGCAGCTATTATATAACAAAGAAGGAGTCCATATTTATGGTCCAGATCCTTGCCTAATACCCAACAAAAACATTTCTGGAAAAAATCTACCTGTCTCTTTCTAACACAGAAGTCTTAGACCAATAGGCTTCTTCTTCTTCTTTTTCCTTTTTACAAGCCCACCACATACGAAAAAGGAGCTCTCCTTGTTTTGACATCCCTGACAAACCTTAGCAATATCCTTAGATATTTTCATCATCTTGTGTGGGGTTAATTACCATCTATAAATCATCTTACATATTTTTCTTTAGATTAGCACACAAAGTAAATTTTATCTTCTGCAAGTTGAACAGATGCTGGTCCCTAGCTTGGCACCAGAAGAGTTCTCTTTCAACTGAAAGTGGCTGAAGGAGAAGAGTGGATTTAACCCACAACCCATGATGATAGATCCACCGTGTGCCTCTATGTATCTGTGTGAGGGAGGGTGTCAATTCATGTACAAAGTGGGCAGAGACATTCTGAAAATCTTAGCCATACTTGCAATCAACAAGGGCTCTTTTCTTTCCACTGACACATTGTAGATCATAGTGACGTGCGTTTTGCTAGAATCTTTACTTTGGGCCTAATTATACAATTAATCTGGGCATCACTGCATCATGGGAAGTAATCCAAAGTTCACTGCGTAGACTGCAGGCATGACACAAAGCACATTCTCTGTAGATGCTGCAGATAGGTGAGGAGGGGCTCCCTCCTCCTGTTCTCACATCTAGAATTGAACAGAACTCCTTCTTGGAACAAAATATTATGTTGCATTCAGTTTCAAAGGATGGCTCCTCAGAGATCAGCTTTCACTTTCCTTCATTGGAGGCATTTCCCTCACAGCAATGTCAACTGAAGCAATAGTAGATACCTGCTAATTTAAAGAGAAAGCTACACAGCACCTGTTCTTAGGCTTCGAGACTCATTCTAAAGAGCCATTCGCTACTGCACCTGCTCATCAGAACAGGCCATCCAGCTCAGTATTGTCTAGCCAGACTAGCAGCATCTCTTCAAGCTTTCTGCAGAAGCTCCTCTCACCCATTTCTGATACCAGCAAGCATCTTGCTAAAGATGTCAGCAGCTGAACCTCAGACTTTGTGAGTGTGAAGCAACTGTTCCTCTGAGCCAAGACTCCTCTGCAGTAGGCTTAACTCCAATTGACTTGACTTTTATTTGAAGCTCCAGGATATTTCCAGAGCACCTCTTTCTTTCCCCCGTGTTCATAGCCATATGTTGCAAATAGTTAGAGGGAGTCAGAGTCTGCTAAGCAGATATCATCATAGAACATTTATTATAGGGCCGACATATGGCACAGGTTTTCAGATGATGTGAATGGGAAGAAACTCAACAGCTTCAGTACAGATGCCCAAATATATTTACATGCATATTTAAATGTGCCTTAAAAACACTGAATTGATTCTGACTGTGAACTCAGCGTGGCAGAAGACCGTGGCTGTTTGTTTATTTATATTTTGTTTGCTTGTTTATCCCACCTTTTTGTCTCAAAATGGAACTAAACTTAGATAAGGGGTTAATAAAAACAAGCACAAAACAGTCAAGAAACACAAAACAATAGAAATAAAACTACAAAACATGGATGTAGTTAGTATACTTTTTTCTCTTTTTTTCAAAATAGAAAAATAGAAGAAGAAACACAAAGTCTAATTA
This sequence comes from Iguana delicatissima, assembly GCA_948472985.1. Taxonomy (NCBI): domain Eukaryota; kingdom Metazoa; phylum Chordata; class Lepidosauria; order Squamata; family Iguanidae; genus Iguana; species Iguana delicatissima. Next base: position 183,631 of record CAOKZL010002399.1, on the reverse strand, counting down.
GAATTAAGAGTGGGCAAATCTGTTAGTTTCATTTTTTCCATGTTTGAATTTTGTAAATTTTGGCTGAAATCTGATCAAAAATACACATGGAATTAATTTCTCACTCATCCTTAAGAGTCAGAGTCCTGTTGTTGCTCCCAAACATACTAGATCCATTAAATCAGTGAGATTTACCTATGTAAATTAATCAATGAACCAGTAGTCAACAATTAATTCCATAGGTTTACTCGAGATTTGCCCATTGGACAGGACAAGATTTTTGGCTGGAGATGAAAGGCATAGCTACCCTTTTGTAACTCAAAGCATACAGCATCAGAGCCCAAAGTGCCATCCTGAAGAAACACAAAACAAGCAAATCAAGGAACACAAGAAGTAAATGAAGTTCTCAAGGCTATCCAAGTTTATTTGCACCTGATGTATTTCAGAAAGGATTTTTTTCCTCCCTCCCTCCCTCCCTCCCTCCCTCCCTCCCTCCCTCCCTTCCTTCTTTCCCCTGAATTTTCTTGGCTCATCTTCTCATTTTTCTCTGCAGTTCCAAAAAAGGGAATATGAGGTGCAACAATTGGGTTCTCATTATCATAATTCTTTATGAGTGACATCTCAGGCAGCTGCTAAATAGTCAGAATTATGATATACAAACCATGACCCTTTCTTGCTTTCTTTTTTCTTTTCTTTTTCTTTTTCTCTTTTCCTTTCCTTTCTTTTCTTTTCTTTTTTCTTTTCGCAGAAACAAAAGCCGAAAAATTAAAAAAACCACACGCAGCTGATATCCTGAGCATGAGCTTTGGATGTTGAGAACACTTATCTACAGAAGTGACTGGACTGGATCAGAATTCAGCATCCTTAGGATAGATCCCTTAAAATGAGTGCCACTGGTGTTAGCTGGATTTATGATGAACATGTCCTACGAACTTTGAGTGGACTTTTCAAAGCGTGGCTAAATCTGGAATCAACACATTGTGCAGCTCTTACAGTAATATGGTGTGGACGATTCTTGAATTGTCATTGTTCATAGTGAATACAATCTACTTAAATTGGGCATTGTCCTTTGTCCCAATGCACAGTTGTAGCTTAATTGTGCATTGTTCCTATCCAAAACTGCAAAGCAGGCTTTACTGCACATTCTTCCCCATTTAAGCACAACCTGACTTTCATTGTATATTGTTCTGCATTTAAAAACAATGATCTAATGCCAATCTAAATCATTGTTACTCAGTTGCCATCAGTTTCTGGCATATTTTTTCCCCTTTCATAGCTTCACAAAACATATCCCTGTTGCTTCTTTGGTACATGTTTAGAGCATCAAGTATGTGATTGTCAAGGCCTGAAAATTATGGCTTATTCATGGCATTCCAAACTGGAATCTGATAAAGTGTGTTTTGTGAAAGGTCAAATGTGTACTATACAGCTTACTCTGGCTGGCCTTCCTAGATTTCCGCAACTTGTCCAAAACTTCTTGAGAAATGAAATTGATGGCTCATTTTACCCCTTCAGAAAATAGAATTCTACTTGACTACCACCACTCAGTGATACAGAATCTTGATTTGGTGGAAGGAAACATGATTGTACCATTGTCAGCTTTTCAGTAAAGGTATGTTCCTGAGCTTATTGGCATGTACGGTAGAAGTCTTTTCTGATAAACCCCATGTTTTGTCTGCAATCATGAAATTCAAGCTGGCAATCGATACACTGAGTGTTAGGATCAACTTTCATTGTGCACAGAATTATTTTCTGCAATAGTAATTTTTCCATTTATAAAGCAGCACAGAGGTTGTCTGCAGTGTGCTAGCCTCTCCGTAAGCCCTCAAGGGAATATTTTAAATGAGCTGAAGAAATGCAAACCTCTTTCTTTATCAATACTTTCCATCTGCAGATCACATCTTCTTCACTCCCTCTCGGCAGGAGGTCCAAGTGGCATGGACTGATAGTAGATTCTATCAACCATTCTAGGCATTAAGGAGAATATGGAAATGGGCTGACCTTTCATCCTGCTATTGATCTTCCAGTTGTCTGTTTTTCTTGAGGCAAAGGCTAAAGAATTGGTGATGGTACATTTGGGAAGTGATGAAGACAGCATCCAGAGAGCTCATCCTTTGAGATAATCTTTATCACTAGCAACTCCATTGTTCATTGAGATCAGCTGAAACACCTTTGTTGCTGTGATATGATGAGTGATGAGAACAGAGGCTAGATTTTTTTTGTTATGACACCTGTTCTTTGGAACAATGTAGTTGCAAAGATTAACTTAAGGAAAGTATGCAGAAAACAGCAATGTTGCACCACCACCACCACCACCACCACCACCACAAAGTTACACAAAAAAAAGTCACATAAAATCACCACAAAACCATGGGGGGGGGGTTCAGCTTCAACCAGATTGAGTTTCTTCTCTTGCTGCATAAAATTTGGGTTGTGCAACTTTCAAACTAGCAAAAGCTGCAGCCATGATGTAGAATGCTTCACCACGTTGCTTGGATAGAGGTACGGTGTACAGTTTAGTTTTGCATTTTCTGCACTTTCCTCTAATGGATGAATTTCCAGTCTCTCCTTAGTCTGGTGAAAAATCAATAGAACCAGAAGACAGTGCATCAGCTAGGTACTAGGATGAGGAATGTGTAGATTTCACAGTCTCCTTGGAGCTCTTTCTCCTACTACACACAAGTCTAAGGAGGGTATCTGCTTCAGTGGTTCAGGCTCCTGGTCGATTGCGGCTTAAGAATCTTTGAACTATTCCCCCCGCCCCCGGGAAGGGTCTGGACAATGAAAACTGCCAAAAGCATCCTCTTCTCCTGAATCCAAGAGTGTTTCAAGCATGCCCTCGCAGGCATATGTTACTACTGTTGCTACTCCTATTGCTCCTACTGCTTCTAATATGATGTAAACCTCCGGTGGATATCAGGTGCAAATTTCAGGAAAAGAGATTCCATTTAAACATTAGGAAGAGGAATGCACTGCCTTGGAGTGTGGTGGAGTCTCCTTCTTTGGAGTTTTTTAAACAGAGGCTGGGTGGCCATTTGTTGGGAATGCTTTGATTATATATTCTTGTATGGCAGGGGGTTGGACCTCGATGGCCTTTGTACTCTCTTCCAACTCTATGATTCTATGTTAAATTTCCAGGCTTCAGATACCATCAGAGTGTCATCAGCACCATATTTTAGATTTTTTAGTATCTTTGGGCTGCCTTAGACATTTGCAGTAACATATTTAACGTCCCTTCCCATAAGAGAGAAAAGTATTGCACAGAGGACATACTCAAATACCCCCTTTTTAGACTTTCTAGTTCTTGGAGTGATTTGGGACTGGTTTATATGCCTTTCATCTCTAAAGGAGAAATACTTTGATCATTTGGGGGTCAAAATTTAAGTCCCTTTTGAGAGAGGCAAAACAGTACAAATGTTTCATTTCAGGTCTTTCTGGTAGCCTTGAGCTCTGTGTGTGCTGACTTTTCAAAGTTGTAAGGCATGCAGATGTACTCTAAAATATCTCAACTAAGTTATTGATTGAATTTGTAGTGAAAATACAAATGTGCATATTGCCTGTCTGTTTATCCATACATACCAATTGAATTTATTATATACTGCCTTAGAAATTTTGTTTTCTGGGACAGCAGCAAATGAATTTTTAAATTAATAAAGAGGTACTGAAAGGGATAATTGACAACTAGAGGGTTTCTACTTGGAGGTGTGTATGTGTTTTTCACGTGTATTCATGTGCCTAGTTAGAAATCACATTTGGGCATTGTGTGTACAGATTAAGCAAGCACATGAAGAGGGGAGGGTACCAGCTCCATCCATCTCAGTTACCACTGGAGAGGAACAGTCTGCAGAGCAGAGCCTCTCCTGACTTTTGAGAACATCTCCTCGTATGGAGAGCCTTCACATGAAATGAAGGTGCTCCTCTTCAGACCATCAGTGTCAGGAACAGAATCCACACACAAATAGTACAGTTCATTGATTGCTGTTTATTTGGAGTGTGTACAGGTACCTGACTTTAGTGAGTGGTCCAGAGACAAAGAGAAAGTGAGCAAGCTTAAGATACTCAGTGCCCTCCCACATCTGAAGACCCTGAGAACCTTGTTATCATTATCAGCGCATACCAAAGCAATACCAATCACTGTTTACTTAACTGTCTTTAAGCTGCTTATACTACATAGCCTAGTAATATATTATGGAGGGGCAGTGGAGCAACCCGACATCCAGTCTCTGTGTCAGAAGAACAGTGATGGAGGGGCAACACTACTGCATTTTCTTCATCGCATGTTTACGTAATCTAGTTCTAGTTCACATATAGTTCCCTTGCCCCACCACCTATTTTTTTTCTTTTTTCTTTTTAGCATTTATTTAGCACCAAGCCCTGGTGGTGCAATGGTGAAATGCCAGTACTTCAGCCACAACATTGTGAGTTCAATCCTGCAGGTCTCCAGGTTGACTCAACCTTCCATCCTTCCACAGATCGGTAAAATGAGTACCCAGATTGTTGGGGGCAATTAGCTAAAATACATTGTAAACTGCTTAGGTAGTGCTTCACACTGATAAGCAGTATAGAAATATAACTGCTATTGTTATATTGCTATTTGTAATGCAAATTTCCTAGGTGGGATGAAAAATCTGAACAAATGACATTGCAAAGTAATTGTAAATAGAATAGTGATGATTGGCTTAAAAGCTTTCTTCTACCATAGAAAATGGTTCAGCATTTCATTTGTTGTCATCCTGCCAATTGAGGCTTGGTCTATACTGCATTAAAAGAGGGGGAGGAAAAGGGAGAGCAGGGGGCCTAATTCACTTTGTTGTAACAGAGAGGGGAGAAAAGGCTGGCTTCTGGTGGCCACAGAGTTTCTAGAATTCCAGGTTCTTCTAAGCACTGTTGGTTGGGTATATTACAGCTACAAATCTTGCACAGTGTGGTTGCTGATTCTGCTTGAGGCAAACTCCTTGCAATATGCCTCACCAGCTTGTGAACAAATTTGCAAACCAGCATCTGGTATAAAATAAGAAGGGGCTGCGATCTGTTCTAGGCAGAACCTGGGGGAAGGACCTGGTTTCTGTTACATGAACATATATTGACTTCCATCCCTCAAGGCCAGTATAGTTTTTAATGGTCTCACCCCTGACTTCATATTTCAGGAAGAAAAGGAGAGAGCGCTACTAAATTTGCTAGTTCCACTTTGAGTCCTGGATATAGCCACTCTAACCTTGAAGCAAATTCGGAGAAACATTTTTTAAAAACTTCTCCCAACTTCATGTGGATTTTAATTATCAAATGCTAGTTTCATACCTGTGACTTGCTGGCAGTGCAAAAGTTTTAGACAGAAAGTTTTACAACAGGAAGTCTTTTTCAGGGATGGTCTGTTACCAGCTTAATTCATAGGATAGCATTTTTCTAACTGGCCGTTGACTTGGCTCTATACCTTGGACTAGACTGAATGCTTTCTCATTTTAATGAGATTCATTGCTGACTCTCAGCCTTAAAGTATGGCCTGTATATGTTGCCAAGAATACTAGTAATGCACACTGGTGGAAATACCCTGATGTGCTTGTTAGGATGTTGTTTTGAAATCCTGGTTATAGTTATACAGGCAGAGGTCTGCCAGTGCAACCCTTGTGCAATTGTTGCAGTTTTAAGGTGTTATGTAAGTACATCTCCTACTGCACCTTCACATCTACCGGCCATCATGCATAGGAGTATGCATAAACATAATGCAATTTGTCCAGCTGGTTTCAGAGCTGTGTGACTCAGTATACAGGAAGTGTAATGTAACCATTGCATGTCTATACTGGTGTAACTGTATGCTCTGCATGGGTCTTGAGACTTTGAAAAGTATTGCAGGTAAGTTGTTTTGCTGGGTTCCAAAGCTCTATCTTCCCATGAATATTTACTGGTTCATCTCACAAAAATTATCACTTGATATTACCAGCCATGGATGCTTGGCTCCAAATCTGAAACTGCATTTAGCACCTTCCTACCAGTCTACAACATACAGTGCATGCTCTGTGGGATAGCTGACAATAAATAATGACTTGGTAAGTGGTGACACTGAGATAAATGGGTTAGGCACAATACAGTGAGCCTTTGGGAAAGAGGCAAGATGGCAAAGAGGTTGCATGCAGGGATGAATGAGTCCACCAGTTTCATTTTCTCACCCCATTTGAATCTACTAATTCCTGAAATTTTTCCCATCTCGTTTATGAAGAGAAATTTGTAAATTTTGATAAGCTGCTCTCAAAAACAAAAGAATCAACATTCAACAGGTACAGTTATTCCCAATTCAGAGATCAAAGGGGATCATATTCTATCATTCAGTCATATATATTTTTGTTGAAGATTTAGACAATGTTATTATAATGCTGTAATTCCACTGAAACTGCCATCCTGTTATAGAATACTGGTTTGTAGTTTGATGGGGTACCAGAGTTCTCTGGCAAATTTTGAGATGTGCAGTTTAGGGCATGGTATTCAGAATTCCTCACCCCACCTGCAATTTCCAGAATCCCATAGGATGGAACCATGGTAATTATAGTGGAATCATAGTGCTATGATTGTAGGAATATTTGATGTGTGTGTTTGTGTGTGTGTGTGTGTGTACACACAGAAAAAGAGGAACCCAAGGAGCTTGAGGAGTTGAGATTCAGAAAGCAGCTTTGGTGGGTCACATAAGACTCTAAATTCAGGAAGCTACTGTCAAAACATTTGAACCAAGCAACCTTCACTCCCAACCCTGGTAGTGTGGTACAATGTCAAGGTGGAACATACATGAACATTAATAGCAAGGGTGTCATAATCCAAAACTGCTCTGCTGATTTGCAAGGGATTGGGGAGGAGGGCTATGCCACCTTGTGACTAAGAAAGGATGTAAAAGTCTTTTGGTCTTGATTTTTTGTGTTGCTCCCTGTCTCACACTCATTTTCTGGTTTTGGGACTTTGATGTCTGCTTCCTCCCAACAAAGACACTTGTATATATTGGTACACATTATTTTTCCTGATGTACATATTTAGTTATGCATTTGACCGAAGGTACCAATTTTCTCTACTAACTGAAGCTGGATTCTGGATATTCTCAAGGTAAGATGTGTTTCTTCTTCAAATGAGTAATCGAAAAAGTAATTCTTGAAATAGTAATTACTATTATTATTACTTTCTTATGAAAGCTTATGCAACTTCTTCCTCTCAGTTAGTATCAAAGGCATTACATATGGCATTTGCATATGGATCCAGACTAACACAGCTTTGTCTTTGGATATTATTTATTAGTGTTATTATTACTGCTGGTAGTAATTTTACAGTTTACTAGGTGTTACTGACTGGAGTTTTGGGCCATTAATGATTCAGAATCTGTCTAAGAACTGAGGAATCAATGAGGTATCTTTGGATAATGGGGGACACATTCCAAGCAGTGTCATATTTTTTTTAATTGTGATACTTTCTATGGTGATTTCATTTAGATCAGTCAATTTGGAATTACTTTCAGAGCCCTTATTCCTACTGGAACCACAGTTGTTTGCTTCCCCTCCTCCTCCTCCTCCTCCTCCTCTTCATCTTTCTGTTGACTGTCAGATCCAATGACATTCTCCATTTCTATGGCTAGGTTGGATTATATGACCCTTGAGTGGCTAAACTGATATCCTTCACCTCACAGGCTCCTTTTTGACCTTTTCTTCTACATTCTCCAGCTTCCTGTTGACTAACACAGGACACTGCCATAACCTTCTCAAATTCTCCTTTCTAGGTATACCACAGATGTCGTTCCTGCTACACCTTAATTCTTCCTTAATCAAAATGGTTTAGTACTAGTCTATGTGGCAGTGCCTATTCCTTCATGTTTCTCTCTGATCGCTAAGGTTATCCTTGGAGAATCTCTTTGGTGTATCACTGCCTATTATGATGTGATGGTTGGTTACCAAAGAAAGAGTATAACTTTCCAAGAGGAATCCATGAGACATTCTTGTTAGTAACATTTAGCTGACAAGCTAAGATCTTCATCTTTGTGCAGGCATTCGGTTTTTTATTTTATTGCTGATTTTACTCTTTCAGTTTTATTGCTGTCTCCTAACATCATTTTAATATCTCAATATTCAAATATTTTAACATCTTGTGTCTGATATTTTAACTGCTTTACTTTATAGCAATATTTGTGATTTTATTAACTCCCCTCTTTTTTAAAAAAAAATCCAAGTTAATTGCCAGATGAGAAGTATGCTAGCATTTTAAACAAACAGGATGAATAAGAATACACTGTCCACATCACATGGAGAATGCTGCGTGGTTCAGAGGCAAAGGTACCTCTTAGATCCGTGAAAGGACATACAGATGAATTTTATATTTTTGTAAACCTGTGTTTTGTAAAACGCGCTCAAATGTATTATTTAATTCAGTTTTCCATATAGATTAAATATAGCATCTGAAAAATTGACTAGAAGTCAGAGTACTTATCTCTACGTAACTACTGATTTGGATTTGAATACAAAGTATTTCTAATATTGTTTTGCATAGACTTCATGTTTTTTCTGATATCCATACACACACACACACACGTGTGTGTGTGTGTGCGTGCGCGCGCGCGAGTGGTTCCCGAACCACATCCTTTTCTGTCTCATTGACAGTAAAATGCTTACTTCCCTCTTTGCTGTATCTAAGAGTGCATATTAAATGGAATATAAAATTCCTTTCTGAAAACCCAAGAGGAGGCTCTATTGACTGTCCTTTAAATAGAATTAAAATTGACTCCAGACACATCTGCAAATCTATTGAGTTAAATAATCAATGACATAGCTACAGCTGGCATTTTAGGAGGACAGAAGGTCTCTTGGCTACAAAATGATTTGGACATACTGTCCCTTTGGGTTCAAAAGACGGGTTACTATATACAGCTGAGGCTCAGTTTCTAAAAACAGGAAAAGATTAAGATCAGCTTTACCAGTCTGGGATTATCTCAGTCCTAAAAGGGGGTGGCAATGGTGAAAGTATGTGAATATGACTAGGGGAAAAATTTAGTATGTTCCAATTTAGGAAGAAGATACTGAAAAGCACCTATGGAGCTGGCTCTTGGATCAAATTAAGAAGGGGGTTAAGCTGTATTGTTTCATAACATCTACCAAAAAGCATTTTAGACTCTGGAACAAAATCCAGTGATTAGTCCCAACAAGAGCAGAGTTATTAAATCAGTGCAACCTACATTAGCATTGGCTTGCCAGGTAGTTCCACTGATTCCAAATGTCTTCACTAGTTGGCACGACAACTAATCTCTTATGTTTATCCTATTCTTTAGGTTATATTTGTCCTGAAGGCTCAGTGGGCATTAAAAAAGGAATATTTAGTTTATCCTCCTAGCTTATTTAATTTATACCTTGACTTTCTCTCCAAATTGAGCCTCAAGGCAGCTTGTTCCTCTCTTAAGTGTTTTATTTAGTATTTGAATAGTTTTTTTTAAACTACCAGAGTTCAAAAATAGCTTGAATAGTCTGTAGTCTGTCTGTAGTTGTTTTTGTCTGTTTTTACCTGTTTTTGTTTTAATGTGGAACACCTTGCATTCAGCTCCTGGCAAAATATATATCAGAGGAAGGAAGGAAGGACAGAAGGACGGATGGATTGGCTGTCACTTCAGATTTATGAGAGCAGAAGGGCATGGTGTGGAAAGGGCAGAGGAGGGAGATCAGCATATCTGTGTAATTTGACAACACAAGATATTGTGATATCACTTGCTTAGATTGTGGTTTGTAAAAAAAGAAAGACTAGAAAAGGTCAGATAGAATGAGTCTGCCAATTCTTATATTGGCTATGATGTTCGAATGAAAGCTCCATGGCCTAACTCCAATTGCTATTCCCAACTAGAGTAGACTAATTGGATCAATGGGATTTATAAAAGTAATGACTCATTTTTTAAAAAAAAAAAACCAATTGGTTCTTTGGATCCACTTTAGCTGGGACTGGTAATTGGATCTAGGCCCATGTTCCTACTGAGGCTGTAGATTCCTTGATGCTAGAGACTGTTGCTACTTTTGTGGCCTTCTTGTAGACTTCTCAGAGATATCTAGGTGGTCTTTCTGGATACAACAAGCTAAATTGGATAGATCCTCATTTTAATCCCACTTTCATAGTACTAAAATCTGAAACAGTAGTAGTTCATTTATTTAACATGTGCCCCACCTTCTAAATGTGAACCAAGGTAGGTAGCTCACCTGTGAATCAAAGCAAAATATATTAATTAAACATTAATGCTAAAAAGCTAAAAAACAATTAAAGATTTAAGTCTAGACTGAAAGGAAGTGTATTTTTTCTTCTTCTACATGGCATGTAATGATGGAATATGCTTCCATAGTATGTAGTGAAGATGGTTTGGATGATTTGAAGAGGTTAGATAAATCCACTGAGGATAATGGTAATCTGATGGCAACTTATCCCTGTTTACCTCCAGTATCAGAGACAGTGTATTGCTTGATATACTGGTTCCTGGGGAAGACGAATGGAAGAATACTATTGTACTCAGGTTCTGCTTCCGGACTTCCCTTACAACAGTGGTTCTCAACCTGTGGGTCCCCAGATGTTTCTAGACTTCAGCTCCCAGAAGCCCCAGCCACTATGGTCAATGCTCAGGGCTTCTGGGAGCTGAAGTCCAAAAACATCTGGGACCACAGGTTGAGAACCACTGCCTTAGAAAGAGCTTGGAAGGTAATTTTTAAAAAGCGATCTGTTAAAGTTGAGGTTGCAGTTCCCCTCCCCTGGGTAGTTAGTCACCATGGTATTTACAGTTCCTTGAAAGTAATTCCTTACTTTTCAGCTACTCAAAAGAACTCTTCCCATCCATTTCATGTTCATTTCTGCTTGAACAATAGCTCAAGGTAGCAGCTTGAGGTATGTCACAAGCGAGGCCTTGAACCATTCAACATTCTTCCTTCCTCATTTAGTGATACCCACCCACCCTCTGCTATTGTCATCCAACAAGGCAGTTCTTACCTTCTGAAGTTGTTAGTGGTGATAGCAAAAACCATCTGCACTTGATCAGAGGTATCTTTTATTTCATTTCAGACATTTTAGTACTGATGCCAGATAAAGGAGGGAGGGACACATTCATGGCTATGCTATGGTACAAATTAAGCCCTGCTATATAGGTTTTTTTTAGCATTTTCTTAGAAGCTTCAGGACATTTTTTGCCCTGTATTCTGCTTCAAGCCTGAGTTGTTTCTTTTCTCGAAAACTTTTATCTACCATATTGTGCTGCAAAATGACCCCTCTATTAACCTTGTTGTTGTAGATGAGCAGGGAGGGGGAAATCTATGTAATTGCCTGGTAATTCTTTTAAACTTTTGAATGGCATATATGCATATTGTGCCAGAATGCATGGCTGTCTATCTATAGGCCTTCTAATAAGCTCCACTGGGATATCATACCATATTCTGCAAATCAGGAAGCCTGAAAACACATCGGTGCTCAGGGCATGAGTGGCATTTTTGTTCTTAAATAATAATAATAATAAAAAAGATTCACTATGATTGGAGTTAACTGGAGGAGTCCCTTTGGAACCTGTTAGCTATTCTACTCAGACCCCTGTGGACAAAAAATAATATGCAGCCTGATTTTAGGGGTGGGGTTTTTAATGTTAAAGATGTCCAGAGGGCATTTTGTACTATTCAAGGTTCCATCATGCCAAATGAGAAGGAGAATCTTTCTACCATCACTGTTTATGGACAGGACCCAAATATGTGGGTTTTCCCACTTTAGAAAATGAATTATAATCAGCCCAATATACTATGTCTGCCCTTGTTATATTTCAGGATATGCTATTATGGTATTGTGACCATTTGTTTCTTCTAAACTTCCCATTCCCAGGAAACAGAGCAAGATCCTAGAACCAAGGTGGCTGCATTATTGCCCACAGACCACATGAAGCCCCAGGAGCCCATTGTGTGGCTCCAGAAGCCCCCCACTTCCAGCACAATTTGCAGGCCTTTTTAAACTAAAAGCATGCTGAAAGACCCTTCAAACATATGAAGACATATGAAAATACTCCCACCCCACATCCATACACATGTCAGAACCTTGTGCTACCCCCAAATACCTTCCTTTTCTTTTTAAGTCTTCTTGAAATAGTGACAGGAAGTGAATCAATATCACTTCCTGTTGCCATTTTGAGAAGGATTACAGAGAAAGGGAGGTGTTTGCATGTGCTGTAGGGAAGGCAGCCCATGGAATGAGAATTGTGGGGATTGGAACTGCCCCCTGGCCTCCATGAAGTTGTCCATCGCTGGCCTAGAATTTAAACACACAATTTAATAAATTAGTTGTAGGTAGGGAGAGAAGCTTCTGGTTTAATATATATGATGGATCTCCAATGCAGGTTGCCCTTGTGGTTCCAACCTTTAGGATCCTATCAGTCACCTTGCTCTTTTGATCTCAGGATCTCCCCATCAGGTCTGGTACTTGAGCCTCAAGGTAACCATTACCCTGGCTTTGTTGGTCAGAGGATTCAATTTCATAAAATGTGATGAATTTTACTTATTAATTATTAAAATAAGACATCCAGACAACAGCTATAGAAAAAAATAGTAAAGACTGATTATATAACAAATAAAATAAATATTTGCCAGTCCCACACACACAGTAACTATTCTGTTTCAACCCAAGTAACACTTTTCTCTGAGTTCTCCCTACATTCTCCAGTCCTCAAATCCCAATTCAGATCATCTCCTTTCCTTCCCAACTAGCCCTCAAGTTCTGTTTCTGACTCACTAATTCTATTTCAGAGCCACCTAAATACTCTAAAGGCACCAGATCCCATCTGATCTTGGAGACTAAGCAGGGTCAGCTGTGGTTATTATGTAGATGAGACATCACCAATGAATAACATGTGCTATAGGCTATATTTCAGAGGAAAGAACTGGCCAAATCACCTCTAAGTATTCCTTTCCTAAGAAAACCCAATGAAATTCATGAAGTCACCATAAGTTGGCAAGTGACTTAAAGGCAAATATACACATGCAAAACTCTATTTCATCCTGCCCCTCTTTCTCTTAGACCCTTTCCTCATCCTACCTTTTTATGGTAGTGTCCAGTGGGGATCCTGGCATTGGTGCTGCCAGAAGAGGAGAGTGATGGGAGTGCTCCCCTCCATACTGGCTGACTCCATGATGAAGGAAGCACAGTGGCCCCGCCTCTTCCTTCCGCAGTGCAGCTGGGTACTTTCCCAGGCTGTCCTGTGGCAGGAAGTGGAGCCATGGTGCTTCTGGGGCTTCTGCAGACCAGGCAAATCTGGGATGGTGGCGCAATTGAGGGTCATTGATGGGAAAAACCCATCAATGTTTTAATCTATGATTGCACTCCTTGGGGATGAGAGAAGGATGGGACCATGACAAAGTCATGCAGAACCATCATCATGGTCCCATCCTTCTCCCATCCCCATGGTGAGTTGGGAGAGTGGTGAGGAAAGGGCATTAAACAAATAGGCATTTAGATCGCATCCTTTCCCCGAATAGGCCTCCTTTCACTGCCTTCTGTAGACTGTACAAGGTTGCCCAGTTTTTCACTTCATGCAGAGCTTCTTCATCACAATAGCTGTGATGGGAATCCATCCATTGCTTCTCTTAAATATTTGTGACAGCCATGTCCTTTTATGGTGCATTAGGTTCTTTAATGTTTGTGTATCCTCTGCTATTTCCTTTTATAACCCTACAGAAAAAGGTGTTTTTATGTTTAAATGTTTCAAATAAATACGTAAATGAAATACATTAAAGATGACAGATATTACTGTATGTTACAAAAGAAAAAGAAGAGCCAGGACCTGGAAAGTAGAAATGGTATATTTTGTGATTAGCAGAAACAAAACATCATCTGTCCTCTCCCTGTGTTGCTTTTCCTTTTGAGCTTAGCTGCAACTCTCAGAGCAGTTGAGAGGAGATTTTTCCAATAGCAATTAAGGATGGAAAACAATTTTGTTGGGTTCAATAATCCTGACAAAAGTAGCCTTTTCACACTGCTTGAGACTTATTGTGAAAGGAAACATACCTTGCCTTGATTGTTCACACATTTGTGAAGCTTACAGTGAAGTCTGGAGCAAGAAATTGGATCAAAAATATTGTGCACACCGTAAAATGCCAATAGCTGGAATGCACAGGATTTTAAACATGGACAAACGTGCTTTAGTCAAGGGAGGAAATCGGGTAAATCAGATAAAATGCATATATAAATGCACACATTTGAAAAAAAAGTGTACAGAATTTGTATAGATTACCAGTTTATAGTGTGCGTAGACATTAGACTAAATCCCATTGTTAATCCTGACTAGAGTAGATGCATTCAGTCAGTGGTATTTACCTATGTGTGGATTCAACATTCAGCCATTGATTAAATAGGTCCACTCTAGTTGGGATCGACCAACAGGATATCAATTATTGTATCAACCCAGTACAGAATTAAAATGGGTAGAAATCTACAGCAGATTCAGAGGAAAACAACCAAACTGAACCTGAGAAATTTGCAGACCCAATATAAATCAACCCAGCTATCCAGGGTGCTCTTCTACATGTCACTATGGGGAGTGCTGAAATGAGCATGTGGATTTCGGAATTTCGCTATATTCCATTTCTTAAAAAGAAAAAAGAAAAGAAACATTATTATTCCACAAGTCCTTAGAAACTTCTCCCTGATATATCAATCAGCCTAACCTTTGCGCCCAAAGTGTCATTGTTTATCAACCAAATATTGTTGATGCTTCTGTGGTTGGTTGATTGGTTTGTTTGTATGTTTATACAGGCTAAATTTTAGTTAGTTAGTTGGTTAGTTTGTTTTTTTATTTATTTAGGTGAAAAGCAGATAAAATGAAAAAAACTTAATAGTAAACCATTTAAAACACAGTTAAGCAAGTTACCATTTTAAAACTCCATGACCGGTATAAAACAAGTAAAAAGACTCCCACTTTATCAGGGCTGCCTTAAGGTTTTCATAGGCCCTAGGCAGTCTTGCGTTTGACTCCCTTCCTCACCTTGCAATACCGGTAGGGATGTTTGCATAGACCCTAAAATCTTGGTTTTGTAGGCCCTAAGCGCTGTGCCTAAAGTACCTAAGTGATAAGGCTCCCCTGCACTTCATCACTAAAAGGACTTTGCCTGCCACAGAAAACAGAACAGAGATCAGAGCAGGGGCTAATCTCCCATGGAGGGGAATCTCACAGCTTGGGGGCAACCAGGGAGAAGGATCTACCCCATGTCCTCACCAGATGGGCCTGTGATGATGGTGAGACTGAGGAAAAAGTTTTTCCCAAGAATCTTAAGATTCTAGTAGGTTCTTACAGGGGTTTTGATAGAAGCGGCTATCAAGCAAGGATGCTGTTTTTAAAAGTTCTGAGCCTTTGCCCTGTGCACTATCCATTTGCGTCCACACACACAATTGAGCTACTTTTCCATTCTGAACAAATTCTAGCCTTGAGGATTTCTTCCTCCTCTCCTTTGTGGTATTTGATTAATAAGTACACATATGAAACAGCCTCTGCCTTTCTTGTTCCTCTTTCTGTCATTGTATTAACAGCTCCATAGGGGTAGAAAGGTTGGATGCGGGAGAAACTGCTCTACATATGATATCGGTTCTTCCCGAAAAAGGCATTTCTACATTTTCTTCTTTTAAAAAAGCTTTGCAAGATGCTTTAGAAATCCTCTTTCAATTTCCTTTCAGTATCCCCCCTCTTTTTCTAGTATTCAGTGAAGAGCATTCATCTTTGTAGTACAAAACAGCGCTCCTTAAGATTCAGAACTTGCCAAGTGTTGGATAAGCTGTAATAAAGTCTCTTGTTGTAACAGTACCCTGCTGACATGGACGCTGATCTGAAAAGAGCAGAGAAAGAATTAAATTCCATTCAGCCAATGTTGCAGAAGCTCAGAATGCCAAATTATAAGTATGCACTGCAGAAAAGTTTGAAGGTATCATGTTTACTTGGCCGATACTGGGAGGAAGAGAGCAACGCACCAGGCCCAGCTGTGCAGATTAAGATTGAATCTGCTTCCTGAAGTGTTGTAAGGTGGCAGTTTGGGACCTTTCCAACACTCTCTGATGCCTGGGGGATACTTCGCTTTCTCATCTCTTTAATGGCTGTGACCTCAGAAAGAGCTAGTCCTTCTCTCTTTCAGTGGAAGTGGAAGAGGAGGGCCAGGTGCTGTTACCAGGTACAATCTGAGATAGATAGATAGATAGATAGATAGATAGATAGATAGATAGATAGATAGATAGATAGATAGATAGATAGATAGATAGATTTTATTTGCACGCACACACACACACACACACACACACATCTATATCTATATCTATACCTTTCATCTCCCCTGAACTAACCTGATATGCAGAAACAGTCCCGATTAATCTTGTGCCATCCCACTTTTTCAGTTGCTTTTAAAAATGTCCCAGGCAATTTCTGCACTAGACTGTTATATCGTTATTATTCCACTTGCAACATCCTATGGAATTCTGAGGTTTGCAGTTTCAGGAGGGGCTGGAGGGCCCCTCCCAAAACTACAAACCTCAGGATTCCATAGGATGTTGCAAGTGGAATAATAGCACTATAACAATCTAGTGCAGAAATGGCCCCGATTTGTCTCTCCTCATTTCATTCTCCCCCTTTATGCTCAGCTTGGTGCAGGCTGAGTTTAAAGTGCAAAAGTCATTTTCACTCAGTTAATTCAGCAAGGGAGAAAAGAGCATTAATCTTGTCCTTCCCAGTAGACTCAGGGAAAAGCAGATGTTGCCGCCTCTGCTAGCTTGTATGTTCTTCTACATTAATAGCTCAGCCATCTTGACCACACTGTAATTTTGCTTGGCCCCATGTTCCCTGTTTCTCACCTGTTGGATGATATGTGTTTGGAATCCACAAAAAGGTGTTTGCTATTCCTTCTCCCTTCAAAGGTAAAAAAAATGAAGCATATCAGAGGACAAAATAAAAGAGAAGGGCAAGAGCAGTTATGTGGCCTGAATCTTATTCATCACTCCCATCTAAATTAGACACATTGAATCAATGGGCCTTTCCCCCCTACCCTGTTATAGTACTATTATTCTACTTTTGACATCCTATGGAATTTTGGGATTTGTAGTGTACTGAGACCAAAGAACTCTCTGTCTGAGAATGCTAAATGCCCCTCCCTAAACGGCAAACCCCAGGATTCCATAGGATGTTGAGGGTGGAATGATAGCACTATAACAGGCTAAGGCAGAAAGGCCCAATGATTGGTACATCAACATATTGGCAAATTCAGTTGATTCAATGGGTCTACTTTAGAGAGGGGTATCTTGGAGAAGACCGAGAGGTGATTTGGTAGTCATAGTTAAGCACCTGAAAGGATCCATGCAGAAGATAAAGCAAACTTGTCTTCTGCTGCTCCAGGAACTAGAACCAATGGATTCAAAGTGCAAGAAAAGAGGTTTCTCCTAAACACTGCGGAGAACCTCTTAGACTGTAAGAAATATTTGGCAATGGAGTAGACTCCCTTGTAGAGGTGAGGATCCTTTTTCTGTGAAAGTCTTTAAACAGAAGTTAAATGGTCTGCTTTCAGGAGTGCGGTTGGATGAGATGGCCTTTGCAGTCCCCTCCAGCTGTATGATTCTTTGAATAGCAAGATTCATTTATTATTTACATATATAATATACTTCTTAAGCTGTTTTTCATCCTCATAGTCTTTCCAAAATGGCTTTCAAGATATGTGGTACTTACTAAATGCAATGTGATTGCTCTCACTGGGATATGCTTGAAAACTTCTCTGAGAATTTTCTCCTATTCTGATTAGTGTTGTAATGAAGCGAGGCTCATAATGTTGCTTTGATTGGCAGGGACAATGACATACCTACCAGCCCTGTCTGCCTTGGTTTCCCCTATTCTCAGTAACTGCAGTGAAGGAGAAGAGATTGATCCTGAACATTTGTACAGGATCGATATATTGTTATGAGTTGCTCTTTTTTGTAAGTATTTTGGATGTTTTTGTGTTTAATTGCCAATTACAGCTCACTCATTTTACAAAGAAGTGTCTCTTTGTGGAGCTGTAGACTGCTAGAACTGATTTGTTGATATGGCTCAACACAACTGTTTGTGTTTCTGGGTCCTCCTTGGGGCATAGTAATCATGATGCAAAACTGCACTCAAGATTTATCTATACATCCCTGATTTTCATTCCTGCAAAGTGTGTGTGTGTGATATATATATATATATATCATTGAAATGCACAACTTCACAGATGAATATCCCTTAATTCAATCTGACTTCAGTTGATCTAATTCACCTTCATTTGTATAATTAGTTTAATCTAATTTGTTTTAGCAACAATGAAACTGACACAAGCCTTGAAAGGTTCCATGAATCTAATTGAAAGAGACATTTTCCAGTAAGTTAGCTTTTTCTTTTTCTTTTTCTTTTTTAATGTCATCCAGCAATGTGTTTGTTCTCAACTTCTCTGCTTTTGACCTCTTGGACTATTAAAAACGAATTTGACATGCACATTGAGCAAACAGAATTTGGAAGTCCAAAAGGAACTTTATCTTCTGAGTTCCACATTTCATTTTTTTAAAATGAATCTGGACAATTCTGAGTTTGTCTTAGGCTCAGCTCTAGGAATGACACAAGTTGGGCAGGAGAAGAATTGTCGTGCCCCTAACAGTGAAGGTGAATGCAAGGAGGCATGACAAGCCTGACAAGTTCAGACCCTAGGGATAAAACAGATTTGACCCATAACAGAAACACTGTGAACTCAAAGTCAGACGAGGAGGTGGGACTCTCTCCCAATCCATGTAGTTAATGATGTGTGAAGATCTTGGATTAGCTTGTGGCTACCAGGAGTACTTCACTATAGGGGAGATCTCAACAAGAGTCAGGTGTTCCTTGGGAATAAGAGGTCCTCTCAGTTGTAGGATCCTCATCATGGAGAGACTTAATACAGTATTAATTGTGACTAAGTTCTGGGTAGGGTTCAGACAATCTGCACTTCAGACAGCTCAGTTTCAGAGCTGACACCACAAAATTGCTTAGGAAAATGTAATTCTTCATCTCCTAACTCTGTTTGCTTTTACAACCTGTGACTGATCTAATGATGTTTGCCTTAAGATTCTGTTTTGACTTTGTCTCTTGGAATTGTATGCTTGCTGAAATTAACTGATTAGACTCTGGCTGTTATTTAACTTTGAGTTTGGATCACCCTTATTTGGCTTGCCTGACACTGTTGGAGGCCTCACTTTATTTTGACCCTGGGACTATTCTAAGACATTTCATCCAGAATGACCTTATTTGATCAGTCTACTGGGTTTGCATAGCTCCACTGATATTGATACTGGACTGTTAGACCTCATTATATGAATATACCTGCCTGGAACCAGGACAAGGATCTCTGAAATTCAAAGTTTTCATATTTCTGCTGACTCAGTGGCTCTTGTCAACAACAGTACTGGAAGCAATGATTGAGAAAAGGACAACAAGGGTGATTATAGTTATGGAGAACAAAGCAGTGGAAAGGCTGAAGGAGTTGGGCATGTTCCACCTGGCAAATAAAAAAACTGGGAGTTGACAAGATTGCACTATTTTAATATCTAAAGGAATTTCACACAGTGGTGGGTGCAGGTTTCTTCTCTGTTGTCTCAGAGGGTAGGACCAGTTATTATGGTATTAAGTTAGAAGATGGAAAATTTCAGTTGAACATTTGAAAGAACCTTTTGGTGGCAAGAGTGGTTTGGCACCTAAAGAGGAGGAGGAGGGGTCAGTCTCTTCTATAACACCTATCTCCTGGAGATGACCTAGCTGGAGCTCCTTCACAGAGTTGAGAATTGGACTCAATGGCCTATGGACTCCTTTCCAGCTTAACGATCCAAAGCCATCAGTTATAGAAACCAAGATTTTTCCCATTCTATGGGTGCTTTGGGTGGTTTTTGTTCTTGTTTTTTGGTGCTGTAGCTTTTGGTTAGTTTGCTCTAGTGAAGCAACTTCTCACAATCTCTTTTAAAGGGCTGATTGTAACATTGATACTTTCTCCCAAGACCTTGAGTGGTGTGTCCAATTATTATGGCGGGGAGCAGAGTGGAAGAGGCTTATCTGTCAAGCTGTCAATTGCACAAGGTAGCACTCAAGCTTCCTTGGGCCAGTAACTCTTGCTTGCTTTTCTGGGAGAAATTTGGAGTGCCCTTCTGCCCTCAATCAAATCCCTTGACAAATGTGGACTAAGATTCAGAAGGTGTTTTGGAGACACTGAAAGGTCATCCCTTAATAGAAAAACCTCTGTCTCCTAAATAAATCTTTTTTTCAGTGTCCTTGATGCCTGGACACTACATTTTAGGTTTCAGGTTTTTCTGTCACTAAGTAATGCTTCTTGGCTCTGATCTTTGTGCACCATTCATGTAGACAAGTGTGCCTTTTTTGTTCTGGGAGGAAAAGCAAACATGACATCAGGAGAGACAATGCTTCTTTACACAGTGCAGAATAATGGTAAATTCACTGCTACAAAATGTTATATAGACTGCTGGCTTCTGAGAATTTACCAATTTTGAGTCAGGGAAGTCGCTGACTGTACACTTTACTTACAGATGTGAGCAATTTTGCTGACTTTTCCCAAGCCTTACCTGTGTTCCTGTTTCATCCTTTGCTTGCAGCAGGATTTGAAATTATCTCAGAATGCTTACACATTTTTCATACACAACTTTTGCAATGTGTGCATTTATTTGCTTACTTTACATTCTCTACATATTTACATTTACATTTCCTCCATTGTCTAAAGTGTGTTGCTGTATATTTCCTCCCTTGTATGCATTGAGTTGTTTGCATTTTTCAAATGTGCACAAAATTTTATGTGTGCACACTGTACCACAACACTCACAGCACAATTTGGTGAATTTGTGAGTATGTGGGAGGGTGTGGAATGGATAATTTTGCCAGGAATATAAAAAAATCATCAAAATTCTTTCCCTGCTCTAGCCATCAGTGGTGGCTGGTGGCTTCCATGTCACTGGGACAGTAGATACTCCAGTTTTTATCCCTCAAATAGGTTCAGAACCTGGGATAGCTCATTTAAAGTTCAGACTGAAACCCAGTGTGAAGCCAACAGCAAGATATACCATGCATTGGAAAGCAATGTCAGGGACAACTGTCATCATGTTCTACTTGTGGCTTGCTTGGAGACATCTGACTGATCACCGCAGGGGCCTTTATACACAATACAGTTATACTGATATGATTCCGCTTAACAGTCATAGCTGTATCCTCTTGAATTTGGTGAGCTGGCTGAGAATCCTGAATAATTTCCCCTCCAAAGTAAGTGATGATGACATTGAAATAGCTAATGATGTTCCATTCCTTAGTTCAGTCATTAATCAGAATAGCGACTGTAGTCAAGAATCCAGAATAAGACTAAGACTCAGAAGGGCAGCTATGAAGGACCTAGACGAGATCCTCAAGTGAAAAGATATCTCATTGAATCTTAAAATCAGTATTGCCCATGCTATCATATTTCCAGTTTCTATGTATGGCTGTGGAAGTTGGACAGTGAGGAAAGCAGATAGGAAGAAAATCAGCTCATTTGAAATGTATTGGAGTGGAGTTCTGCAGATACCCTGGACTGCCAAAAAAACAAACAAATGGATATTAGCACAAGTCAAGCCTGAAATCTCCCTTGAAGCCAAGATGACTAAAATGAGACTGCTTTATTTTTGGCATATCATGAGAAGACATAAATCAGTAGAAAAGACAATAGTGATAGGTAAGATAGAAGGCACTAGGAAAAGAGGAGGACCATGACAGAGATGGATAGACTTAGTCAGAGAAGCCACAGCCCTAAGTTTGCAAGTCCTCAACAAAACTGTTGACAGCAAGCTCTTTCATTCATAAGGTCCACCATAAGTCAATTAACAACATAAGCAAACTCCAGATCCCAGAATTTCATAGAAGGTTGTCATGATGGATGAAGTGGAATCAGAGTGTTATAAGTATGCAGTGTGCAAGGGCCCCAGGAAACAGGATGCTGGACTACATGGACATTTGATTTTACTGAGTAGGATTTTTCTTATGTTTTCATCACTGGGATGAACCCCTATTGAACAGCTTCCAGGAAATATTGCTCTTAGTGTTATGAAGCTTTTACCCATTTTCAGGTAGTTTACAGAACCTCATCTTTCTCTGTGTGCCATGGATGTGGGTGTCCAAGTCCAAAGTCTAGAAAATGGTTTCATTTCTAGATATTGGTGGCTAAGCTGAAGTAATGGACTTTCAAAATAGGTGTTTTAAAAAATAAAAATCCTTCCAATGGAGAGATTCTGTTCAAGAGTGCCATTTACTGAAAATGAGGGGTAGCCGGCTGGTCCCACTTTGGCTGTGCTTCAACTGCATACAATTACTTGCAAGAGATACCTGCTTCCCTAGTTATTATATGGAATATGGAAAAAAAATAACCACAATGGATGTTCTTAAAATATACAGCCTTTTCTTTTTTATTCTTCCACTTGAATTTGGAATACATCCAAGAATAGACCATACAATCTTTCTGTGAACCTCCTCCATTTTCCTATACATAAGTCTGCTGGAATCTGTTTGATGGACATGGTTCTTAATCTCCAAAGAGAACGTCATCTGTGGTCAAAAACATTGCAGAGAAGAAGTCGGGAGGGGAGCACGGCTAGTGTGAAAGACTCATATCTTATTTTTTTTTTCTCTTTTCACTGCTGTATTGTGGACATTGTGTTCTGCTGGGACAGTGGTTCTCAACCTGTGGGTCTCCAGATGTTTGTGGACTTCAGCTCCCAGAAGCCCCAGCCACTATGGTCAATGCTCAGGGCTTCTGGGAGCTGAAGTCCAAAAACATCTGGGGACCCACAGGTTGAGAACTGCTGTGCTGGGACAATCATAGGGCAGATAGGACCACTGATGCAAAACAGATGTACCACTGAACACTATTAGAGAGCACTCCAGGGAGAATTGTGTTAGTTTTTCTAAACTAGAGTACAGTCAGCCCTCCACATTTGTGGATTTCAGTTTTGCGGATTTGATTATTCACAGATTGTTTGCTGTCAGTTCTGATGTCATCCTATGCCATTTTTAATAGGGACTGCAAGCGTCATGAGACTGAGAAACTGTGAAGGAGGCTTGTTAGTCCCTATTAAAAATGATGTGGGGCAGCAATGGAAGTGACAGTAAACTCCATCAGCCACCCACTTCTGCCTTGTGAAGGAACCCTGGCACCTCAAAGGAATCCACAGTGGGTTGAATATGGTGATCATACTTTTCTGTATGTTAAATATGGTTTGGGAGGGCCTAGAGTTAGTCATGTTTTTTTCACTTTCACTGGGGTCCTGTGCCCCTAACCCTAGCGAATGTGGAGGGATAACTGTAGATGCATTGTATTCATAGTAGAATGGTGTGTCAACACATAGGTAAATCTAAATTGATACAGTGGTTCTACTTTAGTCAGAAAGAACAGTGGGATTTAGGCCAACATTTTCCTTGGGTGGTATTGAGTTATACCATTTCAAGACCACAGTTCAGTGGAAGAGCACATGCTTTATCCTTCTCAGTGAGAAACATTATGTGTGCAAATCTATCATGGTTTCTTTCTTTCTTTCTTTCTTTCTTTCTTTCTTTCTTTCTTTCCTTCCCTCTTTCTTTCTTTCTTTCTTTCTTTCTTTCTTTCTTTCTTTCTTTCTTTCCTTCCTTCCTTCCTTCCTTCCTTCCTTCCTTCTTTCTTTCTTTCTTTCTTTCTTTCTTTCTTTCTTTCTTTCTTTCTTTCTTTCTTTTTCAGAACTAATCTCAGAGCTAGATATAAGTAAACTGAGAGCCAGTGTGACATAGTGACTTGGGCGTTGGATTAAGACTCTGGAGAGCAGGGTTCAAATCCCTGCCCAGCCATGGAAACCCACTGGGTGATCTCGGTCAGGTTACACTCTCTCAGCCTCAGAGGAAAGCAAAGGTAAACCCCCATAAATAAATCTTGCCAAGAAAACCCCATGATAGATTGGTCTTAGGGTCACCATAAGTAGGAAACAACTTGAAGGCCTGCAACAATAACACATTAATAAAGAAATTACACTTTAGAGTTTCAGACTATAGTCGGAAGCTCTAAATAAATAAATAAATAAATATATTTGCATAATATGTTTCTTGGTAATTCTATGGGGTTTCTTGAAGTTGGCATCAGTTAGGTCCTCAGTATGTAGGTCCTCAGTATGTCTTAATGCGGCCATGTCCCTCCTGGAGGTCTATGGCCTTTGCTCAGTCCTCCAGCTTAAGGAGGGTACCAGCAAACTGGAACATGTCGCAGAAGAGTAGGAGGAAAAAACTGGTGAAAAATAACGAAATCCTTTGAAGAAAAATGGAAGCTTCTGGGCATGTTTAATCTGGAGAAGAGATTACTAAGAGATTCAGTGATTTGCCATTTTCAGATATTTGAAGAACTGTCACATAGCAAATGGTGCAAAATTATCATATTCAATGGGCTCAAATAAAAAGAAAAAATGTTTTTGATAAACAATAAGAAGAACTTCCTGATGGTAAACACAGTTTAGTACAGAACAGACTATAGCAAAAGATGTCAGGTTTTTCTCTGTTAGATCAAAGGCAGGATATTTATAGATCAGAAATCAGCATAGCAGTGGATGTCCTGCATTAAGCAGAGAGATTGGCTGGATTGTCTTTGAGGCTCCTTGAAACCTTCTGAAGTACCGGACACCAGAAATCAACTCTTGACTATTTGATCTATGGTCAGAAATTTTAGTGCAAGACCTGTTTGGGTTCTGTCTTGCACATGCACATATCCATCATACAAAGGAGATCTGTAGTGAGCTCCTTTTTCTACTGAAGGATAAGAAACTTGTCCCAGCCTTAACAATATATTTAGGCCCTTTCTGCACCGGGCTATTAAAACAGTGCAGAGCGACCTCTGACGGAAGTCTTCTGCACCGTGGAGTGGACTGGGGCGGACTACTTTTTTGTAGTTCAGCACCTCAGTCTGGCTTGGAGCAACCGAAACTGGTTGCACAGCGTGCTTTTTAAAAACCTCTTTTAAGAGGTTTTTAAAAAGCACAGAGCACGCGACTCTGTGTCGCTCCATTGCCATGCTCCGCTGCAAATTTGCAGGTGTGCACTAGTGCGTGCCTGCAGATCTGCTGGGGCCGGGCTTTAGGCTGGCGAGCTTCTCCGGTTGGTGGAGAGCCTCCATCAACCAGAAGCCACCATTTTGGACACCGGAGCAGTGCGGAGCGATGAGCTTGCGCTGCTCCTTGTCCCGATGGACTCGCCTGGACGCTAAAGAAATCTGGTGAGTCCCGTTTTTGCGCAGTTCCTTTCCCACGTGCAGAAAGGGCCTTAGTCTTTGGCAATAAAACTGACATGAAAATTCTAATTTGCTTTAAAATTTGAAACATTGCTGTCAAAGCTGAGGTTCAGTAATACCTAAGGAATTGGTGAGTGGTTTTAGCAGGCTTGGGGAAAATCAAAGCAAAGACACAACTTTTACATCTGTGCAGTTCCATGCACACTTACATACTAAGGCTGCAGTAATGTTGGTCTCTTGTGAATGCATCAGTTCTCTAGGGACAGGCTGGTTATTCTTGCCTAACATACAGCATCCACAATCAGTTCAAGATCACAGTAGTGGAACAGTGCATGCAATGCCTTTGCACACCTAGGCACATATTCTTAGCCAATAAAGATTGGTCTACCCTTGACAAAATTAGTGTCTTTGACTGTGCATTTAGTTATGTAATGACATCACTGAACACAGGGGTTGTGTCTCACAATCAGCACATCACACCGCACATGTGATCTATATCAACAATTCTGCTGCAGAATCTCTGCCAAGTGTCAAGAACCCCTCAAACAGCCAGAAACATGCTTAGTGATCTTAGAATTATCCTAACTATTGGACAATTCCCCTGGTTAGATTAGTCCTGTTGGAATGTAGAACTATAAGACTGAGGAAGGAGGGAGAATGGAATAAGTTGTTGGAATCCTGAAGAGCAGCATTCCACACAGTAACGTTTTATTGTAGGGCCCTCTTTTTTCAGAAATCAGTTACAACTGTAACAACACACACCTGCCCTCTCTAGAAGTGTTGGGCTGTTTGGCACATCTGGAAAGGCTCTTCATTTTTGCTTTTGGGGAGGCTGCACGAAGAAACACAGTTAACAAGCTCAAATTTAAGAAGCACTAAGCCAAAACAATTCAGCTTCTTTGGTGTTCTTTTTTCCCCTAAATGTCAAAAAGTGTCTATGAAGTGATTTTCAGCACTTGTTACAAATGAATTTTTGTGATTTTGATTATCTTCATTTTGCAATTTTCTTTCTTTCTTTCTTTCTTTCTTTCTTTCTTTCTTTCTTTCTTTCTTTCTTTCTTTCTTTCTTTCTTTCTTTGTCCTCACTGTCCTGTCATCATTTGCTCACAATGATATTTTATTCTGTTGGCCACAGATTAACACATATGTTTCGCCAGTGACATAATAGCTCCACATCTGATGTCACAACATTGTGGACATTTGCAAACGAGCAAGAACATTTAGGATGTAACAGCCAAGATTTGGCAAATGAGGCTATTGACTGCAAGGTCAAAGAAGAAGAAAATGGGGCCAAGTAGGAATTATAGGGAAACCAATATTTCTTGAGTAACAGCGGAGCAGTGCTCATGTTAAGTGGGAGATTGTTTCTTGGGAGAAGGGAAAAGGGAAAATTTGTTAATCTTTAGAGATGGTGATAAGTTAATTGCACCAAATTTTTTAAATTAGTTACGTAGTGAATAATTCAGCTTCAAACCTTTCTTTACTGCTATACTTCCATTTCTATGTTCTCCTTTCCTTATTATAGCTGGCCTTCCACCACAACTATAACCTTCTGTTTCAGCCACTTCAAAGATAAGAGTGGAACAGGCAGTCTAGAAGGGATAAACTCACAAGTGCTTTTGGATTTTTGATTCCCCAGAGGGGTCCAAACTGTCAGCATTGGTAGGGAACATGGCAGAGGATTTTGACAAGGGCCTCTGCATGTGTGTGAAAATAAAGAGCATTCGAGGCTAAGCATTAAGATATGCTGGAGGTTATAGATCATTCTTGGCTCCAGGATAATTTTTTCCTCTCTTATCTTCTACCCCAGATGCCTGGATACTTCCTGCCTCAGCACTCCTTTGCCTGTCTCTTTTGGATTGTGTTGTTGTGACCGAGAGAACTTTGGTCTCTGGCTTTGTTTGAACTGATATAAAAAAGAAAGAATAAGACAGAATACTTTTCAAGAATGTGGAAGGTGAGTTGGGGCACCAAGTGACTAGAATTTATTCTGCAACTTCTTCCCCCACCCCCCATCATGTAGTAAAGAGAAGTAATTGTGACAGTGATTCAGAGATGTCAAGATCCTGCTGGGGACCTATGCCAGTACGTGATTGCATAGATGTAAGTGGTGGCAGTGCAATGGCGAAAGGGGGAAAAAGCCATGAGAACAGCAGACATGAAGAGAGTATTATATATGTGTTGTCCTCCTAATTGGAAGGAGATGGCTACCAGCTGTGAGCAACTGAAGGCTGAGATCCTGAACTGGGCACTTTACTGACCAATCATGGAATTAACAAGACCAGACACAGATAATTGGATTGAAGAAGGGATACTTTATTTTAACCAGAATCTATTTAATTGTATTGGACCCAGAAAGGAGCAAGCGAGGAGAGCAGGCTGGTGCAGGAACAGCTGACACAGGTTTCCTCAGCTCTGTCCCAGGCAAAACACCTGAACTCTAAGGGTGATCCAGTAAATGGGTTGTTCCTCATCTGGCCATCTCCTGGAAGGCAGACTTGAGGAACAGCCTCCCACATTGCAGGACTGAAAATGAGGACAAAAGCTGTAAGGGTAGTCTCCTCCCCCACTTTCCAGGCCCCAGAACCTACAGAGGCAGTTCCTGGGCCCTCCCTTTCAGCAAAAGACTGCCAAAGTATTCACTGTAACTGATACTTTTCTCCCTCGGTACTACAGACAAGGGGCAAGCTTAGTCCCTTTCACTCACAAGGATGGCCAAAAGGGGCGTCACTTCCTGTTGCAAATTCCTCAGGAGGAACATATCACCCTCTTCTGAGAAATGTGTGTCATCTGTATGTCTATAGAGCTCAGGCTGTTGAAAGACAATTTGTGGATGTGTGAGAAAGCAGCCCAACCCTCTGTTCAAGTCACTCAGGATTGTCTTATTTACCCTCCCAGCTGGCAAAAGACAACCTCAAATGTCCTCCAGCTCCCTCATGTTCGCCATCCAGGAATAATTGTATCTGATGTAAAAAATACCTGGGCTCTTTCCATTGGATGTCAGCAAAGGTGGTCTTTTCCCCACAGTACCTTGCATTGTGCAGGTCCAGGGCCATGTAGCCACAGTGTCATGGGTATGGTTCATCTCCTGATCTGATCCCCAAAAGTCATCTTAAAATCCAGGCAGCCATACATGGGCTTACAGTTCTGCAGTACTCTTGAGCAAGGTGCTAAAGGATGGTACATTCAGCTTCTCCCACCAGTGAGCAGAGTTGTGACAGGATCACACAGAGGTCCCTGCTTCTACTCATCACACCACAACTCACTGGTCTTGTCACTGGTCATATCATCCTTCAGCTTCTCAGTCACCAGTGCTGCACAACTCCATAACTTGCTGTGGCTGCCTGGATTTTAAGATGAGTTTGGGAGGGTGTTTACCATTGTGGCAATGGTGCCACAATTGTAAATATGGATACCAAACAGTTATGAGGTCATAAGCTTAGCATATTGCATCATAACTGTGTAACAGAATGACAGCCTATGTCTCCAGTTCTTGACTTCTGGAATCGAGTAGTCCTTGGAAGGAAGCAGCAGGGGGTGGCTTCGCCAATGCCTGCTTCACAGCATGGCCTATAGTCCAGGACAGTTTCCAAAGCACTTTGCCTCTGGAGAAGACTTTGAAAGGTAAGCATTGGAGAAACAAGTTGCTCTAAACTGGCAGCCTTTTTCTCTCAACAAGGAGATAAATGACTTTTTTATTTCCTCAGCAGTCACTATGTAACCTAGGGAAAGGTGCAAGTTCTGGCATAACAGGCAGTTGTAGAGGGGTGTAAATCTTTGTAACTTTCATCCCCATAGGCAAGAACAAATAAATTTGCCATTTACCATTTTTCCTCACTGTTAGAATGCTGTTGAAAATGGCAGTTTTCAAAGACTTATTTGTAGTTTGGCACATATTCTGTGTTTAAAAATAGAAGCAATTTTTCACAGAAATGCCATTTTCTGCACAGAAAAGATTTCTAAGATTTCTACAACATTTCTGCACATAAAGTACTATTTTTCGTGCAGTCCGCTTGTTTAAGAAAGTATTTATTTTCTGAGCAAAAAATAGTGATTTCTTCACACACAGAAATCCACCTTCTTTTGCTCCATTCTCTATCAAATTGTTGAATGGATTTGTTCTTTAATGCATTTGTCGATTTTTCCATCTCCATCATATTTAACTTCCATTCATTTAAATTTATTTTAATATCTTGTTTCCAATGTTGAGCATAGGTTAATCTAGCTGCTGTAACTAAATATAACATTATTTTTTTATGCTTCCTAATTTCTGTCTTTGGTTTTATACTCAGTAAATATAATTCAGGTATCATTTCAAAATTCATTTTGAATATTTTTTGAATTTCATCATGTATTTCTTTCTAAAATTTCTTCGCCTTTTTACATGTCCACCATATACGATAAAATGTTCCCTCTTTTTCTCTGCACTTCCAGCATTTTGAATTTCCATTCTTTATAATTTTTGGTAATCTCTCTGGAATCATATACCATCTATGCAACATTTTATAATAGTTTTTTTCTTAAATTTAAATTTAATGTAAATCTTAAATCTGTTTTCCATACCATTCTTCAACTCTCAATATCTACTGAATGTCCTATATTTTGTGACCATCTCACCATTGTTTCTTTAATTCCTTCCTGTTCCATTTCTCTTTGTAATAACAATTTATAAAGTTTGGATATTCTTTTCTTTTGATTTTCTTTCATGAGTACATCCAGTTTGTTTTCCTTCTTCTCAAATCCAAATAATTTTAGGTCCATTTTGTACCTTTCTGTCAGTTGTCTCCATGGAAACCAGTTCATTTCATGTCCAGCCTCCTTCATTTCTTCCAGCATTTTCATTCTTGGTTTATTTCCATCCCAAAAGAGAAAATGCTTCCTCCACCCTTTTTAAGGAGTTATCCTTTGATAAGATATGTGGGTAATGCATTTTGCTTACCTTCTAAAGGAACACAAACTTTAGCTGAATATGTAACCCCTACAAAGAAAGTGCAGACTATGACAAAGCTAAAGGTCTGTACCATGGAGAACTTGTCCTGTGTGCAGTCATAGACTAGTGGAATTGCATTGGAACAGCCCACTCAGGATTTTTCATAAGAGATATCAACATAGCTTTGATAAATTTTCAGATAGAGACAAGATATTTTACAAGTAAATTTTGAACTCCAAGTCCCAGAATCTCCCAACCTTTCAGCTCCCCTGATTTCTAGCATCCAGGTCTCTCTCTGAGCAATGCTAGAAATATGAGGATAGAAGGAAAATGTAATGGGCTGGGGCCCAATTCTTATGGGAGGAAGTTACCTCATCCGCTGCTGGAAAATGAGCAAAGGCCAAAGTAAGATAAAGTAAAGAAAGTAAAGACAAAGTAAAGAAAAACTCTGTTTAGACACAGCAAACGTCGTAAGCTCTTGGAAAATTCAGGTTAAGTGAAACATGTACAAAAAACTCTGGCCTGTGTTCTAAAACATTGTTCTGCTAATAAAGGCTACTAGTGTGAGATATAAAGAACAAGTGTGATATGTGTAGGCTGGTATCCTGTTAAGGACATAAGTAATGCTGGGCATAGTTTGCTACAAAATCACTGTTGCACCATGGACGTAGTCTATTGATAGCAGCAGAACTGGACGTGCACAGGCAGCATGTTCCTCAATGCCTTGTCTTTGCAGTGCCTTGTGATTTTACATTTGGTATTATGTGTTGCAGTTGCTCATTCTTGGTTGCAGATATCCATCCTATATTGTCTGATACAGTTGTCCATTGCATATTATGCATTGCGTATTTGCAATGGCACCTGGTCATTCACATGTGACACACAACATTCCTACTGAGTATGGGGATTGTATACCGTTCATATGGCATATCTCCGTGTCTGGATATTTATATTACTCTGAGGGGATGGTGGATTGAAGCCATAATTTGAGTACTTGCTCATTATTGACAAGTTTGTATAACTGTCATAACTTTCTGTTGCTCAATTGCTGCCATCACTTGATTTGTACAAGTTCTGTATAAGCTTAGCTTAACTGACTGGCAGCCAGTAGACTCTGAGCATGTGTGCCAGACTCAGGGCCTTTCCGCACTACACTGTTATAGTGCTATTATTCCACTTTCAACATCCTATGGAATCCTGGGGTTTGCAGTTTATGGATGGGCATTTCAAATTCTCAGCCAATAAGCTCTTCGTCCTCAGTAAACTACAAACTCCAGAATTTGACAGGATGTTGAAAGTGGAATGATAGCTGTATCACAGTGTAGTGCAGAAAGGCCCTCTGTGTCTACCAAAACAAGTTGCTGTGTTCAGTCTATAAATAGGAACATGAACCTTAAAGAGTTAAGCTTCATCCCTAGAGGACTTA
This sequence comes from Iguana delicatissima, assembly GCA_948472985.1. NCBI lineage: Eukaryota > Metazoa > Chordata > Lepidosauria > Squamata > Iguanidae > Iguana > Iguana delicatissima. The sequence goes on along the minus strand of CAOKZL010002399.1, from coordinate 152,016 downwards.
ACGCATTAGATCTGCATTCACCACAAGTTTGGAAGACTGCTCATGTGTGCACAAATCTCTCAGGCTGTATCTTGATGTATGTGATTATTGCAGCTGTGTAAAGGGAACAGCACTGACACCCCCTGATGTGATAACAGATAGCTAAAAATCTGGGCAATGAAGGAGAAATGGCAGAAGGAGAGGAAGAGACGTGGTTCTTTCAAACAATGGCTCGATGCTTTTATATTCTGTTTTCTAAGCAAAGGAAAACAAATAGTAGACAGCGACACTAACGTAAAAGAACTGAAGAGTTTACTCTCCTCCCTCCCCATTTATTTTAAGAGTTTATGCTTGACTTTACTGTTCCAGCTGGACTTTTAAAGCAGTGTACAAAACTATACACACACCAATAAAACCATAATAGAAATTAGTACTCTCAAATTGAACAACAGAACAGGGGGCCAAATCCAGAAGGCAGACAGAACTGCAATCCAATTAAGGAAAAGTTGTAGCAGGCATGAAGGATTTGGCTAATTTCCCAAAATTCATGCAGGTATGAAGTCAGACATCATAATAGACAGATGGATGAAAGTTTTGCTTTCTCCCACATGTGACATTAAAGAAAAAAATGAAGTTCTTTTTCACTGATTTTATGAACGTCTTTTTTATCAAAAATGCAGTGAAATAAATTCTCAAACAACTGCACTGATTAAATCCAAAAACCCAGATACTTCCTGACCCCCAAAAATAAACAGGTTGAGGAACCTATCAGGAAAAATAAAAGAGGCAGCAATTCTAATAAACTACTATAAATATGGTGATTATATAGGGTTCCAAAGACAGCCTTTTAAGAGATAAGTGGTCAAAGACCTTTGCCTGGATGGGCATATCCATTGATATAGCTTTCTTTAAAACACACTCTTCCCAGTGTATTTCTGTGTAACTTTATGCAAGAAAAGGGAAAGGAGCTATTTTATATATATATATATATATATATATATATATATATAAATAAATATATATAAAATGTCCTCTCAGGGCACAGTTACTTTCTCAGGTGTCAAATGACATATGAATGTATACCAGAGGTGCACAAAGCTTGGCCTGGGGGCTCCGTGTGCCCCACAGGGCTATTTTGTGGCCTCTAGGGATAAAAAATGGTTCCTCCCCTTAAAAAATATGCCTCCTGGGATTTTCACTATGTTTTTGCTCCTTGGGTCTTAAAATAACCTTTTTTAAAATAGCAGTTTAACAGAAACTGACATCTGGTCAATTTCTGTGGGCTGAGGAAAAAGAGGAGATAAGTCTCCAAGTGCTCAGTGGGTGGTTTATTTATTTAGAACATGGATAGATAGATAGATAGATAGATAGATAGATAGATAGATAGATAGATAGATAGATAGACAGACAGATAGACAGACAGACAGACAGACAGACAGACAGACAGACAGACAGACAGACAGAATGTGGCCTATCTATATTTCAATGGCCTTCTTCAGGGTGTTACCATGATCTACACTCCCCCTTCCATCCTGGACGATGTCCTAATTTCATAACTGAACATATTTATGGGCTGAAAAACATATTTGAAAGCACACTGACCAGAAAGTTTGATGTCAGGTCAAGCTGACCTGAGACATGGTCAGGTCAAAAGTTCAGAGAGGATTTGGTGGGAAACCCAGATGCTAATGAGTTTATGGTAATCCTTCAAACACCTCAGGCTTCATGCACACATGAAAACAATGGAAGACGCAACTGTCCAGGTGAAGAAATCAGGAACCATCCCTTAAATCTCACTCTATGGAAATTTTCACTATACCCTCTGCCCTACCAAGGCATTAAGAGATTGCCATGACTCCCATCAATGTTTTGTCATTCAGAGTTAAGGCAATCTGCCCATTCTGGGCTCCTTTGTCAATTCTGTAAGAAAACCATTACAACTTTGTCTACGCACTCCTTTCAGAGTAGGAAATAGGGTATATAAACCCTAGCTTCAGCCCTAGAAAAGTGGGAATATTATGCTGCACACAGTACCCCAGACTTCCATTCCTCTGTGCTGCCCTCAGATGCTGATTGAGCCCCTCCGCTTTGACCTCCTTCTTCAGGACTGGTAGCTATCACCCTTTTCACCCAATCTCTCTCTATTCAACTTTTCTTGCCTCACTTTCAGATATGTATGGTTCTGAAGAATGTTTGATTTCTCATATGTTTGTCAGTTTGAAAAAAATACTTTGTTTAAACTGGAGTCCTTTCTACATTTGGTACTGGCATACATAGATGAAGAGATCCTGCCTTCATTCTCTTCTCACAGGTCTCCTTTGAATTATTATTCCCCCTGCTGGCATTGTGGGTAGACCTCAAAGTCCCCCACCTCTTAGGATAATAAGGGACTACATATAAACAAATAGAAATATCAAATTAAAAATCATACATATTAGTTAGGGAAAGCTAAAAGGTCTGAAATCAAGGGTAAACAAGCTGATAAAAGGAATATTATAATATTGCAATATTAGATATATATTTTGGTAAAGAAATTAATTAGACTGTAGATTTCAATACTAATAAATGAAAATTGATGGATAACTGAGGAAAGATGATATCTCTATATGAACCATAGAATGGATATTGTAAATGAGAAAAAGGTAATTATGTGCCATTATTTGTATATTATAGAACAGTATGTTATATGGAGTTCTATGTGGGTAAGATTTTTACTGAATTTTTATTGAATAAAAATTAATGAAAATCATATATATTGGTATGTGGGATCTTCCAACAATATACAATAACTGAAATGTTTTATGCTGTTTTGCATAGACAGTATGGTATAAATATCTGTTATCCTTTTGATTTGACCTTTCTATTTGAAATGAAGAAGGGCATTGAAATTCACACACGCACACACACACATACACATTAGTGTATTTACCCGGCATCACCCAGGATTTTATTTTCCTCTTAAGAACTCATCCAACTGTCTTCTCCAGTACCTGTAACTTTTCCTCTTATTTCCCAATGCAATCTGTATTCAGAGTTATTTACATTCACAGTTTGGGTTCCTGAGGGAATACGCTGTCCTTCTCTTTGTTGCTAGGCCTCGTCTCCATAGCAACTGGCCTATTCCAGTACCTGTAACTTTCCCCCGTAGTCCCCAATCCAATCTGTGTTGTCTGGCGATCTTGATGTACTGCCGTTTTTTGTTTTTGTTTTTGTTTTTTTTTTGCTTTCTGTTGAATTTGTGCAATGGCTTTATGCCTTTCTGGAAGCATTTTTTGTTTTGAATTTCAACTTTAAGATTTTTCACTTATGAAACCCATAAAGTCTACTGTGTGAGGCGAGAAGACCTTGTAACTATGTTGTGTGTGTCACTTTAATTTTTCTCACATATGATTCCCAAAAATTTTCTGGCATCCTTATGGATGGTAGGCCTCATCTCCATAGCAACCGGCCTGAGGCCCAAGAGCTCTCGGCTGAGAATTCTGAAGGCCCCTCCCTGAACTGCCAACCCCAGGATTCCATAGGATCTTCACCACCAGCCAATCATATGAGGTCTTTTCGCCTCACACAGCCAATCATATGAAGTCTTCACCTGCCTGACACAAACAGACAAACAGACAAACAGACAAACTCACAAACAGAGAAACTTTGACTTTTATATGTACTGTAGTGTGTGTTTGTGTGTGTGTGTGACAAAATGCATCACACTTATTCTAAAATAAATAAACACCATCCACTGAGCACATGGAGATGTATCTCCTCAGTTTTCCTCAGATTCCATTGGGTGGATTCTAGTATTTGCCTCTTCAGTTCAATTCCTGTGGACCCCAGAAACATAACATTCTTACATACACCATGGGGAGTGTTTGGAGGCATTTTGCCTTGGAGTTTGGGATGGTGAGGATGTGACCCTTCAAGGTCTCTTGGAGGAGCTAATGCATCATCCTTGCTTCTCACCATTGATGGCCCCTGCTGTAGACAACCAACCTTGGTGAATGGCACATAGTGTGAAGATTCTGGATTGATCTGACCTGGTATAAATACTGGTGCTGAGAATTCAGGTCTTTGGGGATGAATTGAACAATTGTTAGTATTGCTATCCAAATGTTACATTATTTGGAAGTTTGATGGCAATGCTGCTGATGCTCAGCCACAAATTTCCTTTGATTCTCATACAGCTTGGACAAGTTCCTTCTTGAGATTACAATTTCCACTGGCTGTGCTAGCTGAGGGACTTTGTGTCCCCCGCTTATTAATTTATTTTTTCAGACTTTGAGATTTACTGTTTTCAAGTCCTAAAATCTATAGTCAGGCATTAGAATCAGAATGGCCAATTAATGACCAAAATGTGACTCCCCCCAGCCCTGTCTGAAAAGCATAAGAAAATTAAAATTACAGAATATAATTCTTTATCTACCTGTTGGATTTTTTCATGTTGTCTAACAAAGTGACTGATATGTAGCTGATGAACTTTCATTTTTGGATCACAATCTGAAATATATAATGGCCCATAATGGCAACAGAAGTCACTCATTTCTTTGCTAAGTACATTATGCTTAGGACTTTCATACCAGCCTCGTGTGTATTCAAATTTATTAATGAACACAATAAAAAATACTGACGTGATTTAAAATTCCTTTCCTTCCAAAACAATCCTATGTACAAAATCAAGTGATTATTGTTTGTTAAAAAATGGGCACATACAGCTTTGATTGCACAGTTATTTATGGAGACCGTTGCCAGAGACAGCCCTCCTTCATGGACATCTATAAATTAGAAGTTTCTATTAGCATATTATTATTATCTAGTTCACTTGAGCACAAAACACATTGCTATATTTTTTTCCTGCCACAATTCCAGGTAAAAGCTACACAATAAAGTTCTTTATTTAATGTTGCATATTCTCTTAGAGTAGGGGTTTCAGCTGAAGATGGCAGATACAGAGCTTGAGAAAGTTACTTTTTTGTTTATTGCTCCCAGAATCATGAAGCCAGCCTGGCCACTGACAGAGAGAATCTCATATTATTAGGCCTAGAAGTAGTCATTCTCCATGATTAAATATATACTTGTTTTGATGATTTACTTATGATGCATTCCTGCTACCTACTGTTAAAGGGATCAAGTAATAGGTGAAGAAGGCCCATTGTGGTGCACTGGTTTGAGGGTTTCAGGAGGACTTTGGTAGGCCAGGGTCTGACTCCCTGTTCAGCCAAGGGAAACCCACTGGGTGGCCTTGGTTAGGTACACTCTCTCAGCCAAAGAACAAGGAAACAGTGGACCTCTTCTGAATAAATCTTGCAAATAAAATCCTATGATAGGGTCTGTGTATGTTGAAGAAATATATGTCAGGATTGACTTGAAGGCACATAACAACAAACAAACACTACCTATCTGGAATCATGGGTGCAATTATCACTCAGAGCTGGATGGCCAAGCTAATTTGGTACTCAAAAATGAGTAGATGGCCAAACATTCTGCCCTGATGTAGTGGTGTTCCCAGTTATCTGACACTCAGCCTTCTTTAGGTGGAGAATGGAACAGAGATGTGGCCAACAGGCTCTATAATTGGCAGACAGTAGAAATCTCTATCTTTATCACATCTGATATATCAGAAATCTGATCTTGCATGTTACAGAATAGAACTTGTTACCTATTTATTTGTTTATTTAATTTTTGGCTTGTCTTTCTTCCAAACGGGATCCGAGGCAGCTAATGAAATCCAGGGTGGACACTGAAGCTGAGATCCTCCTTTGGAATGCTGTAGCGTGAATCTCTATGTGTTTATTTATGCATTGATTATGTTCTTCAGCCCTTGTGCTGAATGGCAGTGCTGTACCACTGAATGCACAGCTGAATGTGCCACCCAATGTACAGCTGAAATGTGCATGCACAACTGTACCATATGCATAGATCCACTTTCACAACCTGGAAATGAATGCACAGAGAACTTAATCATGTCCAAGGCATCAATAAGATCTCAACTCTGGATGAAAGTTAGATTGCCGGGGTGCTTACTCAGATCCAAGCATTAACTTGGAATCTAAAGTTTTGCTTATTTGATTCTCTTGTGCTAAATGAATACTTTCGTAGTTGGGTAAAATTCTGCCATGGCTGGATGATATTATGGAAGATTTTGCACATATTCAATTGTGATTTTTATTGAACTTTGTGCAAGGGATTGTTTTATGCAAAAAATGTCGGCTGTCATCCTCTTAGTCAAATAAACAGTTACAGTATTGTAAGATAGGTTTACAATTTCATAACTATTTTGTAGTTATATTTATGGCTGTGACATTATTGGCATGATAGGAAATGCCCTCAAAATCCACGTTAAAAGCTGAACAGCCATATCAAGTGAAGAAGTTTTGCATGCTGGCAAGTGGAGCACTGAAAGAGTTCAGCCCCCTCCAACAACAGAGCTGTGGTGTGGTAAGACGTTGCAACAGAACCCTACAAGGGTCCTTCTTTCTGCTTCTTGAACCACAGTTTGCTGGAAGCAGAGGGCTAGCTATGTCATCTTTCAACACCCTGCCACATAACTCTTTTGCTCAAGATGGCTGCCTGGCTTTTAAGGTGGTTTTTGTGTGTGTGTGTGTGGGGGGTCAGATCAACAGAAGTGTTGTATTCAGGATTTTGACTGGTTTGTGCAAAGCCCAAGATGTTCCATACAAAACTGTATATTTCACAAAAATCAAGTTTTCTCCCACAAAACATTTTTTCACAAAAACATCTTAAAATGTGAAAATTTTGCTAGTTGACCATTTTTCTCAGTGTAAACTCTCCGATGTGTTTTCTTGACTAAGACAAGAAAAATTGTGAACATTCATTACTCTCTTAGTTTAGAAACTCTTCCTCTCCCACTCACTCACTCTCTTCCTTTAACAGTTAGTTACACCTGCCTGAGGCAATGTCCCATTGTTTCTTTTGACCCTGTTACTTTGGAACAGTGCACTTTCCAACTTATCAAGAGAGCTACTTTACCAATGAGTCATACCACAAAGTTTTTCAATAGGTGTCTCCATTCTGATATAGAACAGGTGGGAGTTATGACAAGACTTTTTTTTAAAAAAAAATTATGGAGTAGAGGTCAGATCACAGCTGATGCTATACATTCAAAAATGGGAATAACTATAGGTCAGGAGAAATCTTTCCTTACCTTTGTTTTGAAATAGCTGGGATATCTGCAAAGCTGTTTTCAAAAGAGAGACGTCAGTAATTGCAGATTGACACTCAACAAAGCAGAGTAATTTCTTTCCATGTATTGCAAGGGCATACAATCTATAGTGGGGCTATTGCCACATCTTTGGTATCAATGGTAGCTTTTGTTATTACTGAAAATGAACAGACACAGCTAGATAAGGAAGATTGTCAGCAGTATATAAGGACCACTGGAAGCCATGAGCTTTAAATTCCAAAACAATGTTGAGTTTGTATTGCCAGTATGTTACCAGGGGATGCAAAGGCAGTGTTTAATTTCTACCAAGAGATATGCCTAGGCTTAAACTCGCATATGAACTCTGTCTTGGAACCAATCCCTTCTTACTAATTCCAAATGTGAAGGCAAACTTTCGTTGCTCAGTGCCAAGAAAAAGGTAATCCACACCTGGGATGGACAAATCCATATGTTTCACTTCCAATAACATTCACAACTATTTTTTACCATAACTTGTTCCATCCTGTTTCTGTTTTAGTCTGCAAATTTTTTGTAAGAGTTGTTTTAAGTTTATAGTGAAATCCGTTGATTGGGTTGATAAAATGATTGACAGGCCAGTTGAGAAGTTGAGAAGTCCCAATAAAATGTTTATGTATTTTCCTCACATTTTTCTGTGCCTGAAAATCTGGATGCGACTTCATTGCAATTTTCCATCACACAAGATGTGTTCTGAACTACAAAAATTCTCATCAGTCTGGCATTCTCCCCATTAGGATTTCCTAACACTCAAGAAATACTCTTTAACCCATTTTTAAACATATTTTTAAACTAGTTTCTCCATCCTTATTAAAGATAGTCATAATCTGGATCACAGACTGGTCTGAGAGGTGCAAGCTAAGGTTGTTCTTACTGAAATCTCAGGGGGAAAAAAATTGCAGCATCATCTCTACTCTATACATGCTCAAATCTAAATTATTTATTGTACTATATCTGTATATTAAGAGGTATATAGATGGTGGTGAAAAAGGGTTGGCCTAAGTGAGTATGAATGTTATTTATCATTCAGACCTGTTCAAAAATGGTTCAAACTGGTTTGAACTGTGATAACTGGAGATGAAGGGCCGCCCATCAAGAGTCAGGCTCTAAACAGAGAACTCAGCTGGCGGTAGCTGGTGAACACACTTCAGGTCTTAATCTAGGCTAAGATCATACATGACCTACAAATGCCTAATGAATTATGAATATATAACTAAGCAATGTCTTCTGACCAGACCACTCCCTCCCCAATCTACCTTAACAGCCAGCCACTGTACCAAGTGATGGAAGTCTGTTCTGCTAGCAATCAGGGTACAGAAGGATGACTTTCCAGCCCCTTCTCCCCAGCAAGATCAGCAGTGTGACAAGGAATTGCAACAGAGGCCCTGCTTCTGATTGTTACACTGAAGCTTGTTGGTGGGAAGGGGCTAGAAACATCCTGCTGTACCCTGATCACCAGCAGAACAGACTTCATCAATCAGCGCAGCTACTAGATGTTAAGGTAGGCTTGGGGGAGCATTTGCATTCATGGCAAGAGTGCCATGATCATGAATATGTAGTATTACTAAATATAGAGAAATTATGGAACTGTAACTCAAGATTACAAATCCATAACTGGAGTACAGGCTGCCAGTAACAGGTAGATAGATAGACAGACACAATCAGATGTAAACACAGGGAGAGAAATGCATAGAATAAATTAATCTACTTGTGCACAATGATCTCAATTATGCATACTTTTTAAACTAAAAAGCACAGGCTCTAGGTTACAAATCCATAAATGCAACATAGAATATCATCTCTGATCTTTAAAGGTCAGATCAAGTTAGATTCAAGTCCAGCATTTTTGACAGATCCTTCAAAGTTTGAGCTAAAACCCAAAGTGGTTCTGTGGCCCTTCTGTCACCAGAGCCACCGTCAATCATTGGATTAAGCAGGTTCACAGCTCACCTGGTTTCATTTTTCCCAACTCTGGTGAGATAATATTTCTGGTCAAGTCATATATCTGGTCAGGTCATAGTAACTATTTTTGCATTCATATGAGTGATCCTGCACATGTTTCATGCAAATCTTTTTGTTCTCTCATTTTTGGTGATGCATAACTGACTGAATGTAAGGTGAGAGAGACAATATTAAATGCTAGGAGCTAGAATAGGTAAAATAGGCAGAAACAGTTAAATCTCAGGCTGCAAGCATCTTATCTCTTTTGTATAAGCTGACTCCTTTTTTCAAGGGAATGGAGAAAAAGGAACAAGCTTTTGAATCACAAAACAAGCTCTGGATGAGGTCTATCATCTACTCACTAAATTAAAAACTGTTTGATTTCTTACGTCTTCAGGCCAGCGGAGTTCCTCAGTTTCTCTGAGAACAAAGGAGAATTCCATGTGGATGAATGTTAACAGCAATACGTTTCCATCAGATCTTTCTGAGAAATGATGACTCACACCCCAGTACGTAATAGGAATAATATTGCAAGAAAAATGGGAAGGGTATGTGTGCGGGGGGCGGGAGATATATAATATGTATGCTTGATGCAAAGCAATTACAATAATTGATGTACATCTCTTTCTAAGTACTGTTCAGCTACACTTGTAATGCCAAAAGATTTTGCAAACAGGATTTTAATGTGCATAATACACATGGGAGGACCATGGTGGGACTCAGTGGGGAGTGAGGAGTTCTCACAGTGATGCTTTCAATCAGATCTCAAAGAGAAAAGGGGGGGAGTTAAATAGAATCTAACAATCTTTCTCCTCCTTCCTGGTTTAGCATTCTGCTACCCAGCTGAGTTCTGAGGCCTTGCTGTAAGCCACTCGGATAACAGTGCTGGAACAGTTAGATGTAAATAAATAAAGATGCCCTCCTTCTTTCTGGCCCGGATGCTTCCAGACTTTTAATGCTGCCTCTCAGCTAATACCCACTTCCCATGATGCCCAGTATGTGTTTCCTTCCCATCTTCCTCAGTATTGCCATCTTGTGCCTCCTCTAGCAACAGGGCTGGTATTCTTCTCACAGCGTTGGCTGCAGGGCAATCCAGCAAGTTGATCCAATTCAGTAGAAATGCTGAAATCATCCCAAATGAAATCTCAGTTCTTGTAGTAGAACACAACATTAAGCGAGAGTGAGAACCAAGAACAGGTCAATCAAACATATGTCTAGTCCTCCCATCATTTTCAACTGCTATGTGGAAACATTTTGGATGCATTAAGTAGTGATGTAAATCTTCATAAATGTTGTTCTCACTTGAAAAGCATAAAGAATTTTACCATTGTTCTCCTTGCTGTGAGAAAGTCATTGACAACTGTGCAGTTTGGGACTTATTCTGGGCACAAAATGCATGCCTGTTTGTTTTTGTTTTTTGGTACAGAAACCAGTACTTTCTTCACAGCAAATGACACTTTTGCACAGAAAACAAGTTTCCCGCACAGAAAACAGCATTTCCTGTGCAGAATGATATCTGGGGTTCTCCTTGTCAGAGTTTCTTGACTGCAGAGAAATCTGTTTCATCACCAGTTTTTTTCAAATATTTGTGAATACTCATCAATATTCTAAATTGTCTACTTAGTTGTGTATACATAACTGAGTAACTTATACAGCTCATCTTAAAAACCTGCAGCCAGATTGGGCAAAGGAGGTCCAATCAGTTTCTGCTTAGGATGGAAGGAAGATGATGTTTCCACTTTCCTCCCCACAAGGATGCAACAAGGATGTATGATGAGGTCCTGCTTCTGACTGTTGAAGTGTTTCTGGCTAGCAGGTGAGGGTTCAAACATCCTACTCCTCCTTGTTCCTAAGCAGATCTCCTTCACCTGTTCTGGCTACTAGTTTTTAAAGTGGGTGAGGTGGCATTTATGTAATCTTACAGTAAGAGCACATAATCTTATTGAACATAGAGCAGTTATGGATGTGTAACTCTATGTTATGATTCTGTAACTGCAATACTGAAGGGATTTCCATTGTTGTAAGTCACTTTGAGTCCCCACCAGGGAAAAAGGGGAGGCATAAATAAATCCCTGAATAGTGATTCAACCTATGTTAGATGGGGTTATGCTCCCTCTGAAGGCGCAGGTTCACAGCTTGGAAGTGCTTCTGGATTCAACTCTGAGCCTGGAAGCCCAGATCTCAGCAGTAGCCAGGAGTGCATTTGCACAATCACGGCTTGTGTGCCAGCTGCACCAGTTCTTTGAGACATCAGACCTGGCCATGGTAACATACGCCCTGGTTACATCCCAGTTGGATTATTGTAATGCGCTGTACATGGGGCTGTCTTTGAAGAGTGTTTGGAAACTTCAGCTGGTCCAAAGAACTGAAGCCAGGTTGTTAGCTGGAGCTAGTTACAGGGATCATATAACACCCCTACTGCAACAGCTCCACTGGCTGCCGATTTGTTTCCAGGCACAATTCAAAGTGCTGGTGATGACCTTTAAAGCTCTACATGGCTAAGGTCCAGGTTATTTGAAGGACTGTGTCTTCCTCTGTGAACCAGCCCAGGCATTGAGATCTACTGGAGAGGCCTTTCTCTCTGTCCCACCACCCTCACAGGTGCATTTGGTAGGAACACGGGAGAGGGCCTTCTCAGTGGCTGCCCCAGCCTCTGGAATTCCCTGCCCAAAGAGGTCAGACTGGCACGCTCCCTGCCTACCTTCAGGAAACTGTTAAAGAGAATCCTATTCCAGCAGGCATTTAATATGTAATCTGTACTGGTTATTTTAATTGTTATTTAATTGCTTTTGTATGCTGTTTTCAATATGTATTTTAACATTGTTTTAATCATTACTGATGTTTAATCTGTGTTTTAACTTTTGTATATTACAATTTTTAATTATGCTTCTTTTGTTTGTAAGCTGCTTTGAGTCCCCTCAGAGAGAAAAAGCGGGATAGAAATAAAGATGATGATGATGATTGATGATGATGATGATGATAGAAACAATCATCATCATCGACATCATCAACAACAACAACAATAATTCCACTACTAGTATTTAGTAGTGCTAGCAGTTGCAGTTGCTATTCTTATTCTTATTATCCATTTGGTAAAGTCAGCTAGAATCCATGAAATCTCATGCCAAAGAAAATGTTCCAGGACTTAATCAGCACAAGACTATTTGTTGCTGTTCTTGTGATGTGATGAACGAATGGGTTCCAGAGGGAAAAAGTACAGTCCTGAACCAAACTGAAATGGCCGCGCGCAGTGCATTGTTGTAAGGAGGGATTTGGATTGTGAGGCGAGGATTCCTTGAACTGTGGAATTGAGAACTCACGGAATGCTGACCTGACTTGAGAAGAAAGTTTGCAAAACAATAAGGACTTGGCAGCAACAGAATGTACTCTTGAGATGCACAGATCCAGAAGTGTGGCTTCCTTAATTGCCATGTGATGTTGCCTACAATGCATATCTTCTTTGATTGTCTTTATGTTTCACCCACCTTCACGAATTCACGATATTCAATGGTGATCAATACCTTTATTAAGAAAACAGTTAAGTTCTTATGTGTAAAGGCAGAAGAAACAAGGAGCCGTGAAAGTCTGGCACACCCTCAGACGGGCAAGCGGTGATGTTTTTCTGACCCTACCCTACCCTGCATGGCCGAGAACCACTGAGGCATTTGATACATTTCCTGACAACATGATATATGACCAATTCTTCTGCAAGCAACCTTTTATTAGGACGGCACAGAATGATATGAACTATTCTTTTAATTGCTTGATTGCCTTTATACAATGAAAGTCCTGGAACCCTGGCAACCGGCAAAACATGTCCTTTTGTCAAGAAGTGAGAGACATGACTATAAAGAGGGGAAGATTTTCAACTCACTTTCATGACCCTTGGCTGCAGCAGAGGGCATCCATACCTTCGAGGACATCTGGCCAATGTTCGGCGAAGGACCATCTTGTGAGTATGTAGAATGAATGTGAAATGTGAATGTGTGAGTGAAAGAAAGCTCTTGATATGGAAATGTGATTTTTGTATTTCATGTCTTAATAAATGTTACATGAATAGTGGTTAAACCCAGATCTGGTTTCCTATGTGTCTTCTGTTGGGATCCTATAGTCCAGGGTGGCTGAATTTCTCTCTGGGTCAAACGTACCAACAAGCTTGGTCCATGACAGTGACAGACAAGAAGCAGTTACTCCTCAATAATAACAACAGCAGCTACCCTTGACACTCTTTCAGTGTTTCATCTAAGCAGGAACCTGTAATTTGGTAGAAAACATTAAAGATCCCAGATCTCTCTAAAACTACCAGCTATATAAAGAGCATTATCGTCAGCTTTGAACCGCCACATGTATTGCTGACAAGCAGGCAACACTCACAACCAAGGTGACCAGGCTTTTTTTGACTCTGATAGGGTACAATCTCTCAGTTTCCCAGCCACCTCAGGATTGGCAGGTTCATGGGAGGCAGTCCTGCATATAAACTTTACCACAAATTTCATGAGAGAAGGACCTCTAGTGGGAGTTCCAGGCTCTTGTGAGATTTGAGATCTTGCAGAAGCCAAAAAATCTTTCAAGAGGCCTTCCTTTCATAAGACTTGAGATGGGCCTTATATTGGCCTGCCTCAGGTGGTCCTTTATTAGGGACATGCATATACATAAATTATGATGCACATACACACAGGACAAATTGTTCACCACAGTGCAATAGGCATATTTTGCTGATAGTGGCGGAAGTGGAGTTGTATATGCAGCAACATTGCATATTATATTTATGAACTGTGTTTTCTGGAATGTGTTTGTGCATTGTGGTTGCACATTGTGCATTGCATAATGGCACCCAGTCATTGATGTGTATTGTAAATGTTGCTGTTCTACAAGAAGCTACATAGCGCTGGTGCAGCATATCTCCACAAATAGGTGTTTGCACTGTGCTGAAGATATGTTTGAATGCAGGCTATTGGTATTAATGTCGTCTTAGTTTAGGCTATGAAGAAGTCACATGCTTATTGCCACTGATTATTGTATTGATCACTTAGGATACGTGAGATCTCCTCTTTCCCCTGAACAAAAATGAATTGTGTTTTTCAAGTGTTCAAGGCGAAGACTCACAAGATTGTTCAAGTATTCTATTTGAACATATGAGAAATCAAATTCAGTATTCATGGGTTTCCTAAGATTCCATGCCTCTGCACCTATACTTCCCTCCCTATTCACATAATCAAGGTAGAAATTATTGATTGATTGATTGATTTGTTGATTTGTGTGATGCCCTTTGCACCCATCTGCTTCTGATCGTTGACAGAACTGTCTTGCAGAAAATTGGCAGCAATGAAAATGTTTGTGTGTTCCATCCTCCCTCACCGCCACGATTCCTTTCACAAAGGGAAGGAGGAATTTTGTCATGCCAACTGGCCCGGCTTTATGGTCCAGAAGTTTTCCCCATCCATCTGATGTGGATACAGGAACAGCACAAATAGGAAGTATTTGTTAAGGCTCTTGTTGTAAGGTAAGATATGTATTTGCAATCACAACAAATCAAAGCTGAAGGGCCTTTTAAGCACTCCTTCAGCTTTTGCTGTTTGAGTATAGTGAATCCAAACCCTTAATTGTCATATGTTGTCTTTTTATGTTGCATTCTTATTGCAGCTGTTGTTTTTAATTATGATATTTTTTTTAAAAAAAACAGAATTATGGTATTTTTTAAAAAAATAGAATGAGAAATGTGCTACAAGGAGAGTGTGGGAGGGGAAGCAGCCCAGGGATCAGCTGTTATGAGAATAATAGGGAGAGGGAGATATGGCGTGTGGAGATAGTCCTATTAATATGGAAGAAGGGAGAGCCACAGGTTCTTAATTACCCCCAAGTTGTCTTCCACTTCAGATAGTCTGAACAGCCTTGGCAACCAGTCTCCTGAGCTGAAAATGCTGCTGCTCAAAGCTAGATCAGTGAATGGAGAAACATTCTTGATCCAGGACTTGATCCTGGCCTGTATTATGAAGATCTGGCTGGATGGAGTTCTCCCAGCTTTGATTCTTTGTACAGCAGCAGGAGTGGCCTGGGGGTGAGGAGGAAGAGTTGCAGTGGTCTCTCCCTCACCACATGCCCTGTTCCATAGCCTGCTGGGTTCAAGTGTGTGTTTTTGAAGGTGAGTGGCCAGGACACCATAGATATTCCATTGGTGTATTGCCCACCCACTGCTCAACTGTCTACCTTCCTAAACTGGCTGAGTTTGCCTCATGGCAATGCTGGAGTCCCCTTAGCTTGTTATACTGAGGGACTTCAAAATCCATGCAGAGACTGCTGTGTCAGGACCAGCTTGGGACTTTATGTTCTTTCTGACAGCAAAGAGTCTGTCTCAAGTAATACTTGGTGCCACTCATGTTGCAGGAAACACACTGGACCTGTTTTTTTGTTCTGGGTGGAATGACAGTGATCTAGATGTGAAAAATTTTTTATTTAGTTCTCTTATCATGGACTGACCATAACCTTGTGGGTTTAGACTCATTGGGACTCAGAGTCTTTGTGGGTGTGGGGGACTGATTAAGATGGTCCACCCCAAGAGACTTGTGGATCCAGATGAATTCCTGTTGGCTCTTGGGAAGTTTCCTGTTGCTTCCACAGGTGATCCTATCAAAGCTCTGGCTGCTCTCTGGAATAGGGTAATGGTCAGGGTGGTGGGCATGATTGCCCCTAAATGTCTCCTCCCATGAAGGGAAGCCAAGTGATCTGTTTCACTAAGGAGCTGGCAGTGATGAATGAGTGGTATGGAGACTAGAGTGATAATGGCAGAAAACTTGGAGCAAGCCTGGCCAAACACAGGCTAGAGCTCATTGGAAGGTCTATGGCATGGCGGTGGTGGGAGTGAAGAAATTATACTTCTCTGCCATCATTGCATCTGCACAGTGTTGTCCAGTAGAGCTGTCTCAAGTGGTCAGGGGCCTTTTACACTCCATCCCACAAGAAGAAAACAAAGACCACTCAATGGCTGACTGTGATGAGTTTGCAAGGCACGTTGCAGGCAAAATCACTCAGATTCACGCTGACTTGGGTGCTGTAGTTGAGATAGGTCTGGTGGGTGCAATGTAGGTGCCTCTTTAGTCCTGCAGTATTGGATACATTTTTATTTGTGCAGCGTGAAGATGTGGACATATCTTGGAGATATGAGCTACTACTACTATGTGTATTATTATTATTATTATTACAACCGCTATGATCATCTTTATTTATATCCTGCTTTTTTCATTGTACTGGACTCCTGCCCCTCCTGCCTTCTGAAAGCAGCTAGAGGGGGATTGACTGAATGTGTAAAGTGAATCATGAATGCCTCACTGCAGCAAGGGAAATTGCCATCCTGCCTAAAAGAGGCTGCGGTGAGGCCATGACTAAAAACATCTCCCTGGCTCCCATCATTTTGAATAATTATTAGCCAGTCTCTAATGTTCCATTCTTAGGCAAGGTTCTGGAGTGTGTGGTGGCCTTCCAGCTCCATGGGTTTCTGGATGAAACATATTATCAAGATTCATTTCAATCTGGTTTCAGGCCTGGTTATGGGACAGAGACAGCTTTGGTCACCTTGGTGGATGACCTATGCAGGGATCTAGACAAGGGGAGTGTGTCCCTGTTGGTTCTGCTGGACCTGTTAGCAACTTTTGATACCATCAGCCATCATATCCTTCCAGTGTGACTCTGTGGGATGGGACTTAGGGGTACTGTTATGTAATAGTTCCAGTCTTTCTGGGAGGGCAAACTCAAAAGGTGGTGTTGGAGAATTCCTGTTCAATCCCTGGCCATTGGCCTGTGGGGTCCCTCAGAGTTCTGTTTTATCCTCCATGCTGTTTAACATCTACATTAAATTGCTCAGAGAGGTCCTTTGGAGTTTTGGAGGTGGGTGTCGCCAGTATGCTGATGACACCCAGCTCTGCCTCTCATTCTCATGTGATTTCTTGGAATCTGTCTCTGTACTGAACCGTCTGTTGTCAGTAACGGGCTGGATAAGGGCAAACAGATTAAAATTTAATTCAGACAAAACAGAGGTGCATTTTGTCAGACAAAATATCTGGGAACAGGGATTCTGCCTGCACTGAATGGGGTTACACTCCTCTAGACATCTCAGTTTCATAGGTTGTGTTTTCTGGAGTCAGTTCAGCATCTGGATGCCCTGGTTTCAGCAGTGGCCATTAGTGCATTTGCACAGCGAAAACTAGTGTGCCAGCTGCACAAGTTCCTTGCGATGTCAGATCTGGCTACAGTGACACTTGCCATAATTAAATCCTGTGTGGAATACTGCAACACAGTCTACACGGGACTGCCTTTAGAAGTAGTTCAGAAGCTTCCTTAGTCCAAAATGCTGTGGCTGGAATGCTCACTAAGGCTAGTCATAAGGAGTACATAATTCCCATCCTAAAGCAGCTTTACTGGCTACTAGTGCATTTTGAGACACAATTCAAAGTGCTGGTCATGACCTATAAAGCTCTACACAATTTAGGACTAGACTATCTGAAAGACTGTATGAACCTGTCCAATTGTACCACAATTTGGTGCGAAGATAAAGTGGGGAAAGGAAAGATAATGAATGTCACCTTGAGTTCATTAAAAGAAAGCTGGATAGAACTTTCTCTATCATGGTCCAGAGTAATATCTTCTCTCTGGAGGTGTTATCTGCATTTCAACGGGAGCTTCATTCAAAAAGCAAATACAAAATTCAGAGTAGTGGATTTTGTTTGTTTGTTTGTTTGGTTTTTTTTGGAGGAAAAGAAGGAGTTGGTCAGGATGAGGCAGAAGGAGAATGTGTTGTAGAGGGCATAAACTTTCCCTTTGTTATATCCCTCTGTTTCATCCTGAGTTACAGAGATTTCACCATGGCTGCTATGTAAATAACAAACAAGGAGGGAAAAAAAGCACCATGCACAATAGCTACATTCTTGCAATTAATGCCACATCTAGTTCTGCATTCATAAAAATGAAATGGATGCCCATTCCTCACCCCAACAACTGTCCAGCTACCATATTGCTGCCACTGTTCTTTTTTCCCTTCTTCTTTTGTCCCACACCAATACTCTCTTGCATCTGCAAAGTGCTAAGACCTTGTGCTGAATTCTCTTCGGTATCTCGTGCAGCATGAATGATTTGTGTGTGTGTGCGTGCGTGCGTGTTCTGAGTCCAGCTAATTGTTGCTTTGTCATTCACATCCTTTTTTTTTTTAAAGGGACAAAAAGTTTGACTCCCACAGAATCTTCAGCATCGTTTGGTGCATCTATTGCCAAGCACTTTGATACACATGAAAAGTGCTTTGTGGAAAAAATCAATAGGAACGACAGAACTGTACACTGATGCTCATTCATGTTATGTTCTCTTTGATCTTGCAGGCACTGTTGGGATGGCAATGAGGATGGTAATGATAACAGGAAGAGAGCTTTGTTCTCGCAGAGCACCCTTCATCTCAACCACTCAAAGAACTTGACTAATTATTTAATTAAGATCAAGCTACCGTCCTAGTGGGGGAGCAGCTGAACCATCTCTGTTACAACTGCAATTCTCACTTTTTAAACACAGTATCATTTCTGCACTAGACTGTTATAGCGCTATGATTCCACTTTCAACATCCTATGGAATCCTGGGGTTTGCAGTTTCAGGAGGAGCCTGCCGGTCTAGTGTGGAAATGGCCTTAGTCCCGTCAACCAAATAGATGATTTTTCTGAGATATAGCTAGAGTGATTTCCCAACAGAAACATACAGTTTTATACGCTTTTTGTGCAAAATGAAGAGAGATGGAGTATCACTTCCAGGAGTATCTTCCCCTTTTCAAGAAAATTCAACACAGCAGTTGAATTTTCCCCCTAAGCAAATTCAACTCCAAATAACTTCCTTCTAAAACGAAACACCTAGGCTTTTATAAGGGAGCCATAAGAAGTTTGGGTAAAACCTAGCAATATTTCTCAAGATGTGTCCATGCACCTTTACACTATCACCAAGTCATGTGTATTATTAGGCCATCCTGAACATACCTGACTCAAAGTAGAGTCAGCTCTGGTTAGCCCTTGGATGGAAGACCACCAGGAAACAGCAGGGTTCTCTAGGTACAGCTAGGAAAGAACCCTGCTCCAAAAACTGACAAGCCATTGCTGGTTAGAGTTGACAAATCTGGGATAAATGGGCCAAAAGTCTGATTTGGCATGTGGCAGCTTTCTGTGTTGTTATGTTTCTTTGGGGAGTTGTCCACCAAAGCTTATGATAAATAAGATGCAGCAAGACTTTTTGTGGGCAAAACACCAGATGGGAGAGGGAACCTTGGAGACCTCCTGTTGGGGAGACCCAATAGCTAGCCTGCATGCAAGAGGCCACATCAGTACCTGCCTTGTGTACACCTTCATTTCTAATAACTTAGCATGTAGTGCACTACATAAATCTGTGAACTTATGGTGCTAAAGCTAACAGCTTTTTATACTCAGGTCTCTCATTCTATACAACTATAATACTTAGATACCACTTTACTGTTGCATCTCCATTCTATGCGATCCTGGGATGTGTAGTTTCATGAGTCATTTAGAACTCTCTGCCAGAGATATCTAGTGTTTCACCAAATATAAATCCCATGGCAATATAAGTAGAATAAAAATACAGGAACTGTATAATGCAAAAGATCCCTTAGTTTGTGTCACTTTTGTTCTCCCTTACTTCATTTAGTGCTAGTGTTACTGCAGAAACTTTGGGATTTAATCCCACTGTCTGTGAATGCATTTCAGTGGGAAACCCAAGTAAGGAGCCTGAGGTTTTTACTCTTCATAATATAAGTGTAGTTTAATTATTCTCTCTATGCAGACCAATATGTCAATCCAATTAAGTGCACATAGAGGAGACAGTAAAGTGTGCTTTTAGCATTTTTCAAAAGTTTAAGCTCATCCATCAGCCATTTGGGGAGAAGAGAGACGAAATGAATCCCTTATATTAAAACAGTTGATCATGAGGATTTTTGATTCTAATTTTTAATGGGAGCTCTTTAGCTACAGCTGCTGGATTGAGTAGAGGGAACGTGCAATCCTGTACTGATTTGAACACAGTTTCTGATCCATTCATCCATTCGGGTAGGGCTAAGAATCATGTGACACTCCACATTTTGCTGGACTACCACTCCCAGCATTCCTCACAGTTGGCTCTGCTGGCTGGGGCTTCCAGGAACTGTAGTTCAACAACATCTGGGGGGGGGCACCTAATTCCCCAACCTTGGCCGTTTCCGCACTAGCCCATTATAGCGCTACGATTCCATTTTCAACATCCTCTGGAATCCTGGGGTTTGCAGTTTCGGGAGGGGCGGCCTGGCTATAGCAGGCTTGTGCAGAAATGGTCCTTGACATAAGTGACGTGCTTTTGGGTCAGTCAAAATGGAATGAGATGACTGGTTTAAATATCTTAATAATATTGTCTGTGTTGTTTAGGGGGCAAGAGTTAATTTCCCCTTCTTTTTTTAAACTTTATTTTATTGATTGGTAATAATGTTGTTTGGTTCAATTTTTGATAGGAACGTTACAAAATCTTAAAAATTCTTCATAAAATCAATGGGAAGGACCTGAAGCTTTGTTTTTAAAAAAGTAATATGGGAGAAAGGGAAATGGACAAAAACGGACACAGGGGTTTGACTGCCTGGTGCTGAATTATAGTTGCCAACTTTTTCTTCCCTAGAGGCTCCTCATGTTTAACACCTATGTGAAAAAGAGGATGCAACACAGTGTCCTCTCCATACTGGAAATACCTGTTAAACTGGTCAGTCTAGATGGATAAGAATTTTGTTTTGTTCCTTTCTCCCACTGTCAAGATCCTATCAGAATTCACAGGCTTCTTCAGAAATATGATTAAAATAACTATTTTATTTTATTTTAAAAAATGGATATGGGAGAAAGCAAAAGTAGCTTGCTTGCTTTCCCACCTGCCTGCCTTCCTCCCTAAAACCGAAGGAAAAGTGATAAAGTTGAAAACTGTGAAACCACAAAATGGTGAAACATAACCAAACACAATCTCCACACCCCAAACCAAGAGAATAACTTGAGTGGGACATTTATATAGGAATTTTAGTGTGCTTTGTATATTCTAGACTCGCTGTTCTTAGCCTTTTCTTTATCATGAACCCCCTTTAAATATCTTTTGTAGCTGCAGACCACCAAGGCCATTTCCGCACTACACTGTTTAAAATACTATTATTCCACTTTCAACACCCCAGGGAACCCTGGGATTTGCAATTTAGGGAGGGGCATTTAGAATTCTCAGCCACAGAGCTCTTTGGCCTCAGTAAACTACAGATCCTACAATTCCACAGAATGTTGAAAGTGGAATCATAGCACTATAACAGTGTAGTGCAGAACTGGCCCAAAACTTAACTCAAGATTTAAAACCCTAAAGTACATCAAATATTCATTTAAAGTTAGTCATCAAGGGTCTTTAAATTTGGAGAGAAAGGAGAAATAAGTAAATGCACATGTAACTTTTGAACAGTTTGAGATATTGTAATGAAACTTTGTATAAATGATGTCTATCACAGCAAATTACTTCTGCTCTTGAGATCAATCTATGACCATCTGTCTTCCTTCCTTCCTTCCTTCCTTCCTTCCTTCCTTCCTTTGTATTGTAACCAAAAACTCATGACATTTCTTTAAGCCATTATGGACCTCATGTGAAGACATCACATACCCCCAGGGATCCATGGGCCGCAAGTTAAAAATTGTTGTTTTAGGTTGTGTTTGTATCAATCAGCCTGGAACAACAATGTGTGTATGTGTGTGTATTTTTGTGTGTATATACATGCACACAAACACACATTTAAAAAGATAGGTCCTGATCCCATGAGAAATATAATTTGGAATGCAGAGTGGATTTTCTGGAGGTTCTCCCCTACCTTTTATAAAAACAGATGTTCTTAGTCCTTAAAGCTTAACTCAGAATTTATTAAACAGATGTATTTTGGAAGTTCTATATTAATATGTGTGTGTTTCTATTTTGCATACATTAAATTTTGTAGAATGTCTTGGTGTAAAATTTTAATTTTCCACAAACATTTTTCTTTCTTCAAATCTCCAGGGAACAGTCTTCCAGATATAACATGCTTTGCATTTCTGTAATAAAAGTTAAAAATCTCTGTATCCTTTTCCCTCTCACCCTGTGGTTTGCTGATTGGTGTCTCATTGTTTCACTGGTGAGTGTTCATTTCTTAAGTATATACTAATTCAAAGAAAACTGGGTTCAACTGCCTGGGTAGAATTCTCAGAGGCCATTAGTATTGTTACAGTGACGTCAGGAGGCTGAGGAGGTGGATAGTAGGATATTTAGAATTAGATTTACTATAACTCAACTCCAGCTCTTGAAATACCTTAGATGTTAATGGAGTTTTTAATAAGTACTGAGCCGGAAGTTCTCAACTGAAGGTTTTTGGATGTAGGCGGAAAGAAGCAGCTGGAATTCCCTGGATATTTTCAGGAATAGCAAGGGGAATTAATGATTGAAATGATGGAGTTCCTTTTTAGCTTCCTCCTCCATCCTCTAAAATCCCCTGGAGCAAAATATCACTCTGGCAGGGCCTTTGATTCTATTCTCCCATTCAACCAACCCATAGCTCCCCCTGTGCCATTTTGCTTCTTGTCAATGTGATGATGTCAGGAAGGGTCCATTTCATTTCATCTCTCCCTTTGATGACATCAGTGATGTATCCCCAGGGGGAGGACCGCATTTATTTAAATTGCCCCTAATATTATAGAATGCATATTTCAAAGTGGAGGCAGATAACACACTGACCAAGAGAAACATGGGCAGAAATTTTGAGAGAAGTTCAGTTTTGGAGAGACTGAGATGACTTTTTCCCCCCAAATAGAGAAAGAAAGAGAAAAAGAAAAATTAAAAAAAAAACACACGCTTTTCTAAAAGTGAGCCTTAGTTTTCCACTTTTGCTCATTAAGGAGAGCAACACCTCCATCCTGTACACATCGGCAAGGAGAACCAGAAGATGTGAGAAGCCATAATATGCAACAGAGGAAGTTTAAAATTATCTTTTGCCAGCATTTACTTTTAATCCATTTTAAAGAGGAAAGAGAAATGCTCCTTGCTTTCAGGAACTCAAGTCAATGTTTTTCATTCTCAGTTTCTGCTCTGGCTTGTCAGTTTGATTTCTCTATATGTTACTGTCCCTGGTCCAGTCAGGTGTCACCCACATATTGTGTGTGTCTGTGTGCGCACATGCCTTCAAATCACCTGTCAAGTTATGGTAACCCTCTGAGTTTCATAAGATTTTCTTAGGCAAGCAATATACGGAGGTGATTTGTCAGTTTTTTTCTTCTGAAATATCACCTACAGCACCTAGCATTCATTTGTGGTCTCCTATCCAAGTTCTAATCGGGGCTGACCTTGCTTAGCTTCCAAAATTGGATAGGATCTGGTACCTTTAAGGCTTTTAGGCCTTCAACACATATTAGGACCCCCCATTTTCCATTCCTACCTTCTATTGTGTATATAAACTTGAACCACTAATAACAGTAACAATATCTATCAATTTATTAGGCTATTCTCTGTATCTCTCCACTAGATCATCTATGGAATGAGTCTTCACAAATCCAGCAAGTATCATGAGATTCAACTGAATGTGCAGGTTAATTTCTCTATAGCTGAATATTTGTGTAATGAAGTACAGATTTAGATAGATATACCGCTCTGTGAAGTGCATCAGAGCAAGAGATGGGAGCACAAAGAGACTAATACATTTCCTAAAATGGATGGGGGGAATGAAGGAGGGGGCATTGGATGTGTGACACCACCATGCCAGGGACAGTCTCTTGCCACAAAGAAGAGGGAGCACCGTTGTTCACTGTCTTTACATAAACTGAAGCCGAATCAAAGGTATGCAACAATGAGTTCAATCAAGAACAAGCAGTCAGCCTGCTCACCCATCTATCTCAGTTTTGTCTACACTGACTGGCAGCAGTTCTCCATGGTTGCCAATGGGGATGTCAGGAACTGAACCTGAGACTTTCTTAGTGCAAAGCCTGTGTGTTACCCCAAGTTCTGGGGTCCCTTGGGGGTACGCCTCAACGTGCTCCATATGACGGCGAATGGCAATTAGCACGAGCACAAGCCATAGCAATGTGAGAGGTGGGATAACCTAGCAGGGTCTTTTCACTCAGTTTTTACGGGGTCAGGCCAAGCCAAAAGACAAACAAAAATGTCCAATAAGTGATTTTATTGAGTAAAGGTCTCACGCACCAACGCAATCACACACACATGCACCCAAGAGCTATTAAGAAACAAAAGAGAGGAAACTGGATAGGGGGAATATTGAAAGGATTGTAGCTAGGGTAATACAGCACCTTTTCCTGGAGTCCTGGGTCCGGGAAGGCAGCGGAGAAGTGGAACTCAGCATGGAGAGGGTTGAAGGGATTGCTCAGTGGATGGAGCAATGGTCTGTTGTGATGACCAGGAGCAATTCGAAGAAATGATCAAAGACTGGGACTATTTGTAGGGGAAAAAGTACCTGGATGACTAATTCATTCCCGGGGAGAACAATGGGTGTTGGAGTGATAACGAAACCCCACAATGGTAATTTCCTTTGTGTGATCGAATTGCAAGGTGTTGCCAAAGTCTCTGGATGTTCGGCTGTGTTTGTTTGTGGTGTGACTTCATGTAAATGGTCCTCACTTGATGGGATATTTGCTCAACTTGGGGCACACACGCTAATCTCCTCAAGTCAGCGTCTTGGGGCTGAAGACCCTTTGTTTATTGTGGGATTACACATCTTGAGGTCTCCTGGGCTACGTGACGGGGGATTTTGCTGGCTTGACCTGGGTTTCGGTCATTCGACCGTGCCTACCTACGTGCTCATCTGGGCGACCTCTTAGGCACACAGAATCATATTTAATATCAAATTGTAGACCCCAGGATAGGGTTTCTCCTGTGGAGTAACATGTGCTCTGCCACTGAGCTGTTGCCATCCTCTGTATTATCACACTCATTGCTTCATTCTAGTTCAGGCAATTTGTCCGTGTGCTTCAGTATCCCTGCTGTGACACACAGCATCTCTTGAAGATCCCAGGCAGAAGTCTGCCACCCAATCGTTTTACCTGGAGATGACAAGAATGAAATATAAGATGTTTTCAGAGAAAGCGTATATTCTGTTAATGAGTTATGGTCCTTTCCATGGTTTGTAGCAGTGAAGTTGTAGTGAAACTATAAATTCACATGTGGTAGAAAACAAACTTCATGCAGTGGCTACCAGTTAGAAATGGACTTTGCCCTATGCTCTGAACTTACAATAATTCCCCCAAGGAAGAAGAATGTGCCATGAAGACTGCCATTCTCCCTGCCCACCAACCCCATATAATGTTCCAGAATGTTCCAGAACCTATTTGGAGGAGATGAGTCAGCACCTGGATTCCTTTGCTGAGGTCTGGACTAAAACACAGGACACATTCGCCATCCCACTGACATGGAAGCCACCAGAAGCTACTATGGATGGAAAAACTATTTGAACCTACCCCACGTGTTTTCCTGGTGTCAAGAAACCCAGATGAGAAGAATCCTGGGCTGACAACATCCTTCCTAGTTTCAGATTTATTCTGTGTAGAATACACACAAGGTTGTTTTGCACAGGAAATAGATTTTTTTTGTGCAAGAAATAGAAATGTTGTGTACAATCTGTGTCAAAATACTATTTTCTTGCAGAAAATGCTTTTTCTTGTGTAAAAAATGCTGTTTCCTGTGCAAAACAACCACATGTGAATTTTGTGCAGTCCCAAATTGCAGATATATTTTAAAAACTGCACTGGAAGACAAAAATGACTTGTTACTCCTTTCAAGAAGACACTTAGTGAAGAATTAAATCTCTAGATGCCACTACATCCCATCCTGGAGTTCATTAAGTTTTCATAAATAATTTAATGAGGGATGTAGCTTTGCTTTGATTGCCGTGTGCCTTCAAGTTAAATCTGACCTATGGGGACCCTAAGGCACACCTATCATGGAGTTGTCTTGGCAAGAGTTGTTCAGAGGGGGTTTGCCTTTGCCTCCCTCTGAAGCTGAGAGAATGTAGCTTGCCCAAGGTCACCCAGTGGGTTCCCATGGCCAAGCAGGGATTCAAACCCTTGTCTCCAGAGCCATAGTCCTACACTCAAACCACTAGATTGTCCTGGCTCTGTAGGATGTAGTTACCATGAATCAAAACAGTCCAGAGGTCAAAAGTCAATGAAGTCAGTCTGACTGAAATGAGCCAGGTACAGGAATGCAGAGGATAGCCCAGAGAAGCCATTGCTAGAAGTCATAAGAATGAAGGCCAAAGTATAGGAACTAAAAGAGAAGTCTTCCATGAGTGGTATGTTTTTTCTATACAGACTGATGATAGAGCAAGGAGACCTAGGGCTCCTTTGATTGTGCTCCATTGGTTTTTCTCTTTGCTGGCCACAGCAAGCACTTACGGATGAAGCGTGGTTGTGTCCATCATGCTGGCAGAAAAAGGCACAACACACACAAACATTCACCTTACAAGCAAATAAGCTCTTTTAACATTAACTGGCTCCCACGAGCATGGGATATCCTGTTAGGAGCTAAGATTCTCTGGAGGATCTAAGACTCTCTTAACTCTCCATATGAGGAGCAAAACAGATGATCTGAATCCAGTGTGCCGCCTAAACCAGGTATAGGCAACTGTGGAAGCATGGGAGCCACATTAGCTCTCCAAAAGTACTTGGAGGCTGTACTCCCCACTGCACCTATTCTTTCAGTCAACCAATCAAGCAAGCAAGCAAGAAACCAATCAATCAAATCTATCAATTAATTAAAAAAAATAGACATTTTTGACCCTCAAATTTCATTGCGGAGACATAGGTTCATTCTTACCATGATTGTGGTGCTTTCTGGGGCCCTGGAAGGTATTTTGGGCAAAAAATTGAATATTATTATGGTAACTTTTGATATTCATTGGGCCTACAAAGCTTCCAATCATGGGGGAAATTCTGTCCACTACCCCACTAGTGGTCATTTTGGGGAATTTTGAAGCAATTTATTTTTGACTACTGGATATCTGGGGGACACAAAAATAGCTCTTGCAGCCACATGTGGCCCATGGACTGCACTTTGGCCACTCCTATGCTAAATGAATTGTCAACATACGATAAGAGTCTGAAATCTAGAGATGTTGCTTGGGAGAAATATGCAAAAAACTTCAAGGAAGCCTAGGTTAGGTACCAAATTTTGGGGAGAAGCAGCACACATTTCTTAATGTTGAATGCACCTCATATATAATAATAATCTCATGACAACATACACATACATATACTAACAAAGATATTTCATGGGAACAGATCCAATCCCTCCTCCCACTTGTTCCAGCACGGTATGTGAAAGGTACAAGATGGAAGCTAATGAATAGAGGAAGTCTCTAGGTTTGATATTGAATTGTGTACATGATTAGAGTTAAGGTTGATGTTCAATTAAGAGCCATCCGTTTCCAACTGGCTGCAGTAATGCAAAGCAGTACAGCAAAGCTTTAAGATGTCTTGGGCATTTCCCCAAAAGTTAACAGGAGCATTTTTAATTGTAATTATGCGTTGCAATGTAGCACAGCATTTGCCAAGTTCTCTTTTTTCATCCCCTTAGGCTATGAGGCTTGCATTAGGTTATATATGCTATCAAAATTGTATTTCACTGTAACTGCTTTTATTTAAATATCTTATGTTTCATATTCTGATATTGATATAGTATGAGAATGTTAAATGCCTCTCCCAGGATTCCATAGGATGTTGAAAGTACAATGATAACACTATGGCCCTTTCCTCATCTTACTTTTTCGCGGAGGTGGGTGGTGGTTTTTGCGCGAGCAGCCTCTTGCGTGAGGTGCTGTCTTTGCTGCTCCTTCGTCCCACAGCTGGCTTGCCGGTCACGTGAGCGCCGCGCGAACGCCCCACCCCTTCCTACCACAGCGCAACCTGGTAATTGCAGGCTAGCACTGAGGCAGGAAGCGTGACCAGCCCGCTTGTTCGACGCGCCACAGGGCAGGTAAGTGCGAGAGGGCCCCAGGAGCCTTGCACGACCGCGCAGCGTTTTTGGCTTGAAGCCGAAAATAAAAAAAATGCATGCGTGGTTTGCATTAGGCTTGTGAGCATCGCATAAATGGGAGTGCATCGTACGGACCCTCAAGGGGCCCTCTCGCAAAAGAAATTGCTTGCAAAAAGGGTCTATATCAGTGTAGTGTGGAAATGGTCTTAGTTTCAGGACAGAGTTCAGCATTTAAAGTTCAGGCTAAAATCCAGTGTGGATTCACTATATACTGACACTAGGGACATAATACTTCGTTGTGTTATACTTAAAGGACTGAATCCTATTAGTAATTCCAGTCAGAACAGATCTATTGAGTAATGAGTCAATACTAATGCAAATTCAACTGGGTTTACCATAGTTGGAAGGATGTGTAAGGTTCAGGTTAGAGTCAGGTTATTACAGCTCACAAAAAAGCAAACCCCACAGCTTCAACCTTTCTGGCAATAATAAAACTATAATGAAAACTAGACATTTATTTCTGTCTTATAATTCCCCAAATCTCCTGCCCCCAGTTAGTACATACTACCTTGTACTCTATCTTGAAGTCTTTGGAAGGGCTGGGAAAAAATATAACTACATAAATTCATTTTGCAGATGAAAAGTTACTGAAATCTGTGAACATGTCTTCATGTAGAGGACAGGAAGAACTTAAAGCAGTGTTTGTATTAATAAGTGTTGGATAATGTGTTGGATAAAGTGTGGGATTAAACCAAAATGGAGTGATTCATCCACCTAGGCCCCGGAATTTGAATGTTTAGCTCTTAAAATCTGGATTTCATGGTATCAAGAGTGTAGCTAAGATTGACATTTTTTCTTCTGTCTCTGATGGGTTCTTTGTCTTTAACAGCCCCATAGCAGTCCAGTGCAAGA
Source organism: Iguana delicatissima (assembly GCA_948472985.1). NCBI lineage: Eukaryota > Metazoa > Chordata > Lepidosauria > Squamata > Iguanidae > Iguana > Iguana delicatissima. Next base: position 122,984 of record CAOKZL010002399.1, on the reverse strand, counting down.
TAGTCATCTTGGTAGCAGTGAGAGAAGCAAAATAGATACTCAGAATGGAAAGGATGTTCAAAAAGTTTCAAACAATAGATGAATTTTTTTATTATTATTTTTTTTTTTGCCTTAGTGTCAGGAAACGCTCAAGCAGAGAATCCTGGACAGATGGTTTTTTTTTTTTTGGTTTTTTTTTTGCAGTTTGGGACTTCAAGAACACATTGTTACCATGGCATTCTGGTCTGGTCTTTGGTGAACTAAGATATCATTTTGATATCATAATTCGGCCCTTTTCCTGCCACCAGCTAAGCGTTTGTAAGGCTCCACCGGCATGAGCGATAGTTGTAAAGTACCAGATATAGCCAGTTCCGCTTCAGGGGGAAGCCACCCGAAAACAAACACCTTGATTACAAGACAAAGAGGACTCTTTGCCTGTGAAAACACCCTGGCAAGCCAGGCACTTAATGGCTGAGCTAGCCGCATCTACATCTCAGCCATACTATTGTCAATTCGGTTCATAACTCAATCATGCAAATTCCAACCTTTCGGAGCCTTTGTCCCCAGACCAAAACTCATTGTTCTCTTGCAAAGACCAGACTAGCCTGCGGTCGTTCTTTCCCTATAAAAGATGCCTCATTTTGAGAGCTCTTTGGAACTCTCACCGGACTTCGCTGAAATCACTTAAACTCTTGCTGAATCACTGGCTGGATTGGGCTGAAATCACTTAAAACTTTGCTGAATCACTGAAACCATCCGGAACTCTCACCGGATCGTCTTGCTGCCACTTGGCTCAGCAGGTTCCCCTTGGTCTCCACACCGGATTTCCTTTCTTCTCCTCAATTGGTGTCTCCAGGACTTCGGACAGGTGGCGTATTGCTTATTTCTCCACAAAACTCTCTTTCTTTCCTCACTAGTTAGGTGTGCTTGAGTTTTATTATTTTTCTTGCTTAATAAAACTGTTAGTATTTCAAACTGCTTGACTCCTCACTGACCTGAACCGGTATACATAGGATAAAAGATCTTGCTGCGTTGCCCTGCCTCTCTTTAGACAAGAGAGTGCTCTAGCTCATTTTCCCCATTTTGCTTGTTTGGTTTGGTTATTTGGGCATCTCTCCCAGGACCCCCAGTTTACAGGGTAACAACATAATTTGGATGGAGAAGCCAGCATTTTCTTGCACACAAAATAAAGTTTTCTTTCAGAACAGAAAATCACATTTCTGCACAGAAAACCATGTTTTCTGCACAGTGACTGCCATTTTCTGCACAAAACAAAACTTTGTGTGTGTGTGTGGGTGTGCTTGCAAAATAAATCGTAAGCTTCAAATAGCTGTCAAAAACTTCAGTTTTTGTGAACTTTCTTGCAGTGGGGGAAAAATGGTAAAACTATTTGTTATTACCTCCTGGAACGAAATTTGTAAAGATTTGCATCACTAATAGGCACACTACTTTGACTCCTACCAAGAAGAAGACCATCACTGTCATGGAGCTGTTACATATGCGGACTATGGCAGGAAAATAAAAGAGATGTCAATTCTAATTCATTAACAATATGCAGCCTGTCAGGAAAAACAAAGAAGTGGCAATCATATATATCTGCAATTTTCTTCACAAACTGGATGGAAAGAACCTGAGAAAAAGAAATGGATGCAGGAGAAAGCAGAACTGACAGATTCATCCATCCCTAATCACACACATCTTTTTTAAGAAGCAAAAGCAAAAGGGATGTGTGACTTTTACACACACTTATAGGCCCATCGATTTTCTTATTAAAAACAGAACGTAGAAACAGGGAGCTGTCCCAAAATAGTTGGAACACAAAATGTGTTCTTTTCACAACATGGCTGAGGACAGCTTTCAATAAGTCCCTGTCACTCCTGTACATCGCACGTTTTCGTTGTGGGTGTCTTTGAGGGTACTTCCTGGGAAACCTCAATTGTATTGTGGGAGATGATCATAGCCCTGCCTCACCATGATGCATTCATACTTGCACCAGCCATGCTCCTGAAAGCTATGTATTCAGAGTGATATGAAGTTATCTTAACACGTACCAGCAAACATGAGCTAGGGTCCTGCACACAACTGGGATACTGGCTGGTTGACACATGCATACAGGCTCATTTCCCTTTTGTCAAATGTGGCTGTTTGGTTCTGTGGCTGATGATGCAGAAGTCATCAACCAAACATGGATCTAGCTCAAGGGTGAGCCAAGTGCAGCCTGTGGCCTGCATATGGCCCTCGAGACCTCTAACTGTGCCCCCTGAAAACTCGTTGAAGACTTCCCAAAGCCTCCAGCCCCATTTTTAAAAGAGAAATTTTGGGTCTGATTCTTGGGTATTTTTTTTTGTCCCCAAACCACCAAAACCTCCTGAAACTTTGATTATTTGCCTTTCCTAACCACTAGAGCTTCCCAAGCCTCCCTTTCCCCCCTCTAAAAAGAAAAAAGAAAAAAAGAAAACCACTTCAAAGGTGGGGGGAAGGCTGAAAATCAGCTAAAATGTGACCTGCAAGAGATTCTGTCCCTGGAAGAGCCAGTGTGGCACACTGTGCTCTCATTGTACTGTTGACCATCCTCATCTAGCTTTCTCCTTCTAAGTGTGTGCATTGAAAACACTGTTGAGTGTATAAACACATATGGTGAAGTATATTTTACAGTTTAGAAATTAATGGAGTTTTAATATGTGATTTATCATTGGTAAGTAAGTTAAGCAGAATGGTGCAGTGATTTGAATATTGGACTACAACCCTGGAGCCCCTGGAGATCAGTTATGGAAATCTACTGGGTGACCTTGGGCATGTCACACACTCTCAGTCCCAGAAAACCCTATGATAGTTTCGTCTTAGGATTGCCATAAGTTGAAAATGACTTGAAGGCACACAGCAGCAGCATCAACAACAATAACAGGTAACTATTGGGGAGCCAACATGATATAATGGTCTGAGTATTGGTCTAGGACTCCAAGAAGACAAGGTTCAAATTCCCATTCAGCCATGGAAACTTCCTGGGTGACCTTGGGCAAATAGCACTTTGTCAGCATCAGAGGAAGGCAACGGCAGGTCTCCTCTGAAGAAATCTTCCCAAGAAAATTCTGTGATATGTTTGTCTCAGGGTCACCATAAGCCAGAAACAACCCAAACATGTGTAACAACAATAGCAATTTGTGTAATGCAATAGGACTCTTATAACACCCTCTTATCTCTCGCTATTATTTCTATTAATTAAAATAATTATATCCTGCCCTGTATTTTAAGATATCTAGGTGGTTGACTTTCTCCATGATATAAGTGCATCTCTGAAAAATGTTAGCCATCATGTTCTATTTGTCTATTTTAACAAAGAATCCTCTATAAAGCGAAGCCATTCCTGCCACTAAGATCCCCAGTGTCAGTTCTATTATGGGAATGGAAACAGCAGCGTGGCTTTTGTTGTCCCTGTTCATCTTTCTCCTGGACCGAGTGGTGTGATGTGAGTGAGTGTATATGTATTTATACAGCAAATGGGAAAATACATTTCTTAAGATGGATGAGGTTGCTTTCAAGCTTGATGCACCCAATAAAATAACCTGGTATCAAGAGAGAGGTTTATTTTGAAGCTTGGACGTGTCATAATATCAGCTCCCAACCACAGCCTATAAATACATAAATCAGAAAGTAGATTTAAAAGAATAGTTGGGAAAGCAGCAAATTCTGGATGAGGCTACGTAAAGGAGGTTGTTATGTTTATAACATGAACTATACGATACTGCAAACACCTGCCAGCTATTCTGGCTGAATTGAAACAGCATCTATTTCCTTGCCACTTCTGTAGATATATATATACATATTTAGATCATGAGCAGGAAACATGCAGCCTTTTAGATGTTGTTGGTCTTCATCTCCCATCTTCTTCTTGGCTAAAGGCAAGAATTTAGCTCTGGGGCGGGGGGAGGCAAAATGAGGACATACCCCTCAATAAGAAATCTACCCTCCCCAGTGAAATGAATGTTTTCCTTCAGTCCTCAAATTTCTAGCACTGTAGGAAGTGAGACACTGAAAAATAGTCACACTTAGCACTCTTATATTTACTGTGTTTGGATTCCCTTGGTAACTGCCTGCCCTTTTTCTCTGAATACCTAAATGCTTGACTGAAGATTTAAGTCACTGCAATGCTAGAAATCTGAAGAGTGAAGGAAAAATTCATTTTTAATGATAGTACACCAGCCAGTGTGGTGCAGTGGTTTGAGTCTTGGACTGCAGCCCTGGAGACCAGGCTTCGATTTCCTGTTTGGCTATGGAAACATAGTAGGTGAGCTTAGGCACGCTACACACGCTCAGCCCCAGAAAACCCTGTGATGGATTCACCTTAGGGCTACCAGAAGTCTGAAATGACTTGAAGGCACACAACAACAACAATTCTTATCTGAGGAGCCCTCTCATAGCTATAAACTGACTAAAGCTCAGTGACAATAGGAACTGTAGAATACAAGGTATTATGTGCAGAGGTCTTTGTGGGTCTTCCGTCTAAGTAATGACACATCCATCTTTACAGAGATGGGGAACATATGACCTTTCACATAGCATTGGTCTGCAGACCTCTGCATCTTTCCCCCTTGACTATTCTAACTAGGGTTTATCGGTGATGCAGCCCACTAACACCTGGAGAACCACCTATTCTTTACTCTTTTCTAGACCCAGATCTGCTTGTTTTAATGGAAGACATTAAATGATGTCTTTCTGGCCATGACATAAGACTTTGCTGTATAGATCTCCCATTCTCAATGTAGATATATGGAGAAATGTAAGTACTTAAGTGTTTATCTGGTTTGGGAGGGCCGTATATAATCATGGAGATATGGTAAAATGTATTCCTGCAGGCTGATTCATAAGGAATAGGTAAATAGATATGTTCCTTGGATAATGCAATGTTAAATCTCTCTTTTGGATCTTTTAGTGAATATGTATGCATACTACAGATGGGTGAGAAATTCATTTTAGTTTGGCTTTGATCAGAATTTGCAGTGTTTGTAAATCGACACAATTCAAATTTGGGAAAATACAAAACTGCTAATTTGTCTATCAGACATACACACACACACACACACACACACAAATAAGGCACCCTTTAACATAAGTCATCAACTTCTGATATATGTTTTGATTGTTTTCAATTTTGAAATGTAATGTAATGTAATGGTTTGAATGTTGGTGCATGACCCATCACATTCTCTCAGCCCCAGAAAACCTTATGATAGTTTTGCCTTTAGGGTCACCGTGAATCAAAAATGACTTGAAAGTGCATATCAACAACAACCGAATTTTGAAAAGGATAAAAAGGGGATAAAAATGGTGACTAGTATCCACTCAGAAGTTTTTCTCCTATCCACGGCAACCTACTCTCTGCACAACGCATCCAATCATGAAAATCAAATGGAAACATGGTGCAAAATCCCTACAATGTTTTGTCAAGTACTGGAGTTTATGGGTTGCCTGTCATCCATTTATGTATTTCACTTGTATTGAGCATTTGTTTGCATGTTTAAGTTACAGTTCTATTTACATTTACCTGGGTATAAGCCCTACTGAATCACATTGGTTTCTTATACATGTGTTAGTTCCCCTACAGAAGTTGTTGGATATTTTTGTCTAATGCAGAATCCTTGTATTCAGTTCAAGGCTGTAAAGGCAGAGCTGTACATGTGATGGGACAACACATGGAGACACATGCACATGGAGACACATGCACATTGCACATGGTTGCAAATGGATGTGCATGTGTGCTGAGTATCTGTGTTTCACATGGATTTGTCTTGTGCATGGGATACACATAGGTGCCTGCACATTTGGTTGCACATTCAATAGTGCCACACTGCAATTCACTATTGAGACAGTGTTGCACAGCTACTGCTAAGTATAAGATTATACTCTATTTGCTCAAGCTAGGTATCTTGGTCAAGATTCTGTGGGCTTTTTCACACTTTGGGAAGAAAACAGGGCATTTTGTTACTCACTGGACTGACGTGCTCCCTCTGATGATCCACGCTGATCCGGAGCAGTGCGCTACACATTGCTCCGGGGACAAAAATGGCAGCTTACGGTTGATGGAGGCTGTCCACCAAATGGAGAAGCTCACCAGCCGGAAGCCCGCCCCCAGAAGATCTGCAACCTCATGCTGGTGCTAGCCTGCAGATCTACACAGGAGCGCAGCAACGGAGTGGGGCGCGCCGGGCTATTGAAAGACCTGTTTTAAGCAGTCTTTTAATAGCATGGGGAACCACCAGTTCTGGTTCTTCCGGAGTGGGCTGAAGTACTTTTTCTGAAACTACAGAAAGTACTCTGGACCCAGTCTGCTCCCAAGTGCAAACGTCCTCGCTGGAGGACACACTGCCCCATTGTAAAAACCAAATGCAGAAAAGGCCTGTCTCTCTGACTGAGGATACATGGAATTAATTTTGTGAACTCTTTTTGTTCTTCTGCCTACTTACTATTTTAGAAGTGAGATATGCAGCCAATGAGAGAGAGAGATCCATATTTTAGGCATTCTAGTGTACTTTCCAGGCTATATAGAAAACTCATTTTTCAAAAAAGGTTAACCTTTTGATGTAGTATTGGACTTCATATACGAAGTTTGCACATTTGGTTTGCTCATGATTATTCTGTGGACTGCTTGTTCATTGAATATAGGTCATGGGTGTCTCTTTATTTCTATGGTAAACTTTAGTTGGAATGGCCTGTTCATATGATACTCGTGAATAAAACTACTTCTTTTATTACCAGTGCACTGACATCTTTTTTCCTTTCACCCAAATATTCCATTTCTTGTTTCTTGTTTCATATCCCCTGCAGCACAAAACCCAAACTGTAGCTCAGAATCTTCTGATTAATTTTGAACATCTTAAAGTATGGATGCAATTTTTCTCTCTACTCAAAGTCTCCAGGATCATGGCATCAAGAGTATAGCTAAGACTCAGTCCCTTTCTGCACCTCACCTTCTTCCAGCGCTGGGGTGTGGGGATCGCGTGAGCAGCCTCTGATGAAAGGCCCTCACGTTCGGGGTCCGCTGCCTGCTCACGTGAGAGCCCTGCCTCTTCCTTCCGCAGCACAGCCTGGGAGTTTTCCAGGCTGCTCTGGGGCAGGAAGTGCAACTGGTGCAGCTCCGGAAGCTTCACATACCAGATAAGTGCGCGCGAAGCCTGGGAGCAATGCGCGATCGCACACCATTTTCAGCTTCTAGCCAAAAATGAAAAAGTGTGCGATCGGTGCCTGCCGGCCCCTGGAGTGTTGCATGATTGTGAGTGCGTCATGCAGATCACTCCTCACAATCGTGCGACGCTCCAGGCCCTTTTTCGCATGGAAAACGCCATGCGAAAAGGGCCTCAGACTTAAATATGTTTCAAATATACCCACTAAATTAAATCCAATTGCAAAACCAGCTGGCAATGACTCATTGAAATCAATTGACCTTACATACGTGATGATTTGTAAATTTTTTTCATCTCAGCAGCTCTACTCTATTTGAAACTAAATAGATTTAAAGGATTCAACACATAGATAAGTATATTAATTATGGTCTTGTAGGCACCAGTTGCATAGCATCAAAAGTAGCAAGTGTGGATACAGAACATCTCTTTTGATTCCTTTATCAAGGCTTTGTTAGGGGCTGATTTTGTTCTGTTTTTGGTTAGGAAAGATAGCAACATCTACCAGAAAGTAAAGAGTTGAAGAAACTTGCAAATAGTCAAATTCATGAAAGTTAAACCCGTCAATGTAGAGGTCTGACTGTATATGTTTGCACTGTCTGTGGACAACATTTTATGTGCAATTCTGTATGTGCTGACACATCTCACAGCTTTTGCCCTTAAAAGTAGTATTCTTGAGTGGGAGGAGACTTTGTCGATGTCTTTACATTAATAGAATAAGATCATATATTTTCCTCTACTGATGCTATGTTCTAATCAGTTTTACAGCATTTTGTTTATTATTTTGTCAACGTCTTCATAATACCCTCATTGTTAACTGCTACACTTTGTGGTATCATAATAGTCACCATTATTTTAATACAACGTATTGCATGCTTATATTGTCTGCGGGATGGGGGGAAACAAGTACATCTGCAGGTAGGCAAAATTCATAATGGCCTGCCTGCTGGACTTTATCCTCCCCACATACCCAATAAAAGGAAAAAAAATCTTCCAGTATCCCAGAGGGCAGCTATTATGGAGAACGAGCCTGATCGCTGAGCAGATGTTGAGGGAGAGATACCGGAGCAGGGCTGGAAGTGCACATACCATCCCCAACGAAGAGGAGAGCGGCATAAATCACGAGTGCCATAAAAATCTGGAGGCACTGGGATTTATCTCCTGTCAATCGGGGTGAGAGGCAAGTCATCACTCACTCACTCATTCCCTGCTTCCTGAGTGAATGATGATGCCAGATTAGACACTTCTGTTCCCCCGGGAAGCTAAGTTCCACATCATCTATAATGTCAGGGCAAGTGGATTGGTCATACACTTTTTTTTTCTCTCTTTACACACCTGCTTTGCTGTGTAAACACTCACACATGCCATATGCCAGGGTTTATAGAACAGAGTAACTCTATAATGTGCAACACTGTTGTTGTGTTGTTGTTGTTGTTGTTGTTGTGTTCCTTCAAGTAGTTTTAACTTCTGGTGACCCTAAGGCAAAACTATCATGGGGTTTTCTGGGGCTGAGAGTGTGCAATGCGCTCAAGGTCAACCCATGGGTTTCCATGCCTGAGCAGGGAATCAAACCCTGGTCTCCAGGGTCATCGTCCAATGCTCAAACCGCTACACTATACTGGCTCTCATGTGCCACATACACCCTTGCTAAATGTGTGAGGAGGAACTGACAATATCAGCACGCTGCTGAGGTATCACATTGCAGAAGCTCTAGATACATGCGTTTATCATGACCAGTTCAAAGCAGCATGTCCATGAGGGGGGTGAGGGAGCAGAAAAAAACAGGGGTGAGGGAAAGATGAAAAATAGGTGGGTGGGATAAAGAACTCTTGAGCAATAGAAGTTCCTGAGGAGAAAACAGTGTTACCCTCATTCTGGTTTCAAAATAATTCTACTTGGCAATCTAATACAATACATATAATATAATACAATATAATATAATAGACAAAGTTTGTTTGCCTGTGTCAGGCAAAGACCTCATATGATTGGCTGCTTAAGAACATTCTATGGAATCCTGGGGTTTGCAGTTTAGGGAAGGGCCTTTAGAGTTCTCAGCCAGAGAGGTCTTGGGCCTCAGTCAGCTCTGTCTGTCTTGAATAGGCCTGTTGCTATGGAGATGAGGCCTAGCAGCAAGGAGGAGGGCAGTGTATTCCCTCAGGAACCCAACCTCTGCATGTTAATAACTCTGAACACAGATTGGGTTGAGGAATATGGGGGAAAGTTACAGGTACTGGGCAAGGTAGTTTGGGAAATTAGACACAGGATCTCAAATCTTTCTAAGAAATATTACTGATAAGAAAATAAAATCCCGGGCAATGCCACATATATACACTAGTGATATATAAAATGTTTACAATTTTTCTTCTTCTCAGTGAGAAATAGTTTCTAAGAAAATGTTATCCTGTTGAGATTACTTCCATCATGGTCAATATGTAACATTGTTCTGAAGCTAGTGTGGCAAGATGAAGATGAATTCCCCACCCAACTCCACCAGATAAGTGGTTAAAAAGAACAGGTGAGGGGTTTTACTTACTGTTGGAGTCCTTATCCCTAAGAGATGTGAAGGCTGGTTGTGGAAAATATTTTCCCACCATGTTCCCTCAAAAAGGAAATATACATTTGCAGGAGAAAAGACAGGATAAATTCTTGCTTTATCGCTAAGTCAAAATCTCCACGTGCGACGCAGTTTTTACTATGGTGGTGTAGAAGTTATAATAATGGACTTTGTCCCAGCAGAACCAAATTTACATTGACATTTAGCTATATGAATCTTGTTGGATGCTCCTTAGGTCAGCTGATATCTTCTAGCCCAATGCATAAGTGCTGTCATAAAGGAAGAAAAGGGGGAAAAGCATGGACTCTGAGCTCTTGGATGGAAAGTGAGATCACAATTTTGATGAATCATGATGCCAACAGAAATACATACTGGAGCCCTCTAATATTCCCCCTGATCTTTTTGAGTTTATTCATCTATTTATTTCTTCCACTGGAATTGTTTATAAGATTCATGTGGACACACGTGCTCAGCGAACTTTTCTTGTAATTTTGCATTTGGTGAATTCGGGTGGCAATTCTCACTTTCTCTTTTCCCCCCATGATGTAGAAGAAAGATTCTCAGTCGGACAGAAAACAAGAGAGGAATTATCATGAGAAGAATGTGGGGTTTTCTTCCACGGCATATCCAGTTTTCTATCATGCCCTTGGAAACCTGAAGTTTCCTGACAGAGGTGAAAATAAATCAAAGAACACTGAGCTATATATATGTCACATCCTCTATCTTCACAGAAAGCTGGACTGGTCAATTCTATTCTGCTTCTGCTTGTATATTTTCTCAGGTTTTGCTTTTATCTTTACCATTGTACCTGCACTTGCTCATCACAATAGATTTGTCTTCTTCCACGTGACTAAGTTAGAGAGGGAAACTTTTATTCCCTGCTCTCTTTTTTTGTGGGAGGAGGATGTATCATTCCTTTGATTTATTCCCCATTTGGTATTTATCTTATTTTGCACAATTTTCTTCTTCTTTATTTTTCCCCCCTTCAGGAGATGTGTTATATTTTTTATTGCTTGTTTTTCTCTCTCTGTCTCTCTCCCTCCTTCCCTATAGCCAAAATTTGTCTTTTTTTTCATATTTATTTTACTGTTTACTATCATCTCCCCATGTAGCTTTTATTCTCAGGATTTATTTCCCTTTGCCAAGAAATCCACATCACAGCCTACTGTGTTCGTTTTTCTCTTGAATTGGTTTATTGTTTAATAATGTCTGGATATGTGTGTCAAGGCTTAAAGGTGTAGATGATGATGATGATGATGATGATGACATATACATCAGTATACCTCACACTTTTACCAAGTACCATAAGTTAAAATTACAGGTCTCTGTCCTGACAAGGACTGAATCTAAGTGGAATGAGGAAGGGAGGGAGAAAGTTAACAAGAGATCGAACTGAGGAAGTACATTTGAGAATAGCTAGGGCCCAGTCATATTAAAACAGAACCTGGAAGCACATTGCCACTTCAGCCACCTTCTGCAGAATGGAGGGGAATAGGTGATTTTTGCCCCCACTCATTACAACAGGAACAACAACCCATGGCCTTCCCAACGTTGTGGGACTACATCTCTGGACATCCCTGACCACCACCCATGCTGGAGAAGGCTGATGGCAGTTAGAAACCATCAGCAGTTATAGGATCATGTTATACCCTCCAACTGTCCCTATTTGATGAGGACAGGCATGATTAATCCTCTGTTATCCCTCTTTTTCAGCTGCTTTCAAAATGTCCTACTTTCTCTCTTTCCTCTCATTTCCCCTCCCTTTCTCCTCAGGTTAATTCAATTTGGTGCAAACTGAGTTCAAAGCACAAAAATAGCAGTGATGTATTTAAGTCTTTTACTCCAAATCTCAAGCCAAGTCTCAAGCCTTTACCTTCAAGTCTCAAGTCAGTTCTCAAGTCCTTGAAGATACTCTCAAGTCAAGTCTCAAGTCTGGGAGCCAACTTTATACCCCAACCTATATTCCAGAATTGCTGGAGAGGGTCGAATAAAGTCACTTTTAACTATTTAAGCAGAGCTGGCCCTCCACATTTGTGATTTTGCCATCTGCAGTTTCAGAGGTGAGGAATAGGATACTACTTACTCCCCCTTCCTGAAGCTGGAGGCTTTTGTGCCAATGGGTATAAAAGAGTCTGCAGCTTTGGAAGTGAAGAATAGGATCCTTCTTATTTCCCATTTCCAAAGCTGGAGAATGTTTTAGAAGTAGAGAATAGGATCCTTCTTACTCCTCATTACTGAAGCTTCAAAAGCTGTAGAAAGAATGCTCCTTCCTCCTCAAGCCCACTGCCTAACACACTTGCTGTTCTCTGAGAAACATGCCCTATGCTTTAGGGACAAGTCTTGCTTCTGCTCTTAGGAAAAGTTTTAGAAGGCTCCTCCAATATGCAGCAGGAACTGGCTGCGGAGCAGACCTCAAGCCCACCCCAAGCCCATTGCCTAACCTGTCTGCTGTTCTCCTCTGAGAAATGCACCCACACTTTGGGCTCAAGACAGATTGTCCTGTGACCAGTAGGCAAAAAGAGATGGAAGCATTTTTAAATGTAGTAACATTTCTGGATGAATGTGTTATGTTACTGAACCAACGGCAGCAAGTCAGTCACTCAAAAATATACAAGTCTCGAGTCAAGTTGAGTCAGTGCATCATTGTTGCCAAGTTAAGTCCGAGTCAAGTCACTGAGGTCCCTTAAATCTGACTTGAGTCTGGGTCAGTCGACTTGAGTCTACATCACTGAAAAATAGTTTGCAATCATTTAATTCAGCACTGGAGTGAGGAGAGGAGGTCTCAGAATCTTGTCCTTCCCTGTAGAATCAGGCAAAAGAAAACTACTGCAGCTTCTCCCAGTTTATGTGCTCCTCCTCATTAATTATTTTTTCCATCTTGATCATACTCTGATATTGCTTGGCCCCATGTATCCCAGTTTCCATCTATGAAATGTTGGAGGCTATCTCATGGATTCTTTCTATCTTGAGGGGTAAACCATATGTAAGATATTGAATCAGCTGTGCTGTCTCATGCAACCAGTCACAAGCAGGCATACATGTACCTACTGGAGGAGGAACCCCAAAATTGGAATTCCTATGGAATGGGCACAAAACTTCTGAGATCTTTTGAGACAGAGTGGGACACAAATATTTGGATGGATAATTCTGGCTCACTCTTATAGGAGTATCTCCAGGGTTTGGGCATCTTGCTAAAAAGTGTCATTCTTTGAATGAGAGAATTCTATTAATCTATTCTGTTATTCTATTGATGAACAATCAGAGATATCTGCCTTGGAAACCTTTGATTTCAAAAATGATCCCTCACTCACAGGCCACTACTGAGCAATCTTTGGCCATCTCACTGGATTCTCACCCAAGTAGTCTGTCATTCTGGAGCTCTGACAAGGGAAGGTGGGTTGAAGAAATTGGATTGTCGAGTTCAACTCCCTGTCTGTGCCTTTCTGCCACCAAGGGAAGGAAGGCTTACCCAACAGGAGGACCAAGAGGAGGACTTACTCAAGAGGAGGAGGCAGTGGGGGTGTCCAAATACAAACAGAGATGCTGAGCCAGGACAAAGTCTAGGTCAAATCCAAAAGGTCCAGAATACCAATGGTCAGTCCAAAAGGGTCAAGAGAGCCAGAACACAAGGGTTGTGGGAGCTTGAGTAGCAATTTGCTACAATATCAATAGCATTTATTTCTATACCGCCTATCAACTAGTGTTATCTAAGCGGTTTACAATGTATTTTTAGCTAATTGCCCCCAACAAGCTGGGTACTCATTTTACTGACCTGCGAAAGGATGGAAGGCTGAGTCAACCTTGGAGCCTGGCAGGATTGAACTCACAACCTTGTGGTTGCAGTACTGGCATTTAACCACTGCGCCACCAGGGCTCCAAGCAAACACCAAGCCACACTGACAGACAGACTTATATAGCTGATGAAAACAGGTGTTACTCACTGTTCTGTTTACTCAGGCCCTTTTCGCATCTTGCCTGTTTGCACGACGGGGGAGGGTGGCTTGTGCGAGAAGCCTCAGCCAGGAAGCTGCCGCTTCCCCGCTCCTTCGTACTGCAGCTGGCTTCCTGGTGACACACCCGTCGCTCTTGAGCCCCTCTCCTTCCTTCTGCAGCACAGTCTGGGAGCTGTAGGCTGCGCTGGGGGAGGAAGCGCGACCCGCTCACCTGGGACGACGCACCGCACGGAGGTAAGTGCGTGAGGCTGTTGCAAGCACTGCGTGAGCAGGCATTATTTTTGGCTTAAAGCCGAAAATAAAAAAATGCGCGGCTGTCCCGCTTGAGCCTCATGAGCGTCGCGTGAATGGGAGTGCATCGTACGCTCCCACTCACGCAAGGCTCAAGAGGCTCTCGCACAAAAAAAAAAAAAAAAGGCATGCGAAAAGAGCCTCAGTCTTGCCAAAATGGTTTCCTCTGAGCTGCTCATTTCTAAATCCTCTGTGATTGGGAACTGGAAGGCAACGGTGGATCTAATTCCTCTAGTCTAAATCATTGCTGGTCCCCTCTCCCATGGCACTGGTTGCAACAACTTGGCTTGTCTTTCAGCTGATGGAGGTGTTTCCAAGATAGTTTGGTCTATCACTGACTGTTTCTGGCACAATCAATTGCTCATTGATCTCTGAGCCATCATCTATCACAGGATAACTGCTGCAGGATTTCCTGGATGACAGCCATCTTCTTCCACACAAAAATAGGGAAGGTGTCTTCATGGTCCAGAGGTTGCTGACTCCTAGTGAATTTAGATCAAATTCAAAATGATGGTTAGACTCTGCTGGAGTGCAAGTGAGAAAGAAAAGACAAGAAACAGAGAGAAAATGAGAGGGAGGCATTTAGCTATAGCTGTAGCAATTTGACATCACTGTAATTCTCTATGGCCGTTTCCACACTATGGCCCATCCCAGCATGGGGACGCATTGAATCCAGTCCATGATGCATGCTATTGCACGATATTGTCATGGTCCCACTCCCGTTGCATCCCCAGCCATTGCAATTGCTCAGTATTCTATTACCGGAGAAAATCCGGTAATAGGTCCCTTAGCATGACGATCACATCAGCTGGGGCCATGTGGGAAAGTCAGAAGCACTATCAAGTGTTTCCTTCCTCAGTGCAGTGCTGGAAGAGGCTGGCAGTACTCCAGCAGTAAGGAGCATGTTCCGAACACCACCCACCCACTGGCAGCCGGCTGCATGCAGGGGGGAGTGTTTGGAACACACTCCCATCCCAGCAATGACACTGTCAGGATGATGTTGGGAGGTTGCAGGATCCAGGTATGGTGTAGAAAAGGCCTATGTTACATAACTTTATGTATACCTAGCTATACAGCAGAGAAACTAAGGAACTGTTTTACTTAATTGTGAAAATGCATAACAGGAGCATCGGTAGAGCTCAGCATGCCTTGGCAACCCCTTGCCAGTAACCATCATGCATCAGGGGGTGCCCGATGTGCCTTGGAACCATAGTGCATCAGCACCAGATTTGCCTTGGTCTTAAGGCACATCAGTCACTTGGCTGGGTCTGCTTCGTATTCATGTATCAGTGGCCCTGTACTGGATACAGACACTATGCAATTGCCCATCTCGCTCGCTCTCTCTCTCTCTCTCTCTCTCTCTCTCTCTCTCTCTCTCTCTCTCTCAATGTGCAGTGTTGAAGACTGACTGGTCTTCCTCATTACGCCTTTCCCCAACCACAGACATAGCAAAAATTTGCTTCCCTTTTTTATGATTTTCTCACTCACCTTCTCCAAGTGTTCCGTTGTTGGTACAGCAGGGGCATGCCCCTTTGTGAGCACAAGATAATTTCTTGGATGGAGGAAGAGAACTGAAGAGAAGGGGCAGAGAGGATGAGAGCTCAGCATTAAGGAGGCCATGTGTGGCACAAGGAACCTGTGAGACAGAAAGGGAGAAAGAAGAGGAGGATAGGATGTGTGTGTAGGGGGCACATTATGCTGAGTGGGTGGGTGCAACATCTGCATGTAAATGTAAAGAGGGGTCAAAAGGAAAAAAATTGAGAACCGCTGCTTTATCGTTTATTTGTTGTTTATTTATTCCTTTAAAAGCCTGGCTACCTGCACAAACTGGGACTGGCTTTTTCTCACAACTGTCCGTGAGATTTTTTTTTTAATGAAATTAAAGCACAATAAGTTACAATATACAACACAGGTAAGCAGATTATTACCTTAAAATGGCAAACTGAATTAAAAGCAATTTTTCAAGTGCATTGAGGAAAAAGTACACACTTTTAAATGCTGTTACTTGCCCCAAATCCTGCCACATTAAAAAAAGAGAGAGAGAGAGAGAGAGAAAACCAATCAGTGGCTACATCACAGTCTCTCAGCTTCAAAGAAGGGCAAAGGCAAATCTCTTTTGAACAAAGAAAACCTCATGATAGGTTTGGGGTTCCCATAAACTGGGAACAACTTGAAGGCATACAGCAAAAGCAACAGAAAAAACCTTTTTAAAATCCCACCTGAAGTCTCATGAAAAAGGAGGAAAAAAATGGAAAGAGGGCCTTTCCCAACAGTTCTGTGCTCCCATGGGAACTCTAACTTCCTTCCTCTCACAAGATCTGAGATAAGATAAGACAGCCTCATATCTACTAGCCAGTCTCGAGCTGGCCTGGCAATCGGGCTGTTCCATATTGTTTGAGAAACCTGGCAAACCTAGTTGTGAGGTTCACCTGCTCTCAGTGGCCCTGGGTGGCTCTACTGAGAAAAGGGCTTCCTTGCAGATCATAAAATCCAGAGACACTAATATGGGACATGATGGTATTTCAGATAGCCTTGATTTGAATTGCAGGAACTGTTCACCAGGGAAGCTATTATAACAAGAAACACATATGGTGTATGTAACTGGCCTCAGTTAACAGTCTGGACATCACTTTTGACCTTCTGACATTTGTTATCACTTTCCAAAAGTGGTCTCATGTGAAAGGTCATACAGTAATCCAGTCGGCTGACATCAATATGGTCAAAACAGATATTTTTAGGGCCATCTATTTATACCTATCTTTGCCCAGCAATCTGTTATCTACCTATTAGTCTTCTGCCTAGCTAAGTAAATGAGACTTGGGTCTCCTTCACTTCAGACCCTCCTGGGAAGTTTGGTCTAAGGTAGCTTCTGCTGCATATACATTGTTAGTTCAGTCCATACATGTGTTTCATCGTGTCCTGAGTGTTCCATTGTGGATAGCATGCAAACATAAACTAAGATTATTGGCCACAGTACAAGGGCTTATACAAGAGACAGCATGGCTTTGTTGCTAATTGCCATCAAGTTGGCTTTGACTTATGGCAACTTTATGAATGAGAGACCCTGTCATGAACTGAGGTCTTGTAAACTTAGGTCCATATCTTCCTTGATTGAATCTATCCACCTGTAATGTGCTCTTCCTCTTTTCTCACTGCTTTCAGCCTTAACTCCATTGCCATCCTTTCTAGTGAGTCATGGCATCTCCTGATATTTTCAAAGTATGATAGTCTCAGTTTAGTCATTTTGGGTTCTAGGGAAAGGTCATGCTTGATTTGCTCTCAGACTCACTTAATTCTCTTATAGCGATCCATGATACCTGCAGAATTCTCCTCCAGTACCACATTTCAGATTAGTTGATTCTTTTTCTGTCAGCTTTCTTTGCTGTCCAGTTTTCACAAGCATATATACAAATTGGAAGTCCTATGGTATGGGTGATCTTGACATTGATATTTAATTATGTATCTTTTACATTTGAGAATCTTCTCTAATTCCTTCATAACTACTTTTCCAAGTCCTAGTCTTCTGATTGCCTTACCTCTCTATTTTTCCCAATGGTCTTACAAAATGCTATTCGCCCCTGAGGATCACAATCAAATAAGTCACACGAGGCTATCCCAGAGTTCTCTTGACTAGATTTTCCATTTTAGCTAGACTTTCTTTTCAATGCCCTTTTTTTCTGTCACAGTTCCAGTCAGGGCTCCAGGATAGTAGTTTTCAAAGCAAGAATTTGTGTCAAAGAGCTAGTCTGCAAGTTTCATAGCTGCAAATGGCTCCCAGAATTGCGATGAAGGTAAACACACACACACACACATTTCACTCTGATTTAAAATTCTCATTGTTCTGAGCGGGGACATGCTACTATCTCTCTTACTGAAAGAATATCCTTTATGTATTTTTTTTTTATTTCTTTTTTGGAGAAAGGTGATTCAAACGCTAGAAATAGGTTGGTGGCCCTGAGGTCCATGTTGCCTCCACGACTGAAACAATTGGAGTGAAAGGATCTCAGGGCTATACTTTAATTGTTCAAAACAGGTTGTTTGAGCAGAGTGAGAGGAGCCATGAATTCTCTCCTCCCCCAATAAAACTGGACAGGAAATGGGAGCACCCAATTTTTTTGTGCTAGGTTTCAAGTTAGGTGTAGATAGTATAAGAAACACTATACTTCCTACTTCCCTTTCCCTTGTCCATGGGTGATGAACAGTGATTTTACTTGTCCATGGGGAGCACAGGTAATCAGAGGTGACCCTGCTGTTAGGCAGAGTGAGGTAGTTGCCTTAGAATCATTTTGAGTGCCACAAAAAAAAAAGCTGCAAATTGTTAACCCATTACTTTTGTTATTATTGATTTTTTTTTCTTTATTATCAGGGATACTGAGAGGTGCTTGTAGGATTTCTTCCTTGTGAACTATGATTATTTGGCTGGTACAATGGTCCTTGACTTGGGTAGCTGGTGGGAGACACTATTCATTGCTTTGCCTCAAAAAGCAAAAAAAAACTTTGGCCCAGCTATGACGGTGATTCTCGGTCCATTCCTTTGTTGCAATTTATCACACAAAAGCAAGAGGCCTTCTGATGTGCAGAAAGACTGTTTTTTTTGGGGGGGAGGGCGGTCACTGCCACCGATGTCTCTTTCACACTAACAAATCAGCCAAATACTCTTCTCCAATTTGACTCATGAAAATGGAGTCATGAATGTGGGAAAACGCATACTTCCAGATTGTTTTTCCTTTAAAAGAACTGTTTCTAAACTGTATTTTTTTCCTATATATGCACATGAAATTGTCATTTACTATTTTTCTTGAGTTGAGAAATCTATCAGTACATTTGGGAAATGCAAATTCTGGTGGATAATTAAGTTCTGTGATAATTAGCTATTTTTTTGCTGCATTCTGGAAAGGGAAGAACCCATCAGATTTTTTTTTTTTTTTTTTTTAAGAATAAGCAAATACTGAATACCTCATTTCTACTGAACATTTACCTGGACAACAATCCTGCTCCTTGGCAATCTTTCTAAAAGTCTACCTTATACCTGCAATGGTAGAAGTATACAATCTAGACTTTGCCAAGTTTTAAGCAGACTCACTCAAATTTATGGAATTTAGCATGCCTCTGTAGGTGGTTTCTGAAAAGTAATGTTCAAGGATGAAAAAGAAATATTCAGGCATATTTGTAAAATAGCTGAAATTGAGTTTCTCAAGTATCAGGGGATCCTGACCAGGAGAATCCTAAATGCACAGAAATCTTCTTTGGGATGTATTATCATGAGAAAAATTCACATTGGATTTTTTTTCCCCCACCACAGAAAATAGCATACATTTTTTTTTGCAAAGGAAACAAAATTTCTGCACAGAAAACAAGTTTCCTTCACAGAAAACAGCATTTTCAAAACAGAGATGGTATTCTTTACACAGAAAATGCTCTTTTCTGTGCAGAACACAAGTTTTGTACACAGACAATGCCATTTCATCCACAAAGAAACACATACTTTTTGTTTATGTACAGAACATGTCCTGAATTTGAAATATTTTCAACCATTTTCTCAAAGCAAGGGGAAGAATGACAGCATTGATCGTTCTTGTTTACACTTCTACTAAGATTATAGGCACCCTAAGGAATATCAGAGACCCAGCATGTTGTAGCGGTCTGAGCATTGGACTATGACCCTGGTGACTAGAGTTCGATTCCCTTTTTGGACACAGAAACCCACTGGGTGACCTTGGGTACATCACACACCCTCAGCCACTCATGCTGTAATCCAAGCAAAGTTCATCTATGCCCACTTGCTTATGTCCATCTGTTCCTGGAGGTATGCTCCATTCTCTTGTAGTTGCTTGTTTTTCACTAGTTTGGAGAAGTTTGTGATGTTCCATAGATTTGGGAGGTAGGGGTAGATTATGTTCCTGTAATGTCTCAATACCCTAAAGACATCAGATCCCAACTGATCATGGAAATTAAGCAGGATCAACCCTATTATACTTGGATACAAGACTGCCAATGAATACCAGGAGCCTAGCAAAACCACCTGAAACCTGGTGAAATTCATGGGGTCACCATAAGTCATCAGGCAACCTGGAGGCACATGGGGGCAACTTGGAGGCACATGCACACATTATGTAGAGATGGGCAAAGTGTGGCCCAGGGGCTGCATGTGCTTACCCCTGCTTCTATGCCCCTTGACCCCTCCATATTCCAGGGAATATAGTTACTAGTGGGTGGGGCAAAACATGGGTATTGCAGCTCCCAAATAAGACTTCTTATGAGTTACCCACCAGTAACTCAGTTCTCAGATTTCTAGTATTGCAGAGAGTGAGCAATGGAAATTATTCATACCTTACAGAGTTATACTTGCTGTGTTTGCATTTGCTTGGACAATTTGCCTGCCTTTTTTCTTTGGGTGTCTCACCTATATTTCTCAATGCTCAGCTAAAGTTTTAAGTTCCTGCAATGATAGAAATTTAGGGTTTGAGTAGGAAAATTTCATGGGTGTAGAGGGAGGAACTCTTATTTGGGAGGGACAGTAACCTCATTATCATTTTGTTTCCCCATAGTTGTACCCATGTCCTGGATTGTTTTCTGGTCAAAAGTGAATGGATTTCCTTTCCTGCCAGCCTCCAGCAGTGGCAGGTCATTCTTTAAACAGGTAAGAAGATGGTCCCATGCACTATTTATCACCCTCTCAGCCTCCATTCCTATTTTTCAAAGCCAGAAATGGACTTCTAGCCATTATTTTTTTGTTTTGTTTTGTTATTTGGTAGTCAATATATGCAGCCAGAGGATCCCAGGAGCAGAAAATTGGCCTCCAGATCATAGTAATTGCCAACCCTGCTATAATATAATATCACATGCTAAATAAGGTCAAGAGTATGAAGATGGAGGTTAGGGCTTTTGGCCCTGTGATCTTAGGGAATGAGATGCTGCTGAGCTGGCAGTCTTGTTCATGGGACACACCTATGCACACTTGGAAACAGTCCTGACTCAGCACCTTATCTGCATGCAGCTGGCAGGAACAAAAAGTTGCACACTCTGCTATACTCCAAGCATGACTAAGAGTTTAACTAAACCAGAGCTGTGAATCATGTAGCCCTACAGCACTCCTGAAAGATCATAGAATCATAGAAATGTAGAGTTGGAAGAGACCCCAGGGGCCATCCAGTCCAACCCTCTGCTATGCAGGAACACCCTCAAAGCATTCCCGACAGATGGCCATCCAGCCTCTGCTTAAAAACCTCCAAAGAAGGAGACTCCACCACACTCCAAGGCAGCATATTCCACTGCTGGACAGCTCTGACCATCTGGAAGTTCTTCCTGAGGTTCAGGTGGAATCTCTTTTCCTGCAGCTTGAATCATTGCTCCTTGTCCTAGTCTCTGGAGCAGGGGAAAACAAGCCCACTCCCTCCTCGACATGACATCCCTTCAAATATTTAAACATGGCTATCATGTCCTCTCTTAACCTTCTCTGTCCATTTAACCTCTAAACAAAGCCTTCAAAGATGGAAAGTCCCTAAGGGTAGTCTATTCCATTGTGGAACACTTTCTTACAATAAAGTTCTCCCTGACAACTAGGTGAGACCTCTTTTCTTGTAATTTGAATTCCTTGCTTTGTGTTTTAGTCTCTGGAGCAGGAGAAAAAAAGTCATTTTCATCTTCTTCATGATGTCCTTTTCAGATATTTGAAGATGACTATCAAGTCACTTCTCAGTCTTCTCTTCTCCAAGATATACAGTTTCCTAAGTTGTTCCTCATAAGGCTTGGTTTCCAGACCTTTACTTATCTTGCTCTCTCTTCTCTGGACACTTTCCAGTTTGCTCAAAATCATTCTTGCACTTTGGTTCCCAAAACTGGACAAAGTATTCTGGGTGAGATATGACCAATGTGGACACTCCACTTTGATCTGGACATGGTGCTTCTTATATACTATACTTATACATGGTCCACAATTTATTGGTAGGCGTATGTCTAATGTGGCTAACAGCAAATCCAGCCCTGAGTTGTGCTACTGAACACATCGGAATTACTCTTGCATAAATGAGATGGTGATGAATTAGCTTGATGGGTGAAAATGAATCCTACATGTTTCCTCCTGGGATACTAACAAACTCCAAAGGCAAAACAAATTATCTTTTATATTTGCAGCTTTCTTTTTCATTCATTTTGTCTTTGTAGATATGCACCAGCTTTGAACTGCAGTGTGTAATTAAGAATCCCTAAGGGGGATTAGCAGATCCTAATAAGGCATCTATTTCTGTATCCGCCATTTCTATATATTTCCCATGGATTAAGTATGAATTCTTACTCCATTACTGAGGTGTCTTTGCACCTTGAGAGCTCTTTTCTTTTTTAGGCCTTTCTCTATTATTTTCATAAACTTTTCACCCTCATTAAATTAGATTCTTTTCCCCATCCTCCCCAACTTTTGAAGGTTTTTTTTCCCCTTGGAAAAAAAATGGTCTATGATTTTTACTTTCAGGAAATAAAACCATCCTCTGGTTTTTGAAGGCTAGATCTTTCTGAACTCCCTATTAATAAATGCATTCCTTTTCAAAGATTCTATATAAAAAGCAGCAAATTCTTCTGATATGTTAAACAGGCTTTCCACTCTCATCATCTGAAAACCATCTCTAGTTGAAGTTTAGGCCTCTTTCTCTATTAATTACACAGCCTCAATAAAAAAAAAAATCCCTGTTAAAGACTCAGAAATTCTCAATAACAACACTCGCCCTACACTGCCTAACAACCTATTCTATGAAAGCAGGAAGGGAGGGAAAGAGAGAGGAAGAGGAAGGAGAGTGTTAAAAATAGATACAGTGTTAGGTGGCTGCTGGCATCACCTAAAAAATGAAAAGAACAAAAAAGGAAATACATTACCAAAAAGGGTGGCAAAGGAAGGATCAGATTTGCATACGCTAAACTATGTGTTCATAGTGTAGTAGTTTGAGTGCTTTACTAGGAGACACCAGGATTTAAATTTCTGCTCAGCCACTGGGTGTCGTGTGTAGCTGCTCTGTTACTCTCAAGAAAATACACAGATTTTTTCCCCATTTCATTTAATGAGGTACAGAACGTTTAGCTTACAGTGGTTGCTGGAGTTAATGATTTACAACACGCACTGGATCATATAGCGTTATACACTTTTACAAACTTGCAATCCCCGTTGGCAGATACTCCGGATATACACCTCTCCCAAACTTCCAGTTTTTTCCCCAAGGCCTTAACTTCCCAAACTTTGATCTAAAACATTCCTCCATCTCCAATGTTACCTTTACCTCCTTTCTCTGAGCATCTCACTTAGCATGGACCAGATGCCTAGAGGCCAGTCTTATCTCAGCATATTCTGTTTGATCCCTTTTCCCTAGGCTGAGATTCCCAGACTCTTTCCTTTGATATGTGGCCCACTGTAAATCACAGTTCTAACCTAGGTGCTAGAAAGCTCATGCATAGTAAATCACCTGTTAATTGCTATCACTTCCAAGTAAACAAAGCCACTTCTAGCCAGCCTGGCTAAATACCCATTTACAACAAACATTCAGCTATTAATCCATACTCAATATCGACCATATGGTTTCTTGTATCACACTCACTTATTTACACAACCTTGTGTTACATTAATAGCATAACTGGCATGCATTCCTATCATGGAGTATACCCGACATGACACTGGCTGTAATGTAGGGTGTACTCCATGCCATGGCAAGTCACATTCTCCCCATACGAAAGGAAGGAAACTGCAAACCTCCTCTGAACGAACCTTGCCAGGAAAACTCAATGATAGTTTTGCCTTAGGGTTGCCATAAGTCTAAAATGATATGAAGGCACACCATCACCACCACCACCACCATTGCCACAGAAGCAAATTTAGAAATGTCTACATTAATTTGAAAGAAGAGTAATATGTCTCATACATTTTTGATTATTTCATCCTCACATGGGTAGATGAATAATTACAGTATTTCTCTTCACAATGGAAGAGGAAACAAACATTCCTTGGCTGTATTCTCCCAATATTCAAACATACCAAAGTGTTGAAGAAGGAAGACAAAAACACTTGGGCTTTTTGCATGGAAGTCCTGTTTTCCGGTCCTCTAAAAACCCCTGAGAGATCTAAGAGGATTCCTAGCTACATGTATGTATCTGGATCCTGCCTGGATGCCTCCTTCTCCTTCCTTTGCTGCTAATGACTGGGAGTGGTAGAAGTGACCTGGCTGGAGAATGCTAAATGAAGAATATGGAGGCAGGAAAATAGTTTCACTGTAGGGGGAGGTGCTGAGTTCCTTCGTCTACAGAGATCAAAGAAGGAGATGTCCAGACATAATTTCTTGTCACCAACAGATTTATGGACAAAGAATGTGCATATCGACAAAGACTGTGCAAAAATGCAGAAGGCAAGTGTTATAAAAATGAATTATATTTGCAAACGATTGCAAAAAGTGAGTGTTCATGCAAAATAAGTACAAAAAAATGTGTGCAGAATAGCAACATTATGCAACAGGTCAATGACTAGGTGCCAACGTCCATTGCAAAATGCACTGTGTGCAACTGTGATTCAAAGGGTATGATGCATAAATGCAATGCACAATATAAGATGCACAGCCACAACATGGAAGACATAATGCATAGCTTGTAAAGGTGAAGTGTAGCTGAACATGTTGTCTCTCCTTCTATCACTATCAGCAGAATATGTCTGTGGGAAAACAGCAACTTTGTAGTCCTGTATATGTATTGTGATTTCCACATCTGTATGTCCCTAATAGAATTCTAGCCTTAGAATATCAAGTTTCCAGCAATCAAATTTCCAACTATAACTTTGTATATTAAATTTCTTTGTACACCATACAATATTTTGTATATCACACCACATCAATTTACAACAGGTAAACTTGGCGTGACAAAGAAACTTGGATGTTGATGAAATATTTTGTTAGTATTTTAAATACTTTATGCATAATTGGTATATGTATCTAGGTTTGGTCTTTTGTGACTGAAAGTTGACTATGTCATTGTAATTTGAATACAATCTTATTTTGTTCAGTTGATGGCCTTTTGCTAAGTAGAAAAATGTGGGTCTTTGACATGTCTTGGGAAACAGTAGTCTCATTTCTTAATGACTGGACTCTCTCAAATCCTGCAGTCCATCTTGCTTATGGCAGCCGTTTTTCTTTCTATCACACCTGCCCCTGAAGCTTGATGATTTTATGCTTCTATGTCATAAAGTGAGTTAATGTCCTCTCACATCCTTTTGATACAAACATAATACTGGAGGGGCAGTTATACTGGATCAGCAGAAGGTGGCTTCCTGATGGCCTCAGGAACTAAGGTATTCTCCTAAAAAATAATTTTAAAGTGCTGTGTGCGTTATTATTGGATGACAGTTGCAGTTTCCTTACCTTGGCTAAAGCATTTCATATTTGAGAAAAATAAGCAGAAAATTCATCCCATTCCTCCTCCTCTGCAGAGGATTGGCAAAAATGGATATTAATCAGAAAGAGAGAAATGATATTAGATACTTCCTTAATCAAGACACTTGAAAGAATCTGACATGTGGATAGTGCACTCTTAGTGTATTATGGTAACAGAAGTTCATTGATACTAATGAAATGGCAATCTGATCAAACACAATGGGCTATTTCTGGAAGCACTGCTGGCTCCGGTTATGGGTAGTACAATAGAAAGTGAAACCTAAGGGAAGGGCCAATATGTTTCTAATCTTGCTGTTTTCTTTAGCTAATTATTAGATCTAATGAGGATAGTAAAGTGGCTGGAGAGACATACTTTTCTCCCTGGTCTCACATTACATTGCAGGATTCACAAAGGGGAAAACTTAGGATAGGAGTAGCTAGATCACTCCAAAGGTTTAGGATTCCATCCCCTTAATTACCTTTGGCTGAAAATGGCTGCTATACCTAGAAAATAGTTCAGGAAGCATGAAGAAGGAAAAATGATGGATATTTGTTAGAAGAACATGTCACAGGGAGAGCAGAAGCTAAGCTAGTGGTTTTGGGCAGTATGTGAATGTATGGGAGACCACCTGGGAACTGTGTGAGAGCCACTTTGGATCTCATGAGAAAAAGAAAGATGGGAACAAATAACCATCCTTCCCGATTCCTCTCAATTCATATCATGATTGGTTGAGGATTTAGGGTAGAAATCACCTTCCTCACAACTAGCCAGGTATACAGCTTCACACATACACTGAGTTCCCAATGGTAGCCTCTTCCTCATCACAGGGACTTCTGGAGAAACACATAAGATGTGAGAAGAAGAGAGGAGACAAAAACTTTTAGGATTGCAATTGCTTGCATGTCATCCTCTATCATATAATTATTTCTGATGTTTATTATGTTAAGCTTTTTAGTTAAACCACTTTAACCTACTTGAGAAGCCTTATATAAATACCTTACATGCATGGATAAATAATACAGCTAAGCTCTTTGCAGACCATATCATGAATGCATGGTGTTTCGATATGCTTGATGTTGCTCTGAACTCCCAAGAGCATTCTTGTGGCATCTGGAAGGGGCTTCTGTCTTTTGTAGAGCTGGAACAGTCACCACAATGGCCTCTCAAAGGTGTGATCGACACATGCAGCCAGCCATGTAAGTAGCTACTTGAAGTGTTCAAGCATGACAAATGTTCTGTGCAGCAAGCCATTCTCATGAAATGGTTTGAGAAGTGGTTCCAGTAATTTTCATGCCAGCGTAAACTGCATGATCATAGAGGGTTTTTTTTTCTTTTAAAAAAAATAGACAGAATACCATAAAAAACTACCCAGCTCAACCTTGTTTTATTGCATGAAGTAGAGGCGTCATAGGTAGGACTGAGAAATAAAGATGTATGATCTACACTTGTGGGCAGAAATATCTATTCAGTACCTCCCAAGAGTCTTTGAAAAGATGTCTTGGTCTTAACTCAAAGACATCTCAATATCACTGACACTACTGTCAACGGTATTCCCAACACTGCTGCTTCAAAGCTAACCACCTGCTGCTGTTCTGAGGTTTTGCAGGGGTACAGCTATGGGGAGGGGGGGGAAAATGAAAATGTGCACCTCCAAATAAGAATTCTTCTTTCACCCCATTAAAATTTCCTTCAATCTCATTTCTAACATTGCAGATGGTGAGGTATTGAAAATTGTCCACACCCAGAACTCTTAGGTTTGACGTATTCCCATTCACCTCGTATTTTTGCCTGCCAGTTTTCTTTGGATCCCTCAACTGTATTTCTAAATGCTCAGCATAATTGTAAGTTACTTCAGTGCTAGCAATTTGAAGACTGAAGGGTATTCTGGGAGGAGAGGTAGAATTCTTTTTTGGGGGGCAATGCCCTCATTTTACCCATCTCCATGTAGATACACCCCAGGCTCCTTCCTCATGCCAGGTCAAAAAAACAAGCAAACAAACAAAAAAAGTCAGAGAGAACTCAGTAGGACCTAGTATCACTCCCCTCTTCTGCAAACAGCCCTCAGCATTTGCAGGTAGGCAAATCCCAGTGATGGTGTATGGCTGCAGCAGAGAAAGATGCCTTTCCTTAATGAGATGTACACTGTCCCAATTTCCCATTGTTTGGCCCACAAATCCTTACCTGTCTTCTGGGTTGGGCACAAAAAAATGTCACTCTGCTCTCTGAAAAGCCAGGGTCCAGGGGAAGAGGTGGCATCTTTTTTTTAAAAAAAAATAGTGTTGCATTTATTTATTTTGTCTGCTATGACTATAAAAATGTCATCCAGTTGTAGGTGTTGATAAAGTAACAGTGTTCTTCAGTCTCAAGAGTAGTGAAAAACTGCAGAACAGGTTTTTCCATGGGGAGTTGGATGTTGTAGGTACCTGCCTAAAGTAGAACCTGAGAATGTTGACATTTTGATCCAAGTTTCATGGTTAAAATGAACTGGTACACTTCCTCCCCTATTCTCTTTCTTCTTTTCACCTTCCTGCTTTCTCTCCCTCTTCTCCTTCTATCTTTTGATTTGTGTCCTTCTCTGTTTGCTGGATTTGGATTGTGGGAAGAGAGTTGAAAATCTGATCAGGGCAGGTAGATGGCCTTCCTCTCCTTCTCCTCTCATCCTCTTCCTTGGATCATAAAATTAACCCAAAAAATCAGTAAACTTTCAATATACGTTGTCTAATATTTCCCGTAGAAAGTGGGTTTCAAATGTTATTGTTCCAAGGATGGAGCAACTATTTCCATTGGTACTGGACAAGTTTTAGCTTGTCATCATCTGTTGAGCTTTGGTACAAGGTCAAACATGAGGGTCAGTCCGCTTAAAATTCAAGACATATTATGCTTGGAAGTGGGTTGGGATGTTTTGTGTAAGAAGACCAATTTCAGTCTAACATTCAACCGACTTGCCTTAGTCCACACTTCCCTGGTGGTTCACAGGGTGGATCCAATTTGAGCTCTGAAATCTACATATTGATAGACAGGCATGGATATGTGCAAAAAAAAAATAATAATGTGCATTTTGGAAAGGTGCACATAAAGAGAAATACATGTTTTGACTGCGTGTAGAATACTGTTTAAAAACACTGAAGTGAGTTCATGGAATGTATTAACAAAATGGACAATAGCTGCTATTGTGTAGGCAAGTTTAATGCCCTGTTCATGCAGCTGTATGTCCCTTTTACACCCAGAATGCACCACTGTAGACATTCACTGAGGCCCTTTCACACTACACAATTGCAGTACTGTGATTGCATTTTAAATGTCATGGTAAAATCCCATGGAATCCTGGCATTTGTAGTCTGGGATGGCACTAGAGCTTTCTGGCTGAGAATTCTAAATACCAGTGCCTAAACTATAAATGCTAGGATTCCATAGAAATCTGCAACTCTGTTAGTTTAAATGCAATCATAAGACTATAATTGTGAAATGTGAAAGGGTCCACTGCAAGAGCCTGCTGCCACAGATGGTCAAGGGCTGGAGGAAAGATTCCCAAGCAGCATTTGAAACTGGGAGAAGTGAGCTGAGTTTTACCCTTTCAGATTTCCAGTGAGCAACCTCTGATGAGTTCTTTTCCCTGGCTCTAGAACTGCATCTGGTTAGTACCTGGCTACCTCACCCCTCCCAGCCAACACAGTAAATGACCATTACAGCATGTTCTGGGCATGTGAAATATACTGAATACTTCCTTTGCAACCTTTTTTTAAAAATGTGTGTATGTGTAAGATGAGATTATGTATCCATAGGCCACCAACAGGATTCCAGCCAATGTGTACAATTTAGAATAAAGACGTAAATGTAACTCTCATTTAAACTGAGCAAATGAAGGGAAAGGACAGATCTCATTCCATCTGAAAAACAAGGGAAGAAGTGGACACACACTTGATATTAAGAACATCCCCAGATATGGCTTCTATAAATGTGCATATCCCTAGAAATGGCTCCAGGGCTTCCCTTCAAACATACACCTACCCATGGTGGCAGCTGGTGGATCCCATGTCAGTAGAGCGACGAACCTGTTCCAAGTTTTGTCTGAATTTAAAAGCAGCTATCTCGTTTCAGCGCCATGGCTAGCTCCTTTAAAGTTTACCCTAGACTATTGATTCATTCCCCCACTGGCATGGCAGCCATTGCCCCCAACAGTGTGCTTTCTAGCTACTTCATCAACCCTTTCCAGCCAAGAGGAATTTCTCCTTTATAATTACAACAACAAAGCACCTAAAGCCAGGTGAGTGGCATTAAAGAAACCCTGCACAGTCTCTCTTGGATGGAGCCCTGCTCCCTATGCAGTGCACATAGGCTTGATAGATGGTTCTGGTGCCCCTCTATTTGTGCAGCCAGAAAGAATTACACCTCCTGTGTGATGGAGACAGACATGTACGGGAGAGCGGGGAGCCTGCAGGGAAGGCAAGATGCAAATGTATGGAGGGCTTTATGCCACAGCAATTGGAAAATCTGCAGCAGCAACAAACTCCAGGTTAAAAAAAACATTGTTCAAATGAATGAGCTAGAGTGGGAAACCCCAAAAGCTATCCATTGGGTCCTCTCTTAAGTGTTGCAGAAAGGAACTTCAGTATTCAGTCAGAGTTAGTTGTGTAAGAGGGAATTTCAGTCAGTGCTGTTAACAGAGATGTCATTATCTGAATTCATGACTAAATCAGGAAACAAGGCAGGTGTAAATGTACTTGTACAATTCCTTGATAAGCTTTTTGGCCATTTCTGCCACCTGTTGTGTGGTAATACCCAAGAGGCCTGCTTATTCAATACAGGACAGGTAGCAAAGGTGTATTCAGAAACAATGCAGACTTGAAAGGAGCAATCCAAGAGACAGAATGCTGTTCCCAAACAGGTTCTGCACAATGAGATAGCTCCCTTAAACTGTGGACTAAAACCTGGAGCACATAGGTCTCCCAGAGACATGGAACCCACTTGCCTCCACTTCCTATTCCTAATCTTTCCTGCTCTGTAGTCAGAATATCAATAAATCATAGCCACCCCTACCGTTAGACAGAATGAGGCAGCCACCTCAACTGGCAGATGCCTTACCAGAATAGTCTGTATTCAAGATAACTAGGGGAGGAGGGGCAGAAGAGTCTTGAGTCCATCCCAATGAAAGCGTGCCTCTTTGTGTGCATCTGTACACATGTGCACAGGTGTATGAGAAATAACCAAAGATACAATGATTCACATCCTGTTCATGACTTACAATGGTGTAAGAGGAATTTATACCATGTTAATCTCTTTTTCTTCTTCCTTTCTTCTTCTCCTGTCCTCCTCCTTCTTCTTTTGGTCATTGCAGAAGATCAAAATTTGCAACAACCAAAATTTCCCCAGAACTCACCACTTAGATGCTGCAGCCCATACTCTACCACCATTTAGTAATAGTGGAATGCCAGGGAGGGCATTTGAGAAGGGTCTGGCATCCCTATGTGATAGCATCATATATAACAGCCCATGTATGATGTTCCTACAAAATGATATTCCTTACTGGACTTCTAGAGGCCCTAGTGAGGTCCTATGGATGATTTCAGTATTTGGAATCTGGCTATAGGGACATAACCAGATTCTTCTCTGATGTCACTCACTTTATATTGGCCACTAAATGATGGTAAAGTATGAGCAGCGATGGCTAAAATTTAAGTCCTGGAGGGGAGTGAGAAGAGAGACATAGGATCATCCTGCCTGTGCAATACTTTACAATATTTCCCCCCTCCCATGAAGGACATCAGCCAATGACTTTTTTGGGGGGGGGGTATAATGGTATTTTTTAAAAAATCTCACATGTAAATATGAACAACAGTGTGATCTACTTCATCCCTCCACCCCCATATCATATGAACTTCTGTCATACGAGATCTGCAAATTTATAATATGTCTAAAACTCATTAAGAAATAATTTGTTGATCTTCTAATGATACACCTTTAAGGCAGCTGTCAATATCTTGTCTCTCTGACGAAATATAATATTATTATGCCTGTAATCAGCTGAGGAACTGCTGTTGGACACTTATTTGCTATAATTTCAATAAAAATAAGAAAACAGAGGGAGGGAGAGCAAGCCTGAAAAAAAAGGTTGGGCATACTTGAGTTAGACTATTAGCTTAGGATCCGGTAATCCCATGTTTAGACCTCAATCTACTACATAAAAGTCAGTGTTTGTCTGCACATTTGTCTGCTTGTACACATCAGGCTGGCAAAGACTTCATACGATTGGCTGTGTGAGGTGAGAGGACCTCATATGATTGGCTGGCGGTGAAGATTCCATGGGATCCTGGGGCTGGCAGTTCAGAGAGGGGCCTTCAGAATTCTCAGCCGAGAGCTCTTGGGCCTCAGGCCGGTTGCTATGGAGATGAGGCCTACCATCCATGAGGAGGCCAGAACACATTTGGGAGGCGTCTGTGAGAAACATTAAAGTGACACACACAACATAGTTACAAGGTCTTCTCGCCTCACACAATAGACTGTATGGGTTCCATATGTGAGGAATCTTAAAGTTGAAATTCAAAACAAAAAATGCTTCCAGAAAAATGTAAAGCCATTTCAGAAATTCCACAGAAAGCAAAAAAAAAAATCAAAAACCAGTACATCAGTGTCATCAGAGAACACAGATTGGATTGGGGACTACGGGGGAAAGTTACAGGTACTGGAATAGGCTGGTTGCTATGGAGATGATGCCTAGTAGCAAGGAGGAGGACAGTGTATTCCCACAGGAACCCAACCTCTGTATGTTAACAGCTATAAATACATATTGGATTGGGGAACATGGGGAAAGTTTTCAGATACAGGAATAGGCCAGTTGCTATGGACACGAGGCCAAGCAGCAAGAAGGAGGGCAGTGTACTCCCTCAGGAGCCCAAAATGTGTATGTAAATAACTCTGAATACAAATTGCATTGGGAAATATGGAACAAAGTTACAGGACATGGAGAAGACAGTTTGGTGAGTCCTTAAGAGGAAAATAAAAACTCCGGACAACACCAGGTAAATGGGCTAGTTCTTTCATAAAACTCATTGGCTGAATTTAGGAGTTGAGGAACTATTTTTCTATGCATAACATTCCTAAAGGGTTTATGTGTAGATAAAAATAGAGAGGGAACAACGCACCGTGTCTTGATCCCTTAGAGTAAAGGTGGGATATAAATGTAATAAAGAAATTTTGGTAAAGCATGAAGCTTTTGGGTTCTCCATGTTTTTCCCTCTGCTGGAGAAGTCAACAGGGAGAATCCAAAAGCTTCCTGTTTTGCATGAAGAAATGAAATGGTTTCCAGTTAGCAAGAGGGCCAGGCAAGACTACATTTTATCACCCTACTTGTTCAACTTATAAGCTGAATCTATTGTATATAAAACACATTAGACTCAGAGGAAGAAAACATTAAAATTGGAGGAAGGAACATCAACAATTTAAGATATACAGATGACAACATACCACTAGCAGAAAATAGCAAAGACTTGGGACAATAACTGAAGAAAGTCAAAAAAGAAAGTGCAAAGGCAGGTTTACAGCTGAACATAAAAAAAATAAAAAATAAAAATAATGACCACTGATGATTTACATAACTTTAAAACAGATCATGTTGAAATTCTTCATGGTATAATATAATTCAGTGTAATTCAGATGTTTGTTGTGGTTGTACGCCTTAAAGTGATTTCCAGCTTAAGGTAATTCTATCACGGATATTTTTTTTCTGGGGGCTGAGAGCGTGCGATGTGCTCAAGGTCACCCAGTGGGTTTCCATGGCTGAGTGAGGAACTGAACACTGGTCTCCAGTCTCAAACTACTACACCATGCTGGCTTTGGACATAACTCAGAGGCAGTGAGTCTGAATTCTGTGAATTTCGACGTGAACAAACCTGTTCCATACTTCCTAGTCAAAGGTAGCGTCAGAATGCAATTATCTTTCAGATTTTTTCATTTTTTCTTGATTTTGTGAAACAGTTCTGGTAAAAAGCACAAAACCACATGTTTTGAAATGTATATTTTGGAATAAAACACATTTAGAAATGTGAGTTTCAAAATGAAAAAAAAAGTTGATAAATGCATGTTTTGAAAGAAAAAAAATGTGTTCAAAAAGACCTATTTACATGGGATCCCCTATGGAGCTTTCTCCCAGGAGATACACAACTGGCTCCATATGTTCTTGTCTTCAAAAAGGCTGTTAAAAATATTGGTTTTGTTTGGCTTTTAACTTAAAGTTATATATACTTTCTATTATAAATGTTTTTTTTTGATGTTTTTGAATTTGACTTTAAGTAGTCCTATCTTACTATATTTTTTTAAAAAAATACTTTTTAGAAAAGCAAAACGCAACAACTTGATTTATGGATTTTTAAGCTTATTATATTGATATTGAATTACATGCTCCCCCCCCCAACTGACTTTAGGAAGACTGTAGTCTTGAGAAGTAGCTAAGAAATGCATTAAACCAATCAATCAGTCTCTATGCAGTTAAACTTTAATTTTCAGGTGGAATGAAAACAAACCACAGATTCACACAGGAGCAAGATGGAATGGACTCAAGAATGAACTCATACTAAATTGACATGGACTGGAAATAGAATTATTGACCCGTCCCCTATATAGCTGATCTCCCTTCATTTCTTCTCATCTCCCCACACATAGGTTGCAAAAAATACTGTGCACTCAACCCATTTCTCTTGACTGAGAGTGCAAAGAATACTCACAGATCTCCTCCTCCTCCTCAGCCAAACCATGGGGGAGTTGGGGAAAAGGTCAGTTGCATGAGATTTTTTTTTTTAAGGGATTTTTCTTTCTTTATTTTTTGCATAAAATACACGACAGCAAAAAATCATTGGCCTAAATCCTCCTGCTAGGATTTAGAGCAGGTCAACTGCACCAGTATGATTTACCTAGACATTGGTGCACTTGTTCAATTGACCTGCTTTAGTTGGGACTAGCCAACAGGATTCACACTATCCGTTTATTTCTCCAGAAAGAAATATTATTTTTGCACCCCTCCCCATTTTTTCACAGAAAATATGGGCCTGTGTTGTGCCACACTTGCAGAACCATGGGCAAGCTAAGACTTTTCTGACCCTGAAAAAAAGCAATATAAGAGGAAAGTATAGTTGTGTCATGCTGTTGATAGGGCAGCAGGATGGAAGAGCCATGAGACTACTGTGGCATTACAAGTGATGTCTGGAATTTCTACACGGTGCTGGGGATTTGGGAAGGAGAGAAGAGTGACGGATCTTTGTTTTCCTCTGGAGGCACACAGTGTAGCACATCTTATTCCAGCCCAGCCTAATCAGAGTCCAATTAATCCAATTACAAGAGAGAAATCTGCATTCTTCATTATGTCATTCATTCAGATGCTAGGACAACTGTCTACACAGTCTACACAAAAAGAAAAAAAAAAACCAAAATATCTAAACAGGATGTATATTCTGGGGTTGGGATTTTTCTATTGAGAGAGTAGTTTTTTAAAAAAAATAAAAAAAAAATCGCTTTCCCACAGCATCTATAGATGTTTTCCTTCTGTTTTCCGCCTCCTTTTTTCACATGTTAAGACAAATCTGGAGGATTTTCCAAAGAGAAACACAGCAAGTTTAAGATAAAAGCATTGTGCAGATGGTCACCGTAGTTCTATAGGTGCTGGCTGAGGAGAGCTGAATAAAATAATTCCCTCCCCACATTATCCTTTCCTATTGTCCCAGGACATGCTCACTTGCTATTTCATAGCAATTCCCTCCACCTCAAATACATCAAAGTGATCTCCTGAGATTGCATGCGCTGTATTCCTAGCTCTTTTTTAAGTAGCATCTATGTGAGCAGGTAACCCTTCCTAAAGCAACAGTAAAGGAGGTTAAAGCCACCAGCTGGCACAGCAGGTATCAAAAGCCTTTGCTCTGCTCTGTGGGGATCGCAGTTCTAGTCTCCCTCTGGTCAGAATTAGCTATCACAATCCCGCTTTTAATTTAATGGTGTTTAAAATCCTAGGAATAATAAGGAAAAAAGAGGGCAAAGAAAGCTCATGTTATTAGCCTACAAAAAAAGTTTAAATTCAGAAAGTGCCATTATTCTGTTTCACAGAACATTCGAGAAAGTCAAGTAAAGGTGGATCAGAGCTCTAGATGGGACAAAGTTACACTGGCTTTCTTCAAACTCTGATGGATTCATCGTCATAACATGGAAGTTTAGGAACAAAGGAACTTGGGCTTTTGGACTTAAAAATGACCTGAGCCAGAATGAATCAAGTGAGATGGAAGGGGTGGAGAGTAGATGATGGCTGGCATCCCATTCCACAGTTGCAATATTGTAAGCTGAAACTTAAGAAACTATGCTGGGGAATCATGTTTAGAGTCATGAACAACCTAACATGATCCCTAAAACCTACATTCATAGACTGGCAGGACCACAACCGCAGTGTTTCTTAGTCACTGGGGACTGGGGCAGCTGAGAAAGTTATGTCCACAGTGTATCTAGTCACAGGGTGGCTTTTGACAAGCGTTTGTGGCAGGACTTCTTGTGTGTGTGTGTGTGTGTGTGTTTGTGTGTGTATGCACGCGCGTGTGTGTGAGCTGAGACCTCAGGCTGCTTGGAGCACAGTTTGCTATTATAAAGCCCTCTGTGTGACCCTGGGTTGGCTTGGTTTCTCCATTGTTTGCTTCTGGGACTAGAGGTCCACTCATTCACTAAAGTTGCCACCCTGAAAGAGGACAGAAGTGGAGTTAAATCTGGTGGAGCTTTACACTCCAGCAGTGCAATTCAGGATCTCAGCTTTTGTCTTGCATTAGGAAAAGGGCAGAAGGCATGAGCAGGCTGGATTTCTGCGAACCATTCTTAATCTTAAGTGACAATTTCATGCTTCTTGAAACACAGCTCCTCAGATATGTGTGTCTGTAAAAAACAGAATAAATAGCTAAATAGAATAATGTCTGATCACCCAAGCAATAGGTGATTAACGTGAGCTTAGAAAAGGGGCAGAGTGAGTAATAGTCTCAGAGACAGATCTGAGGAAGAGAAGCATATTGCTTTCACATGGGCTGCTTGAGGAACATATGAAAGCACTCCAAATCTTTGTGTTGTGTAGCTGTATTCAACACTTTTCACTAATCTGTTGTTAAAATGCTGAGTCTCCTTTAGGACTCAAACTTTTCCCACGGAAAATATTGTCTAGGGAAAGGAGAAAAGCAACAAGCAATGCAAAGGAAAACTTTCCTGTTCTCTATTTTTCTTCTTTGTGTTGTTGACGTTAGAATAGCCTTCTTGGATCTATGCTTGATGGGATTTTAAAACACACACTCACACGAAAAAACAAACAAAAATAAAACATACCGGCCTGAGTTTAAACTGCACACTTGGCTCATAGCTGTACATTTTTACTTTTTAGTAATCTCAGCTGTCATATGTTCACCATGAATCTGTAATTGGGGGCTGGAACAGATGGCAAAAGCTTAAAATGACACATACTGGCAGCAGTACCTTGACAGAGAACACAATTAAAATATACTGAGAAGGGTTTGGGGTATGCAAGAAAAAGAGTATTCATGGCAAGGAACTCAGTTATAATATGGAATCAAAAGAGTCGTGTTTAACATCTGTGACCAAAAAACCTCTTCCTGAGATTTTCTTAAACTGAAATTACCAAAGACAGTGGTCTCACATCTTTTTCTCTCTTCCTTTAATGATAAGTTAGGAAACATTTCTGAGGTCACATTTGTCAGCCTCCTTCCCCCCAACAACAAATGGCAACCAATGAAACTGAATAACAGAGGGAAAACTACTAGTCATGTTGCATCACGTGTTCACCTTTGTCTAACACTACTCATAGGACCCAGTGTGGCTTGAGAGAATCCTTAACCATTGTTAATGCCTTTTCCATATCAACTACATGGAAGATGCATGCTTATCTCTTTGGGTGGCCAGACATTCCTCTTGTATCAGTCTCAGTTGCCCTTGAGAAAGTGTGGCTCTCCTGACTGGCCCCCAAACACATTACTCTATATAAAGGCAGAAAAATAACAATCTGAGTCCTCTCTTAAGTGTGTTTTGTGTACACCTTATACCATAAGTGTTAAGCAAGACCATTCTAAAAATCTCTTCCAGTTTTGGCAGAAATCTGCCAGGGTGCAGTAAGGAAAAGACAGAAATTTAATTTTATTGATATAATTACAGGATTTTTTAAAAAAGATATAGAAGGCATTTTCAAATGCATAACCTAGAGTTATTCATCTGTGACTTGTTCATATCATGATTGCAGTATATTCACTAGTTTGGGAAATATGTAGAGATGATGAAAGTCCCACAGTCCTCACTTACTGGGCAGCAGCCAATGTCAGCGGCAGGTGTCTCCTCTCCTCTTAGCCGGGAAGTAACTGAGAGCTGTTTCCACCCCATCCCTTGAATGATTTCTGATGTGAGAGTCAGAAGGGTACCTGATGCAATTCCCCTTCACACTAGAGATCATTTCTGGGCTTGGGGTACAACCATCAGTTGGCGGCTTCCCAATCAAAAGTGGAACAGACCTCTGTTGTTCACAGTGGCTGCTGCCCGGTAAGTGACAACTGGGGAAGAGATTGGTTGGGAGACACTATTTAGCTATATCAGTACAGTGATTACATGGCTAAGAAGATGAT
Organism: Iguana delicatissima; assembly: GCA_948472985.1. Lineage (NCBI taxonomy): Eukaryota > Metazoa > Chordata > Lepidosauria > Squamata > Iguanidae > Iguana > Iguana delicatissima. Next base: position 85,006 of record CAOKZL010002399.1, on the reverse strand, counting down.
ACAGAATTATGGTTGTATTTTTTTTAACTCAAGTCCAAAAATGTCCTCTCCTATTTTGTCTTCTGTCCTCTCTGCAACATAATTTGTATTTTATGTCAGAGAACATAGTCTTAAAATCTAGTAAAAATCCAACGGAAAAAAAATGATTGGGGTTCTTCCTAGCACTCTCAAGTGAATTCCAAATAAAGCCTCAGTATTGGGTGAAAATCCAGCCAGCCATTTTCATGTGATCTGAAACAAGCAAGCAAACAAACAAACAAACAGGAACACACACATACACATGAGATAAGAAGGTAAGGAATAGGACATGTGGTGTATCTAACAATGACCATGAAGCAGTTGCTGCATTCGTTTCTGGTCCCAAACTTGGCTTTCTTGTAAGGCACAGAGCAATGCTCTGCTTTGTGAATGCATTGTAAACCATCACATTTATCCCACAGCTGCCCAAGAGGAAGCTGCATGCAAGTTTTCTAAATTGAAACTTGACTCCTTTCTCACTCTATTCCAATGCAGTTGGACAGAAATGACCAGATGAATGTAAAGTGGAGGCATTGTTAGTTTATTTTACATTTTGCATCATTGGGATTTTATCACTCAGGACTCTGCTGCGTTTATTGCTCACTGATACAAAATGTGGTCTGATCACTAAAATCTCTAGTTTAAAAGACCAGGTAGAAGGTAAAAGGGAGGAAGGAAAAAAAAACTTCTGGCAGTCCAAGTCGGTACTACTGGGCTAGATGTTCAAATAATGTGACATTATATATAGCAGTTTCCTCTGTTGAACCACTTTTAATGCAAAAAATCTTCTCAACAATTCATCTAAATCTCTCTTCTTGAAGCTTAGTTCCATTTTCTCTCATCCTGCTCTATATGGAAGTAGGAATACCATTTCAGAAGAGCACATGGATTCTCAAATGACCATCCAGCTTGTTAGTAGCTATTCTTGATGACCACTTTGTGAATACCATGGTTATATAAGACATATCCTGCACTTGTTTGCATCTACATTCTGGATTAAATCTAATGCTCCATCTGTCTTGGCTTGCAGCATTGCAGCCTTGTCTAATGATCAGTTCAGCAAAGTCCAAATGCCACAGCCAGACAAGCAGCAGGCTAGTATCTGAATGGTTGAGTTGGCTTCAAGAAGAAATGGCTTATCATTCTTGTTGACACCATGTCTATTTTCCATCATAGTACAGGAAAGCCTTTGATCCTAAACAAGGACAATACATTTAAATACACACACACACACACACACACACTTCTGCTAAAAAATTTCCAGCATCAGCCTTTAGCTCATACTCTGAAGCTGAAACAAAAAGAATGAATTAGGGCTAAACTTAACAATCTATTAAATGTGCTTTGTACGTATCCATTATTGATTTGTACACATCTTTTAAAAATTTATTTATGTATCATGCATGGTGCCTTATGATCAGGTTCAAAACCTCAAGGAAAATAATTCCTAAGGGTCTAGCCCCTGGTTCTAGAGAATGGATTCTTGGGTCTTCTTGGCTCTCTTTTCTCAATCAAATATCTTGCACCCCACTCATAAACTGCTATAGAGGGTTGGAGTACTGTCTAGAATAGTGTGGGATGTCTATAAAAATCTGCAAGTGTGTGAGAAGAAGTAAGGTAAATGTCTCACTTCCCCTTTGATTTGCAGATGATCCAACTCCCTGCCAGAAATGCAAAGGGCACTTCCATGGGCCAAAGTGTTTTGTTTGACTCAAGCTTGATCCATTACAACAAGACTCTTCTATCCATGGTCTGTGAGGGATCTTCTCCTCATTCAGAACAGCCACTTGGTGTTGCAGTCATCAAATGAGAGGCACATTCAACCAGGTTTCTAGCTATGTTTACATTGCCTATTTAGCTGGAACATCCAAAACTTTTGGAGTATTGTGATATGAATGAACAAAAATGTTTGTAGATGAAGAATTGGTATTATGTAGGCCTTCGTATGTTGCATTGCAAGGTCACAATTTTCACATTATTGGCTATGCTAGATAGGGGTGATGGGATTTGCAGTTCCCAGTTCTAACCCCTGTTGTAAGTGGAAGCTACAATGGTGAGAAGCAAGCTGAATATTTCTAAGCTATTACAATTAAAAGAAATCCTGGCAGATTTAGGCTTCAGTCATGTGCAATTTACTCACTCATAAATCCCACTGATATCACTGGGGCTTTCACATGTATAAATGACGGCAGGTTAATATGCTTACATAGTAAATTAATGCTCTGAACATCAATGAACGTCAGGTCTAGGGGGATAGGAACAATCACAGTAATTTGGATCCAGAATTAGTCATACTTAGGGTAGATCCATATGTTCTATTAATTCAATTGGAGCATATTCCAATAAATGTAGCTGCAACCCAATATGTAGAGAAGACACTGAGGCAACTTCCTGAAAAATATATTCTGATAATTTTCTATTTTCTTGCCACCTAAGAAAAAAGTCCATTTGCTCAATATTCTTGAGGAGGATCATCAAATGGAATGTCTCAAAACTTTCCTCTCCATAAACTCTACTGAGACTCCAAAGTTAATAATGCTTTTATTAGAATACACAGACAGTAGTTTCATCCTCCCCTGGCTGCTAACGTTAGATTTCCTACTTCTTCATCTTATGTAAGGATGTAATTCTTCTCCAAGTTTTTTCTCAAAGGAAGCAAAGTGTAATTTTAACTTTTTCTTCCTGCTTCAAAGACTATGTGCAATTCAGGACTTATTCTGTGCAAAATCTGCATGTGGCTGGATTGCCCAGAAAGCAGCATTTTCTGTGCAGAAAATGATATTCCTGTGTAGAAATGTCATTTACTTTGCAAAAAAAGCTGTTTCCTTTTCTATGCAAATCACTCACCTGAATCTTTTTTTTTCTTATTTGCCGTTGTCTGCACAAAGCTGCCATGTGCAAATTTTGCACAGAATCAGTCCTGAACTGTTAAGTTTTTCATCAGCCTAGCATTGTTATTGTCAGGGTTTCATGACATTTGAAAAATATATTTTTTCCTTTCCTACTCCCCTTTAGCTTCACTTCCTCTGGCTATTGTCCTCACTCTAGACTCACCTCATCCTCACTCAGCTTTGTCCATTCTTGTCTTATTTTCCAGAGAGTGGGTGGTGGCAATCTATTTCCTTGTAGGCATAGCTGTGGCTCTGAGACAACCCTCATCCACTGTATTTCCACTGACGAGTGCTTCTAGCAAACTGCTACAGCCTGTCAGTCCCCCTTTCAGAGAAAGGTTGGACAGAAATCAACTCAATCAATAAAAATAAAATAAATTATCCACTATTCCTGAGTGATGACCACCATTCCTCCACCTCACCCAAACTATTGACTGGAAAGATCCTAATGTTGTAGCAGAAGAATGATGGTCAGATTGCCAACACACGCTGTTTTGCAGAAATAAACCTTGCTTAACCTGGAAAACAAGATGAAGAAACTGCTGAAGAGTGTACCTTTCCCATAAAGAAACAAGGTAAAGCGTTTTCCCCCAGTTTCTCTGCCCCCAAACACAATAAACAGGTTTGAGATGAAATTTCTGTGCAGCTCAAACTCTTGCTAAAAGTGTCTCTGTTGTTTAAATTCACTGTGTCTCTGTATTTTTAGTATAAAAGTAAAGTTCCATCCGAAATGGATAGACATTTAGCTGGAGCAAAGTTGTTTAGGGTATATATTCCAATATCTGTTCTCATCATTAAGTTGAGTGAACATATGAAATACTGCCCGTCTCCCAGTGTAACGATGACCAAGGCTGGGAAGGATGATCAATATGGAACACATTTCAATGAGCGAAGCTGAAAAAGTTAATTTGCAATATACAAACCATTAACCTCTGTAACCCTTCTAATTAGACTATGAAGCTTACTCTCACATCTCATATGGGAACCATATGTTCTCTTAAAAGAACTCTGTGGGCTTGCATCTTCATTTCCGTACAGCACCACCTTTCTTTCTTCTGCAAATAGGTCCAAACATCTAGAGATAAAGGGACCATCAGAAACAAAATCTGATTATTAGTGGCCAAACTAGGACCTCTTGCAATGTAACAAAGCAGTTCCTCCATGCTAAACAAGCTTTATAGGTCACTGTGGTCTTCCTTCCTGGTGACCTAGTTAAGATGCTATAGCATAGCTAAATGTCACATGGATGTAAGTGTCACATGGTAAAGGAGTGGATGATATACGCACATCCTAGATGACAAAATGGATGGGAGAACTGTCAAACCTGGAATTGTCCATGGAATAATTTTCTGCTTCCACCTTTGTCAAAACATGCTAATCCATATGATAATGGTCACAGCTTAGAAGACTTACTCTGTGGGACTACCATTCCCCAAACTGCACATTCTATGGTTTCTGAGAACTGTAGTCCAGAAAGAAAATTCCCACTCTCTTATGATGATATATTGATCTAACTGTAAATGGTGGGAGAAGAACTCAGGTATTAATTGTGCTTAGCTTAGACATAGCAGTGCCTAGCATAGAACTACTGAAATCGATGGGACTCGAAGAGACTTGGGATTTATTGACTCCAATGATTGTGATGGGCCTTCTCCCAATATGACTGTTTAGACCTAACTGATATGGTTGATGTTTGCCGTGTGTAATAGCAGTGGCTAGTCACACACAATGCCCATAGTAGCAGATAGTTGACACTGAAGGGTAACTGAGGAGGTGTGGAAAATCTTTGGAGGGGTTACCACCCCAGTTAGAACTGATAATGGGAATGGTTGATGAGATAGCTGTCCTTGCTGACATTAAAATCTTGTGCCTCGAGATGGAGGAGCAGCTATTTAACAGCAATCAAGTATTTATATGGAAGTGATCCCTGCCTTGTCTACCATCCCTTCCTATTGATTTGAAAAGTTTATTTAGCTATTTACCAGTGCCTGGTAAAGTGGTCCATTAATAGAAAACCTCTGGCAATCATTGGTTGGGACCAACAAAGAAGCAGAGAGTTAGATTTACCTCCTCACGCAAGTAATGTTCCAGGATAAATCTCTTTTTATTATCCTTTATCATTGGGTGGTTTGTAATGCTTTCATTCTTATGGCAAAACAAAGGAATCTATCACTATATTTGAAGATGCCACTGTTGAGTAGAGCAAACAATGTGAAGAAACACACTGAAATCAGAGGTCCTTTGCAATATGGAAAATAAACACAGACTCATCCTCCTACTTTCATACCCTATCCACCATTCTGACGAAAATTTCACTTGTTCTAAGAAGTTCTCTTTATTCATCATGAGGCAACTTTTTTTTAAGCGGGGGTGCAGTTCTTGTGGAAAAACAGATGGTTTCACTGTCATGTATGACATTTAAATTGCAAAAGGAAGCCTGTAGATCTAATTTTTTCAAAAGTCAAAATCCATGGTCATGGAAGGTATTTATTAGGATCCACCCAACTCATATAATAGCAATAGGATTTTGATAAGGATTTTTTTTTAAAAAAAAACTCACTATTTATTTGTTATAGTGTTCTTTTCATCTAGGAAAAATATGGAACGTGGTTAGGTATGTGCATGTGTGTTTATTTGTCACATCTCACCTTGCAAGCACAGTTTTTCCAGGCACACTTGACCTTGGAAATGTTAGCGTGTTAGACAAGAAAAATGCCCTGTTTTCCTGCACTGTCATCCATTACTCAGCTGAGCAGACTTGCCATCTGAAAACAGAAGATGAATTAAAATAAGAAAGGACACACACACACACACACAGAGAGAGAGAGAGAGAGAGAGAGAGGAATGCACATGACAATCACTGGGATCAGATAACAAGCAAACACAGTAAAGTCTTTTCATGCCCAGAGAGCAAAAACAAGTAATTACACATTTGGTGGTGTTAACATTTTCTTTAAGGCTATGCATAGGAAGACAAAGTTGAGCAGGCAACTTGTAAATATATTTTTCCCCTCTTCCTCTTCCTTGTCCCTTTTCTTGACTTGTTCCTTGACCTCTGTGGTTATCTCCTGATTTATCAGCAATATGAGATGGTTTTTTTCACATCACTAGGCACCGTCCAACAAAACAAAACAAAACAATCACAAGGAATCCGAGAAAAATAAATCAATGTCCACAAACAAGCTGGGCAATTTTGCCAAATCCAATTTATTCATAAACGTCCTGTCCACAGTAGGCACGTTTTTCTTCTTGTATCCATAACACCTGCAAATGGCAGGCCAAGACACAACTGGAGGAAATAACTGTTTGTTAAGCTTTCTATTTTCTCTTTCTTTCTGAGTGCTTCAGTTCACTTGCTTTTTTTTTAGTTCTTTAATTTTTTTTTTTAAAGGGCATGTTAATGAATTCAGTGTGATTGTTATCCTAATTAATTTCAGATAGCAATGAAAATGGAGCTTGCTGAATAGATAGAGTGGAGGATGATCTCTTCTGTGCTCTGCTTGCAAAGAGCAGGCTGTGAGGAAGCCTGATGCATTCTTGGGAATGTAGCTGCACTGCTCTTTGGAGGTTGCAATCATTCCTTTTGCAGAAGCCGTGTTTAGCAAGAAGACCTCGGCATTACAATCTTTCTCATATTAATTGCTCATTCTTTTCTCAGGGAGATTGCATCTCCCATCTTGAATATGAGAGAGGAGTTGTTTGGGTTTCTTTTCAAAGTGGAAGATGAGTTTCTGCTGTTAGACAAAAAGGCTTTCTCAAATTCTTCTTGCTCATATGCTAGAGATGTGTCAAAACACTCCAAGAGCTTGGGTTGTTTTGGGGTCCAAATGAGGATAGGAAGTGAGGAAAAGGTGTTGGTCCTCAGAACTAGCACTGGTGTTGCTTCTGGAGAATGAGCTATAAGGCAATACAATTTTAACAGGCCAGCCTCACATGAAGGATCAGGAGGCAAGCTTTCAAATCATTATGTACTAAAGCCAAATACCTCACTGGCTAATTGCGTTATATTATATATTGGCTAGCACTGAGTTGAACAATTCATGGGCAAGTCATCCAGTGACACTGTGAAGCTTTTGGAGATGAAGGCCTGGAGGAGAGGAGAAAATAGCCTTAAACCTTCATTGGGCTGTTAAAAATAAATTTACATTGTGTGTGTGTGTGAGAGAGAGGGAATTAAATTTTCATTTTCCAATTACATGGGTATCTTTTTTTTCATCCTTAATGCTTTTTGCTGTCAACGTAAACAGCAGGAAGAGCAGTGTGGCTGTGTCCTGGGTCTGTTTCCTCCCAGAATGCCTCTGTAGAAAGATCTTGGCCCACAAAGAATTTTGAGCAAATCAATCAACCTCCCTTGCCAAGTCCCTAATCAACAAAAATGATTTTCAGTCCCCTAAATGGACACCTCCAGAAGTTTATGGAGGCAAGGTTCTCCTATTTAATTCTATTTTGCCTGTTTGCCTCTCGTAGTGGAGAAGGGTGGAATAGCTTTTCTTTTTTGAAAAGCCCAGTTACATCTTTTTTGATAAAAATCATGGATGGGTCCTTTGAATGTCTTGGTATCTGCTGAAAATCAGCAGCATGCAGCTCCCAGACCCGTGACAGTTGCTCAGCATCGTTTAGGGGAGGTGTACCTACGTGTGGATGTTTCCCTCTGTGCATGAAAAGATTCCAGATCCCAGAGATCTCAGATCCCTCTTATCCAGCCCTCAGGGATAGAGAAAGGAATCACAAGGTGAGAGTGCTGGCTTGAAACAGAGAAAGAGTGGGGATGGCATTGACAGACCTGCTTCCCATGACATCAGAAAGGGATCTCACTAAAGTCTTGGCTCTGAAATCTCAGGGCTTGAGATAGTCCTTTCTTGGCAATCCTAGAATGGATATTTCTACTGTAGGGACGGAAACAATAGTCAAAAATATTCAAAATATTGTTGAAGAATATGTGTTGAGAAAGCCTGATGAGAAGAATCCTGGTATGATGAGAATCTTTGAAGTTCAGGATTTCTTCTGTGCAAAATTTGCATGTGGTTGTTTTGCATAGAAAACAGCATTTTCTGTGCAGGAAAGCAGCATTTTTTTAAATGAAAAATAATATTTCCAAGCAAAACTGTTAAATCATAAGCAAGAAATACTGTTTGCTGTTCAGAAAAATGCTGTAACTGGGGATTTATTCTGTGTAAGATCCACACATGGTTGATTTGTGCAGGAAACAGCATTTTCTACACAGAAAGCAGCATTTTTAGTGCAGGAATTAATATTTCCAATTATAATTAGTATTTCTGTGAATAATTTCAAATATTAATATTTGAAACATTGTTTTCTACATAGATAATGTTTTCTGCACACAAAAGTCCTGTTGGCTGTATAAAACCATCTGCAATTTTTGCACGGAATAAGCCAAATTTTGAATAGCCTGCTAAAACTGTGATTTTTGGAGATGTTCTTGCAGCAATAAAAACTCTGCTGAAATTACTCATTGCTACTTTCGAGAAGAAACATAGTGAAGAACTGCACACCTACTTCATTGCAGCAGAAGAAGCTAGCATTTTTCTTCAGCTGTGTTGGACCTGCACTCTGGGAGTCCAAGGTTCAAATTTCTATTGAGTGACCTTGGACTAGTTACATTCTCTCAGCTTCAGGAAGGCAATGGCAAACTCTCTGTGATCAGATTTCACCAAGAAAACCCTATGATAGCTTTACCTTAGGGTTCCTATGACTTGAAGGCACACAACAACAACAGAGTTTCTGCCATCTTCCTGTAGACTCACTGTGGAGAAAAACATGAACCTGGAGGGCTTTAGAAACACTGCCACAATTGTAGGAAAAAAAGATGCTGAAAATAAAGATGACAGAAGATACATACACCAATCGGGAAGATAAAAAACATAACCCCAACTGCATGGATTAAAATAACTTCTTATCAGTCCACACAAACAGGGTGAATATTGTCTTTTAATTTTAAGTGAGAAAAGGAAATAGGATGGCATGTTTTACTGTGAGGTACTGTAGAGGGCAGAGAGGCAGGCTGGCAGGGAAAGCCTGCCACTGAGGTAGATGGACATGAGGTTAGGAAGCTACTCAAATGATGTCTTCCAAAGCCCTTAATGGCTTGGGACTGAGATAGTTGAAAGTGTGTGTTTCTGCAGGAACTATGGCTTGATTGTTGCCATCAACATGAAGGGAGATATTCTGTGACCTACCACTGTGAACTATAGGCTGACAATCAGAGACGAGCAGGAACTGGCTTTTTTAACTATAGCAACCCTATTATGCTCACTTTAGAGGTCAATCAGCACAGACAGTGGCCAGCATTCTTGGAGGCCCAATCATCACATATGATGGCCCACATCCTTAGAAGCCAATCAGCACAGAGGAAGTCCAGCATCCCTGGAGGCCCATTTGACACATACAATGACTGACATCCTATTGGTGACTGTATTTGGCGTATGCATGACCTCTTCCAGTTGCTGCAGATGGAGTATTCAACACCTCCATCTGCAGCACTTGTTCATGCTTTTGACCCCTGATTCTGCAACCAGATTACAGCCTCCAAGACCGTTCAATGACCAAGGGAGGACTGAGGGAACAGGGTGTCCAGTTGTGTTACTGTAGCCAGACACAGGGAGAATAAGGCATCCCCCTGGACATTCTGGGGTTCCTACTGAATACAGAAGCATAGCCAAACTCAGCCTGACTGCTTCTCTGTCCTCCCCTGGCTACTAAATGGCTGGAGTGGGGTTGACCAGGCTTCAGGGTCATGAGTAAAGCCCACAGAGAAAAGGAAAGGAGTGGAATTATGCCTGGCAGAGCTTTACACTTCACCAGCATGATACAGAATCTTAGCTGTTGCCTTGATTTTGGTGGCAAGTTAAAAACTAATTGGTCACTTACACATTTAGTACCAAGTGAGCAGAAGGCACAGTCTTTGGTCTTTCATTTGGCCAGTCTGTATTGTCTTCAAGTTTCTTTGTTGTTGTTGTTGATGATGATGTTTAAAAAAAGGGGGGTCATATTGTTTAAAATATTTGACTTGTTTAAGAGTCTTTAGAGCAGTGGTTCTCAACCTGTGGGTCCCCAGATGTTTGTGGACTTCAGCTCCCAGAAGCCCCAGCTACTATGGTCAATGCTCAGGGCTTCTGAGAGCTGAAGTCCACAAACATCTGGGGCCCACAGGTTGAGAATCACTGCTTTAGAGCCTTTTAATGCTCTCTCTTTTTTTAAACTGATGCTATTGTTCCCTGAAATCTGTTTATTATTTGTAGGTGAATAATAAATAAAGAGTCTGATTTTTGCTATGGAAATGACCAAGCATTAACCAACAGGCCAAGGAAAACCAAATGAGTTGTGAGGAGGTGATGATGTCATGTTGGAATCTGAAAAGACAAAACTACCTCCCTTTTCTTCTCTTCTGTTACTTAGAGTAGCCCACTCAGAAGGCTGCCAACATACAGACTGAGAGGTAAGAGATGGGGAAATCTGCCAGTTTTGCTTTTCCGTGAATTTGGATTGGTCAAAGCTCATGTTTCATGATATCCTTAATATAAGGAAATTGGCTAGTTGGGATCAATTATTCAAACAGTGACTGAAACTGTAAGCTAGTTTTGTTGGAAAAATTACCAGCATTCTCTCTCCCCGCTCCATCTTGTTGTTAGAACAGATGGGCAATAGCAAGATAGGGCCTCCCTTTCTGTTGCATGCCAGATCTTCTCCATTTGCCTCTCTGTCTTTTATTGCATGATCATAAATACCTTTGGTGCTCAGATCATGTGACCCAGGATAGTTGCTTGGGTCATCGGTCTTATAAAAGTTAAGACCTCCCTCTCTCTGAAAAGCTCTCTCTCTCTCTTTGTTCTCAATGGCTGCTTTCCCTGAACTCTTCGCATGCTCCGAGTTTGAGTCCCATCAAGGAGGATGGTGAGTTAAACTGAAGAATCTCCTATTCACTAGATTAGACAGGTAGCAGGCTCTCTCAATACAGATGTAAATGAAGAGTCATTAGTAAAGTATTTAGTTTTTTATTCAAAGCTACCTGCGTCTGTGTTTATTCCAAGTACCAGTCTGAAGCCACAAGTCATTAGATAAAACTTCTACCGCTTCTCTGTGTGACTTTGCTAAATGAAGATTGGATCCTGACAGGTTCAGTCTCATTTTCCCCCACAAGTTTGAGGAAGAAAAGACTGATAGGTGGTATGACAGTATCTTTAATATCAGAAGAGGTGTTGTACAGAAGAAGCAGCAAGCTTGCTTTCTCTTGCTCCAGAGACCTAAACATGAATGAATGGATTCAGATAACAAAAACTGATGGGGGAGGGATGCCACTGATACCTCAGGAAGACCTTCTCTCATGCAAGAGCTGTTCAGTGGTGGAATGGTTGTCTCAGATGGTGGTGGACCTCCCTCTTGGGAGGTCTTTAAACAGAGGTTGAGTGGGCATCTTTCAGGACAGCTTTTGTTGCACAATCCTTCCTGGCAGGGGGTTGGATTGGATGACCCTAATGGTCTCTTCCAACTCTAACACACAAAACAAAACAAACAAAATTCTCCTTTATTCTCAGCATAGAAAATGCCATTTTTACCTTCCCCGTTTTAGGTATTATCACGGAAGCACTTTCTAAGATTAAAACAACAACAACAACAACAACAACAACATATGGAAACCCTAACAATCACTTACCGGGTTGGCTACATAAGGACTTTAACTCATTCTTAAGAATTAAGTCCAGAATAGTCTATCATAGTTGGTTACAGACCATGGTTAATGATATAAGCCATGATGCTGTTCATTGTTTGTACAATGTAAAGACATAATCATGCCTTTTCTCTAGTCTGCACCTTTACTCAAACAATAGCACAACAAAAACCTCAAGCTGGTGATCCCCATCGTACAACTACTTACAACCCATGCCTTAGTTAGGATTCACACGAATGTGGCACTGAATAGAAAATGCAACTGGTTATGAGCCCTTCTACAAGTGGTAAAATCACTTGTACAAAGGTGTTCTGGATAATGCCCTTCAGCTGGAAGATTAAGGACTGGTGCAACAGCAACAATAAGCAGTCAACAGGATTCTTGCAATAGTGTTGAACATTTCCAAAATGCATTGGGCTATTTGTGAGCACTTTTTGGACTGTCTTTGCTCTCCTGTCTCCCTCGCGATCTTTACTCAGATCCCATATCCATAAGGGTGCCCATACTATATAGACATTACCAATGTGATTGCAACCTGCAAGCTGTCAAAAATGTCTTGCAAGTGAGGGGCTGTCCTAGTAAGATAGGTGCTGGTAGTCAAATTGCTTCCTCCAAGAAGTAGGGGTTCTGTTGGGATAAGTATTAAATAAAGCAAAAGAGCCTTAGGACATTTATTCCTTCTGATCACATAACACTCAAATCCTTTAGAGCTTTGCTCATCCCCTATGGAGACCAAATTACCTTCTTTACACAGAGAAAAATCAGAAGTAAAATAACAGGCCTGCCACATCATGCCCATTGAATAGGTATTGTATTCTGTGCCTGCCAAGATTTGATTGCTGGAACAGGAAACAATATTCTTATGAATAGAGCTGCAGCTTTTAAGTTGATTAAGTCATTAGATTAATCTAACAACCTAACCATCACTAAGAAACAGTGGTGGCTGTGGCTTCCATATCACTGGAGCAGTGACTCAGCTCTGGGCTTTTTCTGAACTTGAAAGGAGTTACTCAACATGCTGAACCTATCTGAGGCATAGGGATCAGTACCTTGGATAGCTTCTCTTAAAGTTCACTAACCAGATGCTCTCTGACCATGGGTCAACAAGTTGATGGATTTAAAAAGAATAGATCCAAAATCAATTATTTATTAAAAGTGCAAAGAGACAGATTTCCTTTCTGCATGGTTGTGGTGGGCAAATTCCTCTCTTTAACCAGTATGTGCAGCATCCTCTAATGGGGAGAAGTATTTTGTTGTTTTCTGCAGAGCTATTGTTTTTCTATGCAAATGCATGCAAATTTAATCAGTTAATTAATCAACTGAAACCCATGCCATTAAGAAACTAAGATTTCTTTAATTGGCTGACAGCTCTGATTCTTATGGATCTTTGGGTCTAGCATTCACATTCCAATGACTTTTCAGGCTGTAAATCACTCCTACACTTGGACAGAGGAGATGTCCAGCTGAAATCCTGGGGCCTTCTCTTTTTTGAGTCACTGTGGTTAGGATTAAGGAAGTAAAAGAACTTAAAATGCATTCAGCATTCAGGAGATAAAGGGAAGGGGAGACACCAAGGGTTTTTCTTTCTCTCTTCCTTGGATTCTGCCTCATGTCCTTAAATATTTAGCTTGTCTTTCACTTTAAAAGAACAGGGGGAGTCAGAATAACGGTATCCATGCCTGTCAGCCTGGCTTCTAACAGTATCCCTAGCTGGTCATCCTTTTTGCCTTGCTACTTATCTTTCATTCCTCTTCTTCATGCCCTCCTAGCTCTAGCAGCTGTGTCTCTCATCCTACCTCTGGCTGAGCAGGCATGGAGATTAGCTGTGCCTGAAGCCGGTGCCAGGGCTGTATCCTGGATTAGGCTGGCAGAAGTGCCACGCTTCAAGTCAAGTGCTGAATGTGGGAGTTGCAGCTTCTTTGGGGGGGGGAGATGGTGAAAACATTGGCATGAATCCTGTTGTTAGTCCCAACTAGTGCAGATCTATTGAATCAGTGACATTTTTCCTCCATGCTGACACACCATCAAATAATAGATTTAGTGGGTTTAATGTAGTAGGGTTTAAAACAGTGGGGGCCAGGCCAAAGTACAAAGGTCTCCTTTCGTACCTGGGCCCAATGCAAACATTCCATGTGGTATTGTCCTTCACATTGGCAAAATGCAACATTCCACTGCTGATTGCTACAGAAATGGGGTGGATTTACTTCCCTGCTCTTCCCACATTTAGGTCATTTCCACACTACACTGTCATAGTACTATTATTCCACTTTCAACATCCTGTGGCATCCTGAGGTTTGCAACTGAGGGAGAGGCGTTTAGAATTCTCAGCCACAGAGCTTTTTGGCCTCAGTAAAGTACAAACCCCAGAATTCTACAGGTTGTTGAAAGTGGAATAATAGCACTATAACAATGTAGTGCAGAAATGGCTTTAGTGTTCTGTGACACATGAAAACTAGCTCTTGAGAGTTTCTCTCAGTTTCTAGATTTGGTAGGGGAGTAGGGGAGTAGTAGTTTGATCACTGGACTACCAAAGTTTGATTCCCCTTTCAGTCATGGAAGCCCACTGGGTGACCATGGGTGTGTTACATACTCTCAGTCCCCAGAAAACTCCATGATAGGGGTTCACCTTAGGGTCACCATAAGTCAAAAACTACTTGAAAGCACACAACAACAAATTACCCCTCCTCAATTCCATGGGAATCTACTATTCTACAAGTAGAAGCCTACTACCAATCTCTACCCCATGACTCTTCTACCTCAGAGTAGATGCTGGGCTAAATTTCCACACAGTCTTCTCTACAATGGTCCCTGCCAGAAATTTTGGAAGCTCTCAGGTCTTCTTCATTGCCTCAAAATTTCCTGAACCACTTCAACTTATCTGTCTAAAGGGCAATTTTTCTATCTATCTATCTATCTATCTATCTATCTATCTATCTATCTATCTATCTATCTATTTTTGTTACTGTAGTTTCTAGCCCGGGCCTGTGGCATATTAGATATTATTTGATATCAAGAATTTGGCCTTCACTACCCATTCCTCTCCATGTGCTTGCGAGGCCCCCAGACAAGCATACACATGGGCAAGGCCGAAAATAGCTGAACCATTCAAAACCAATCCAGGCAGGCCAGTATTTGCCGGACTGTAGCTTCAGGAGACCTCCAGGCAAGTACCTTCTTAAGATCACATTATGTATGTACGCTGTTTACAAAAGACTCCCTGCCCCGAGCAGGCAGCTTGACAAGCCGAATACTCAACTGTCAAGCACTCCACGTTTGCATACCACCCACTCTATTGACAACGCTGTTATAATTCAATCATGCAAAGTACTGACCTTTTGGAGGCTTTGTCTCCAGCCTGAAACCTATTGTTTTCCCCAGGAACAGACTAGCCTACAGGCACATTTTCCCCTATAAGACCCCCTGATTTTGAGTGCTTCCTCGGATCGCTCAGACTTCCATCCTGTCTTGCTGTCGCTCCGTTCGACGAGCCTTCCCCTCAGATCCACGTGCTGAGAATCTCCACTTCTACAGACTTTTCTCTTCAGACTATCCAGGCTTCAGGACAGATCTAGTATTCCCCACACAAAACCTCCTCTTAAAACCCTCTATCCAACTCCTACCTTTCTTTCTTAGGTCTGTGTGAATGTGTTTGCAGACATACGTTGTGACTGTGTTCTCAAAATAAAGGAAAACAATTTAATTTTACTTCTGTTTGCTCATTGACTCGGCCTGACCCCGTAGACATTGGGTTCAAGATCTTGCTACGTTGCCTTGCCTCTCGTATTGGTTAGCTTGTGCTCTTCCTAATTCCCATTCCCCAAATAATTGGAGCACATTTAGGTGTCCCTCACGGGACCCCCAGAAATCAGGGTAACATTTCTATCTATCTACTTGAAACATTTTTAACTCTACCTTTAATCAAACAAACTCAATATAGTTGATTTGAAAGTCCTTCCCACTCAGGCCTGCAGTCTAAGCAATAAATAACACACAAGATAAAAGGAATTGGAAGAAGGGGGAGAGTCAGGAGAGGCTAAATTGTGAAAAGATGGAGGTAACTTTTCTTGCTGCCTCCTCTGCTGCATATACCCCTGGATGATTCTCCACAGCCTCCAACCAAATTTCAACCATAACAGAATCTGAGCCAAATTTATTCAGATGTTAGATGGATTTTATGGTAAGATTAGCAAAATTTAGTTATCGATTGTCAATCTTTCATTTGGAACACTTATTTCAGGCCCCTCATAGGCTAGGGGCCAGGTGTTGAGGGGAAATATATAGCTTGTTTCCTTTTATTGTCTGGTCCCTTTTTGAATCTCCCCATATTTTAATATTTCAGAAACATTGTCTGTACTACTTGAGGAACGGAGTGAAAATATATTGGAATCAGGTTCACTGAAGTTATAAAGTTGTAAATTATTTCTCACAGGAGGATGTTTGTACTGTTACTAGAATTAATTAATGTGGTACCCTGAGAATAGGTTACACATAAGCAGAAAGTGAGGGCTATTTGGAAAATTGTCACAGGCCCCCAACCACCTTAATCCAGCTTTGCCAACATTATTCAGAGGTGGCTCTCATATATAATAGTCATAAGCAGTATCATTTTACATGAAACTAAAGGTTAATCCAGAAGAAGGACAAGGTACCTTTGGCCATTGGGCCAGATGTGCTCAGGGGGCGCTTCCCGTCTGGCCCACAGGATTCTTCCACTGTAACCTTCAGTTCAGCATAGGCCATTTCCTCACTAGAATATTGTAGTGCTGTATTCCACTTTCAACATCCTATGGAATCCTGGGGTTTGCAGCTTAGGGAGGGGCCAAAGGCCAAAGGCCTCTCCCTAAACTGCAAACCCCAGGATTCCATAGGATGTTGAAAGTGGAATAATAGCACTATAACAGTCTAGTGCAGAAAAGGCCATTGTGTCATCATTTGAGTGTTGAACTGGGACTCCAGGAAACCAAATTGCAAATCCCAACTTGGCTGCAGAAGCTCACTGGGTGACCTTGAGCAAGTTGCACTCTCTCAGAGGAAGGCAAAAGCAAACCCTATCTGAACAAATCTTGACAAGAAAACCTGTGATAGGTTCTCTTTAGCGCCACCACAGGTCAGAAACAATTTGAAGGCACACAATAACAGCAATTATTTGAATACCTGTAAAATGTCTGCATATTTCCTTTTAAATACTTTTAAATACCTTGCACGAAACTGAGGACTTTTCCACACAGGGTAAGGGAATCGCCCCATGCCGGTAGTCACCGGACCTGTGTGCTCCATGCGCAGGTCCAGGCTGGTCTGGAGCAGTGCGTGGCCACGCTCCACACTGCTCTGGGGACAAAAATGGTGGCTTCCAGTTGGTGGAGGCTCTCCACCAACCGGTGAACCTCACCAGCCTAAAGCCTGCCCCCAGCAGATCTGCAGGCTCACACTGGTGCGAGCCTGCAAATCTGCACCGGAGCACAGCCACAGAGTGGCGCGCCTATGCTTTTGAAAGACCTGTTTTAAGCAGTCTTTCAAAAGCACGCTGAATGACCACTTTGGGTCGTTCCAGAGCAGGTTGAGGTCCGGAACTACACAAAGTAGTCTGGACCCGGTCCACTGCCAGGTGTAGTCATCTTCTCTGGAGGACGCTCTGCACCGTTTTAAAAACCCTGTGCAGAAAAGGCCTGAACTGTGGCTCCCAAAAGAGAAAGTAGCTGTATTAAACTGAGATGTACTCTGCAGGCTGAAAGCTGTTATACAAGACTGAATGGTGCTTTGCAGGTAGGAAAGCCAATTCATAGAAATGAGGAGATAGAGAAGCTGTTACGAGGGGCCTTATTCCTGGAGAGAGATACATAGAGTTGATTTGTGGTGTTTGTATACTTAGCCAGCAAATATCCAGATTAGCAGGAAATGCATCTGTCCCACCCACTTTATGTTGGTCTATGTACTCTTTCCTTGATCTCACTTTCTACCCAAAGCCCCATCCACTCCTGCTGTGCAGTTCCATGAGACTCTTCCAAATTAGAATTCAGTTCTCAGACTGAAAAAAAAAAATCCCACCCCTGAACTAGAAAATCTGACTAAGGGCAAAGCATCTGGAGGAATTTTGAACATGAAAACGACCGTGTAGGATGACTGCTGTACTGATTTCAAAGTGAGGGTTTTTGAGGGGGAGGGAGGTGCACCCACTACATATTTGGAACAAAATTCTGACCTTCACAACCAATAAAAAAAAAAGAGAGACTTGCAGTGGAGTATGTCTGATTTATACCATTGTAATTCACTAATGGGATACCAGCCCATGATTGGAAAATAAAATATCAACCAAGAAAGAAAGAAAAAGGTGCTGTTTTCCAGGCAAAACAGCAAACAAGGGGTGGAGGAGGAGGAGAGAGAAGGAAAAGATATGTTCTACACATCATCTCCCAAAATCTTCTTTGAAGATGGCTGTAACTGGTCTTGTCCAGGAGTCTAAGACTATCTTAAGACATTTGCTGCCTGTGTTAAAGGAGGCAACAGTCCCATTACCATTCCATCTACAACAGAAAGGATATCTATATCTTATTTCAATACCATGGATGAGACAGTAAACTTCTCCGCCCAGGAAGAAGCCATAATACCTTAGAGCAGTGGTTCTCAACCTGTGGGTCCCCAGATGTTTGTGGACTTCAGCTCCCAGAAGCCCTGAGCATTGACCATAGTGGCTGGGGCTTCTGGGAGCTGAAGTCCATGAACATCTGGGGACCCACAGGTTGAGAACCATTGCCTTAGAGGGTATAAACCAGTCCATGTTACATTTTCCCAATCATCCTACCCTCAGCATCCATCCTATGAGATGGTTCCTTTCCCCGGTTAATAGTAGAGCTGGTGTTGGGTAGATTGCATACCGACAGCATTTGACCATGTACGTGCCTCAACCGAAACAGACCTATCACAGCATCTATCCCACACTAGAACAAACTCTCTCCATGCTGCATGGTAAGTTTTAATTCTGAGTTTGGTCCAGTTATTTTTGGCCTTTTCACCTTATGAAAGTGGGCAAGAATATGCAAGAACTGGATTAATCATTGGAAGTGTATGAAATAAACAACCCTGGGAAAAGCGACTTACCTTCAAAATGAGGTGTTGGAGAGTTTCTCCCTTTGTTAAATACCCATCTACTATATCTTTAAACATAAGTCTGTACCTACCAATAAGTTCTTCCATTTGGTCTATTTTCAAAGGAGACCAGTCTTATTTATTTATGAATGCATTACAATATTTATACCTGTCTGTATATCAAAGGATCTTAGTTTGGTTTACAAATGACTTTAAAATAAAGTAAAAAAAAAAAACACATTTAAATAGAAAAAAAACCCCAACCCTAAATATCATAATGGATTAAAAATAGACTTTAAAAAAAAAAGTACAAATGTTTGGGATGCATTAATGAGGCTCAAAGGGCTTGATGAACAGTCAAGTTTTCATTTGTTGCCTAAATGAAATGAGTGTTGGTACCAACTGGTCATTCCACAACTGGGATGCCAATGCTGAGAAAGCCCTCTCCCATGTTCCAACACAGTGTAATGACTTCACTGGTGGCATACAGAGGAAGGCGCCGACTTGAGCAAATGTCCCGGAAAAAGTGAGGAAGGAATGTTACTTCATTTTGACATAACTATTGGACCTGAGTGTTCCTGCCTGTAAAATGTCAGATAGTTCTTTATTCCAAACAAGTATCAAAAATAAAGGTTTTTTTTAAAACAATTTGATTTGAAATATTTTATTTGGAATAGTTGGAACGGTTGGAATTGTCTTATGAATTAATAAGCAGGACATTAAAAGATGACATTATGTGTTTTTCCTTATTCACAAGGATTGGGAGTGTATAGGCATCATCATGCATTAAGAATGTATCATTTCAGAATTAAAATGTCTAATTTTTTTTAAAAAAAATATTCAATAACACATTTAGTGCCTTTTCATTTGACAGATTTTTAAGTGTGAAGACAGACTTCTTAGGAAAATGTATGGATTCTGACACAACCAAACCATTTGGCAAGCATATATACTGGGGGGTGGGGTGGAAAGACACACTGTTCTGGCTGTCAAAAGGCTTCAGACGAAAATGAGTTAGCACACTACTGTTTTTTATTTATTTGCTTCTTATTTTAAATCAGAAATGCTCTCTTTCCAGCATAGGCGGGGGGCAAGTAAGTGGTGAGACATTATACAGTCCTAATCACAGGATTTAAAAAATGAACATCTGGAAGAGGATCCTGAAAAATCCAAACAGATGCTCAAATCTACTCCACCAGCTAGTGCCCAGCCAAGGCAATTAGGGGGAATATGCAATAATCCCATCAAAACTAATCTCATTGCATTGAGCAGACCTACATTACCCATGAATCTGGGCTACAGTTTTGGAATTGTATAAAGTGTTGATCCAAGAGACCATTTCTGATTTTGATTTGATTCTGTACCATCACCCTTGTGCTCATCCTTAGAATGTTGAGCTAACTTGAAGCTCACAAATGTCAGTTGAATTCTAAAATTCTGAGTGGTTGTTGTTGCATTTTTTTTCTCTTGTTTTGTTTTGTTTTCTGCTTTTTTCAAGATAGTATTCAAGATGGCATGTGGTAATAAAAGCTGTATGTCATAGTGTGATATCACAATAGCAGTCAATAATAGAAATGACAACTCAATTGTTTTGTAAGAGTAGACATGTGTACTTAGGGATGGAAAAGAATTTTCGTAGTTTTGAGATGCTCACTAAAATTATTCATTTTGCAGCTTTGGAGAGCAATTGCAAGATAACATTCATCTTGTCTCAGATATTTGTTCTGGGGGAAATTACAGTGGCTGGAATCTTTGTGATGACATATATCCTCTATTTGGACATTGAGGATGCATGGATGGCTGTTACTAAAAAAAAAAAAAACCCAACCTCCTTGGGTCCCACTATTCTGAATACTTATCGGCCAGTGTCTAATATTCCATTTTTGGGCAAGGTTCTGGAATGTGTAGTGGCTTCCTAGCTCCAAGGGTTTCTGGATGAAATGGATTATCTAGACCCATTTCAATCTGGCTTCAGGCCTGGTTGAGGGACAGAAACAGATTTGGTCACCTTGGGGATGACTATGCAGAGAGCTAGACAGGGGGAATGTGTCCCTGTTGGTTTTGTGGGACCTCTCAGCAGCTTTTGATACCATTGACCATGGCATCCTTCTGGGCCGACTGTCTGGGATGGAATTTGGGAGCACTGTTATACAATGGTTCCCATCATTTCTGGAGAAATAAACTCAGAAGGTGGTGCTGGGGGACTCTTTATTGACTCCCTGGCCACTGGCCTGGGGGGTCCCTCAGGATTCTGTTTTGTCCCCCCATGCTGTTTAAAATCTACATGAAACCCGCTAGGAGAGGTCATCAGGAATTTTGAGGTTCGATGTCACCAATATGCTTATGTCAGCCAACTCTATCTCTTCTTTCCATCTGATTTCAAGGATGCTATCTGTCTGTTGTCAGTAATGGGCTGGATGAGGGCAAACAAGTTGAAGCTTAATCCAGACAAGACAGAGGTGCTCTTGGTCAGTTGAAAGACAGATCAGGGAATACGGACTTTGCCTGTGCTGGATGAGGTTTCACTCCCCCTGGAATCTTAGGTTCTCAACCTTGGTGTTCTCCTAGGCTCGACTCTGAACCTAGACGCCCAGGTTTCAGCAGTGGCCAGGAGTGCATTTGCACAGTTAAAACTTGTGTGCCAGCTATACTGATTCTTTGTTCTTTCCTTGATCTCACTACACTGACACACTCCTTGATTACATCTCATTTGGACTATCGCAACACAGTCTATGTAGGGCTGCTTTTGGAAACTGGAAACTTCAGCGGGTTCAAAATGCAGCAGCCAGAAGACTGACTGGGGCCAGTTACAGGAAACACATAACTCTTGTTAAAAAGCTTCACTGACTACCTGTTCATTTCCATGTGCAATTTATAGGTCATGACCTATAAAGTCCTATATGGCTTAGCTCCAGACTATTTGAAAGACTGTATCTCCCTATACATATCTCTAAGATCCACAGAGAAAAGCTCTCTGTCTGTCCCACTGTCATCTCAGGTTCACCTGGTCAGGACATGGGAGAGAGCTTTCTCAACGGCTGCTCCCACCCTCTGGAACTCCTTTCCATAAGAAGCTAGGCTGGCCCCCTCCTTGCTCTCTTTTCACCAGCAGACAAAAACTTTATTATTTAACCAGGCTTTTAAGATGTAATCAGGTGGGCTTTTAATTTATCAAGTTTTTTTTTTTAAAAAAAATAGGTTTTTATAATTTTATATATTTTTACAATGTTTTTAATTGTTTTAAATGTTTGCTTAATGTTTTTGACTTTTTTGGAAGCTGCATTGGGTTTCACTCTGGGAGAAAGATAGCAAATAAATGAATAAATAAAGGATGGAACCTCCACTTCATGGCCATTTCATGATCAGTGGAGCATGGGGAAGGATAAGGACAGCCAAAGAGCATCTGGATGTCTTCTTGAGGCTACTACAGACAATCTTCCAGATGTCCCAGGTTTCTTCCTGAGATCCAGGAAACTGACATCGTCTTCCTGCTGCTAACTACAGGAACACAGCCAGATAGTGCTTGGATGTTCCCTTCATATTCTAGCTGCTAAATGGCCATGGAGGATCATTCAGCCTGGTAGGTTAGGTATATGGAAAGTGGGTGAGAGGATTCAGCTGTGCCTGGAGGAGCTGTACATCAGACTCATACATTATATCCTATGGGATCACACATATATTTTAAAAATGCCAATGGCTAAAAATGCATGCAGGAGAAAAACACACATAAGCACAGTTTTTTTCAATGGGGAACATGTGTACAGAAATGCACTTGTTATTGAAAGCACATGCATAAATGCACATATTATGGAAAATATATGTGGAAGATCTGTACAAATTTTCATACAAGAAGACAAAAAGAAAAAAGTCTCACTGCCTAATGTGAACAAAGGATGGGATAGGAAAATTCAGGTGCAGCCAAGACTGAGAATTTTTCACATCCCATTTTTTAATTAATTGCTATTACTATATCGGAATATAGGAAACTACATCCCTCAAAAATCCTGTACTCAAAGCTGAGCAGCAGGCAGTTGTGTGAAAGTCAAGAGTTGTGGGCGTGAGGGAGATTAAAGATTCCCTTGAATGCATATCCAATTTAAAAAGTATGAAAGTAATCTCTGAGAACTTAAGGTTAACTCATTTTGTAGCATCTTGGTCTGACTGTTCAATTAGATTTTTATTGCCTCAGCTGCTGAAACAAAAGCATTTTTTTTTCAAATTGATGAACTGAATTTGAATATTCTTCCCAGTCCTCATACACAAACCCTACTTGGATTTAAATCAGCCCCCCTTTTGAGAGTTTCAATGAACTTTGACTGATCCAAATAATTCACTTAATTTATCATTCACAGGTTGCTACCTCACGACCTCACAATTTGGAAAACATAATTCATGAATTCATTATCTACGTTCATGACGGTAATGTATTATTTTGGTACTTAAGCTACTGGTAATATAATAGCATACAAAGAGTGGAAGTGAAATCCAGCAAGACAGTGGTTACAGTCATTGCTGATAGTCTGCAGAGTAATGTAATTGCAGAAAGCTTCTCTACAAGCCTTACTTGATCCATTTGTCCACCTATAGACACAGACGGGGCATATGTTATTTGCAGATCCAACCCTCCCATTAGGTAGGTTGAACCTGCCACCTTCTGCAGCAGATCATGGGACGTAGGGAACAGGGGGGAGATGTTGGAGAACACAGGTAAGTGGGCATAATGAACATGTGCTGGTCTACACCTCCATTGAAGTAGTCTGTTTCCCTCAGGAATAATAGAGAATACTGTCCAGTGTTGAATGGTGAAGTCAGATTAAGGAGCCAGAATGTTTGACTTCTCATTTTGAAACAGTGTTAGAAATATAGGCAACAGAACACATACAACAAAGTAATGAGATCTACTGAAAGACTGGATATACATATATGTATGTGTGTATGTATGTGTATCATTTATTTATCACCTCTCAGCCCATAAGATGTGCAACAGATTAATCGCAATGACATAATTAATCTAATCTAATCTAATCTAATCTAATCTAATCTAATCTAAATTAATGTTGGCCTTAAACCTATTGTCAGTCCCAAACAGAGTAGATCAGTTCAATCAAAGGGATTAAATTGCACATAGACTCACCACTCAGCCACTGAATTGTTGGATCTACTCTAGTTTGGACTAACCAACAGGATTCAGTTATCATATCTAGCATTTTTAAGAGATATGGTCACATAAAGAGAGAAATTACAAGGCAGGACAGATATCTCCAACTGGCAAGCAATTTTATTTTAGTCAACTTACCTTTATACATACTTCATACATGCTCCCAGCATCATGGAAGCTGCTTCCGATTCCATGCATTAGAGATGCATATATTAGTAATGCAAGCAAGGAGGCAGGATCCACTTCTCCTGCTGTTTTTCATGCAGTTGACATGCAGAAGGTAAAGTAGCAACCATGTGAGAGTAATGCAGGAGTCCTCACTCACATTGCCATTTTATTTACATAGGCAGACCTTTGCAAGATGGCTATTATATAAGCCTGGCCAGGGTCTGAGCTCTTTCCTTCATGGGAGCCCCTTCCTCTTTTCCACTACTCTCACAAATAAATCTGTCTCCATCACCCTCTCAAAGTAGAGGGTCTTCTCTGTAGATGCTCCTAGTCTGTGGAACTCCATTTCTAGGACAGCTAAACTGGTCTGCTGTTTGTTTGTTTGTTTGTTTGTTTATGTAACATTATCACTCTACATGGTGCTTTACAAATAAAAGAACAAGAACACTATCCTCCACTCAGGTTTACAATCTAATTAAGACCCTTTCTGCAGGATGTCATTGTTCTGCATTGGGGACAGGAGAAGGACGGGACTCAGATCACGGTTCTGCACGATCCTGTCCTTCTCTTGTCCCCAGGCAGCATGATTGCACCACCATCCCACTGCCCACCTACACTTACCTGGTATGTGGAGGTCCAGGAAGCACAATGGTTGCACCTCCTGCCCCATCACAGCCTCGGACAGTGCCCGGCTGTGCTGCAGAAAGAAGAGGCAGCACCATCCTGCTTCCTCCATTTGTGGAGGCAGCTGGTGCGGAGGGGAGCGCTCCTGTTGCACTCCCCTCCCAGCAGAGACAACACTGGGGCCCACATGGGATGTCTCTGGAATAAAGTAAGCTGCAGAAAGAGCCTAAGAAATAACATAAAAGGAACAGAGAATGACAATGCAGGAGGAAATTAAGTCCAGCAGATACTGCTGGTTCTTCTCTCCTTTTGCGGCCATGGCAATGGAGGTTGGGAAGGAGGGAGGGCTTTTCTTCTGCTTCTGGACCTAGGCATGATGGAGCTACTATGTCTTCCTTCTAACAGCAGGTAAACATTGTGTTTTAAAAAAGGAAACAAAAAATCCTGTCCTTTTGGGACTGACTGATTATGGAGAAACGGTGCTTCATAATGTGAACAGTATTGCTTACATTTGTTGCCTTTCAATGGATATACTTTTTAAAAAAAAAAATTATTTTTTTATTAATGAAAAGAAAAAAACACAAAAAATACATAATCTGATAAACATAAAAGTGAAGGAAAAAAGGTTGCAACAAAAAATGCTTACATTTCTATTTCTCTGGAAAACCATTTACATAATATTACCTATTCAACATATTATAAATCATACTGATTATATATATATAATCAGTATGAATATAATCATTGAGATATATATATATATCTCAATGGATATACTTTTAAATTGTTTTTAATTCTAACTTTAATTTTGCTGAGATGAATGTTTATCAGTTATCTGTCTTAAATTTGTGTGTGCAGGGAAAATTACGAGTTCCAGGACTGAGTAAAAAAGAGGTGGGATGATGATGATAATGACGATGATATTGACAATGATGATATCATGTTGTAAGAACAGATGGGAATACAAGCCTCAAAAAGTTGTCAGAAAAGTTGATGTAAAAATCCTAAAGACTTTTTAGTAGATTAGGATTCAGTTAGTAAGTTAGTGCTTAGTGTTTTTAGTTTATTGTTTTAGTATTGTATTTTATTTTTTAAATTTTAGTTTATGTCAAAAATGTTAGTTTGTGTTTATGTTCTCTTGTGTTAAAATTAGTAAATAAATGCATAAAACGAGGGAAAAGATCATGAAATATCCAGATCTACAAAGCGAGAGTCAGCACTTCTGTGAAAAGAAAACAACTATGCTTCCAGTAAAGATAGGTGCCCTGGGACCAATCTCAAATACATTGACAAAATATCTCAATGTAAGCATCATAGACAGGATCACAATAACACATTTCCAAAAAGTTACACTGCTTCAGATGTGCCAATGATGCCTCACTGATTCTCAGATTCCTACATAAAATTCAAATCATCAGTGGACGATAAAAATTGTTATCACCGTTGTTGTTGTTGTTGTTGTTGTTGTTAATTTTCCCTAAAAGGCTTACACCTGTCATTCTGTTATATCATTAGATTCTGCCAAGATCCTTCCTAATTAGGAATGGACCACTGAGTTCCAATCTGAAATATTTTTGAACTTTTGATTCCAGTAATACACAGTGTACCTTGGATGTCACAGTGCAAAGTATGCATTTTTAAAAAAATGAGTGGAATGAAAGCTTCCCCTTGCATATTTCCTTTCCACTTGGGTTGTTACTGGCAGTAACTATGTATGTTCGGAGTAAAGATACCCACCTCTTATCTAACTCAGTTAATATAACATAATTTTGAATGCGAAAGACATCTGCTCTTCTCTTGCACTCTTTTTCACCCTACCTCTGTGGATGTGCCAGCTGTAGCCATGCTGGTTTGAGTGTGGGATGTTTTCCAATCGAGAGAAAAGGAAAGAAGGGCTGGAATCCAGATGGTGAACTACACCAGTGGTTGCACTTTTTGCTAGGGTCACCCAGCAGTGGTAAAGGAAGGCAGCCACAGTCTACTGGCTCTCAGCAGCCCATTTCTCCCCTGCTTTCACTTTCACTACACCCTAGGCTTTTTGCCTTCTTCTGCCAGAACCTATGGCAATGTACTTAGGCTGCTATATGATTGCAGCTTACATAATTAAAAAAAAAGTGAGGATTTTGTTTCTGTTCATATCTGATGATAATTTGCCATAAGATTTAAGCTCCTTCTCCTCCTCCTCTTCATTTCTACCCTGCCTTTCTCCCAACAATGTGACTCAAGGCCGCTTGCAACATCTTTTAAAACAATACAGACTAAAAACCACACAAAAATTTCAATAACAGTAGAGACACAAGATTTATTTTAAAAAAAGGTAAACAACTTATAAAGTTAACAACATTAACATCCAATAAAAGACTGTATGCAAACAGCACTGTACACCATTAAAAACCCATCCCAGTCAATTTATGAAAGTCTGATGGCATAAGAATGTTTTAACTTGCCAACAGAAGGAGTACAGGGATGGAGCGCTCCTGGCCTCTCCTGGGAGGGAGTTCCAAAGTCTGGGAGAAGCCACCGAGAAGGCTCTCTCCCTTGGTCCCATCAAACGAGTCTGAGAAAATGATGGGTCAGGAAGAAGGGCCTCTCTAGATGATTTTAGAGCTCTAATGAGCTCATATGGAAAATGAAAAGAGCTTGTATTTTTCTTTTTTAAGAAATGTGTGAGAAATACAAGATGACCAGTTCATCCAGACATAGGGCTTTGAATGTTTGACTCTGAAAAGCCTCAGTTTGAATCTCTTCATATTAAAAAAAAAGTTAGTGCTGAATTAATATTCTCACTTTTTTTTCTCTGCAAGGCCCCTTAATATTCTCATCTTAAGTACAACATGGTCCTCATACGATTCTACCTACTGAATTTGACCGCTGCAAATGCTAGGAAATGGTAGTGCAGTCCAGAAGCACAAAATCTGTCCCACCATACTTGTGCAGGACCCTAACCTGGGACCTTTTCATTTTATCCAGGTATAGCCTTATGATGTCATGGTTCCATCTTATGGCATGCTGGGATTTGCAGTTTAGGGAAGAGTATATAGAATTTTTAGCCAAAGAGATATGTTTCACCAGACTTCAAGCTCCAGCATTTTACTGGATACAGCTGTGGGAATTAAAATGGAAACACTGTGCTATAAAAGTGAAGTGCCTAGTACTTGGTACTTAGAGTTGATAAGGTGTAACCAAGCAGGGAATAGATTTGAACAGTTTTATCCAATTTTAGTCTTTTTTTAAAAAACAAAAATCCTCATAAGGATTGTTCTTCATATATTCTTCACCTCCAGAATTCTGGTTTAAGCAGGATAGTTTCTAAAATTAATTGTGTCATAATTGGAGAATCAACAGTTGGCAGAGCTTTCATCTCCACTTCCACCCCAACCATCTCCAATTAAATTTTAAATTCAGTAGAAGTTTCCAAAAAAACAAAAAAAAAAACAAAACAAAACCTCCCAGTTGTCTTCAGATTAGTGAATGCATCAAGAACTTTTCTCTGTCTTGTTTTACCAGTGTGCACAGGTGTTCCCATTAGGCACAGAAAGAATTTTTTTGAAATGTACAGTATCAACAAAAATAGCATTTTCACACATACTGATGATCATTGTGGAAAAAATGCATACTCCTCCTCAAATATTCGCACATTCCTAAGGGTTACAGGATGTTTTTGAAATGTACTCATAAAACCATGTTCATAATGACTATGAACAGGAAAAAAAATGTGCAAATGCTGAATTGGAAGAAGAAGAGGGAGAAGGAGAAGAAAAGAAACTAGTCAGTGGAAGGTTACTATCTGCTGAATATCTATATGAAGCTGTTGGGCAAGGGCAAAAGGAGTACTGTAGTATTCTGATGACACTCTGCTCCATTCTTCCTTGTCATGAGAGTCAGCCAGGACTGTGCAAGTGCTGGACCTGGATGTTGTAATGGGCTGGATGAAGGCCAATAAACTGAAGCTGAATCCTGATAAGATGGTGACTTTGTGAACTTATGGTTCTTGAATCCAGCTTGCCCAGAATGGAGTTTTACTTTCCATAAAGGAACAGGTACATAGCTTAGGGATACTCCATACTCCATCTGTGCCATGGAAGGCCCAAGCGGACTCCATGGCTGAGAGTGCTCGGCACCAGCTCCAACCGCCATGCCTGAGACAACCTTTTCTAGAAAGGAATAACTTAGTCACAGCAGTCCATGTAGCACTAACTTCTCAATTAGATTACTGTAACACTCTTTGTGTGGGAGTGCTCTGAAGGTGACTTGAAAGCTACAGCTAGTGTAAAATGCAGCAGCAAATTGGTCTGACTGGAGTATCATACAGACAACAAATACCACTGATTTTAAAAGAACTGCACCGGCTGCCAATTCACTTCTGGTCCGAGTGATGACATACAGAGTCCTAAATGGTTTGGGACTTTTATAATGTAGGAGCACCTCTCCCTGTATATGTCTGCTTGAGACCTGTCAGACAGACCCTCTTTTGTGTCACACTAGTGGGAGGGGATACCACATTGGAGGACATGGGAGAAGGCCTTCTCAGCACACCATTTGTGGTATGCCCTCATCTTGAAAGCCTTACTGGCACCAAAATTGATTCCCTTTCATTGATGGGTCACAACATGGCTTTCTATCAAAGTCTTTGAGATTTAATCTACTCATAAACATGGACTTTTTTTTTTTTTAAAAAAGCTCTCTTTCAACCTTTTTAAACAATTTTAATTTGTTGAGTTTTCTCATACATTTTTGTCTTATTTAAACTATTCATTGGTTTTAATTTAGAATAGTTTCCATTTTTTTTTAAAAAAATTATCTGTTGGCTGCCCTGAGATCTCATGACAAATGGACAGGCTAAGAATTTTTAATAAATAAAATGATATAAAATATCTCATTCTCAGTACCAAAGTTAGCTTCATTTCCATGACTACTCTCCTTCTGTAAATGGACTGGGAAGGGCTACAGTCTTAGGGATAGAAAAACTTCCTTTTTATTTTGTCAGACGATTGGTTATCAAATACAGGACCATGAATTCTGACCACTACCAAAGGCTCTCCAGGATTTCAAACAAGATTCTTTTCTAACCCTGCCTGGAGATCCCTGCTATTCCCTGTGATCTTGCATCCAAGTACTGACCAGGACTGGCCCTGCTTAGCTTCCAGAATTAGATGAGATTGGGTGTGTTCAGGATTTTAATGATAGTATGTATCACGTCGACCATTCCAAGAAGTAAAATGTCTTCCACCAGCTGCCATACTGTATATTTCCTGGATATTTCTTGCTCATCTAGTATTGTTATGTGGCTTTGAGCTTACTCCTTATGGTGACTCCGGCCCTTTCTGCATGACAACTCTCTTCCACCTTATTGCGCTGCAAATCCGGGTCCAGAAGGAAGCGCATCAGCAACGCTCCGCTCCACACCTGTTTGCTCACTGTGGAAGGGAGTGGGATAGCCCTATCCCTTCCTTCTGAAGTACAGCCGGGGACTTGCCATTGCTGAGCTGAGGCAGACAGTGTAGCAATCAAGTGGCCACAGCTTCCACATGACGGTAAGCGCTGCTCAACGGGAGGTGTAAAATGGATTACCCCCATTTTTCAAATACTGCATAAGCGTGACACATCATGACAGGATGGCAGTGGGATGGTGATGGTGTCATGTAGAAGCATGACCTGCTTACTCCTGCCATCCTATGGCAGAAGCGGCTCAGTGACATCCTGCAGAAATGGCCTCTGTCCTGGGGTTTTCTTGGCAAAATTCATTCAGAGGAGGTTTGCCACTGCCGTCCTCTAAGACAATGGTGTCTAACCTTTGGCCCTCCAGGTGTTTTGGACTTCAGCTACCAGAATTCCTAACTGTTAACCAAGTAGCTAGGATTTCTGGGAGTTGAAGTCCCAAAACCTGGAGGGCCAAAGGTTCGACACCACTGCTCTAAGGCTAAAACAATACGTCACCCAGTAGGTTTCCATGGCTGACTGGGGATTCAAACTTTAATCTCCTGGAGTCCTTGTCCAAAATTCAAACCACTAGTCCCTGCTGACTCCTCCACCAACCTACTACAGATATTTATTTTCAGGACTGGAATTTAGTACCAAACAAAGTGAAGGGAAATCAAGCATATAGGCAGGCTTTCTACTTGCTGCTGCAGTCAGGTTGGCCCTGTGAGACTGCTGGCCCTTGTACTTCAGTACCAGTGTACAAGGCTGTTAATTTAATTTGTTCAGCTACCAAACAGAACTCTCCTTCATCACAAAATAACAGTGACATTTGAAATGAAGGCATTTGACTCCCTGGCTGAAATTAAAGAGCAAGAAGGGGTTGTAGAAGAAGTTCAGGAGCTGTTCAGGGCTTGATTTGATTGTTATTGTGGAAGACCCCACTGTGATCCTGTAGACTCAGAGATTTCACATGTTCCAGATTCAGTGGACACAGATTTTGTCTGCTGCAGAACAGCTAAGCACTTGAGAGTTATTTCTGTTAACCTGGGCACATGAGTTTGTTTTATCCATAAGAGAAACAATGAAGGCTCTTGTTGTACCTCCCAGGCTAACAAATTCATTTTAGCATGAGTTTTTGTGGACTGTAATCTACTTCCTCAGAATCATGAACTACAGTATTAGAGCTTCAAGTATATATATAAGCATCTCTTTTTATGTGTTCAATGTATATTGGGCTGTGGAAAGTTCATTCTGTGGGCCTCAAACGCTTCTGACCCCTATTTTTGTGGCCTTGGAAACAATCCATTTGACCACCCCAAAGCTTCTCATTTTTATTTTTATTTCTCCCACTCCTATTTTCAGGCCAGCCAAAATGCCCCCAAATGACCGACAAATGTGGTAGTATGTTCGTTATGCATTCTTATGTGTTAAAATATTTATATCCCTCCTTCTGTCTAAAGATCTCAGGGTGGCAATATAATAAAACCAAGCTGATTATATTAAACAGTGTATAAATAATGGGATGATTTGTATACATTGTCTTCATGCACTTTGCCTTTAGCCAAATAAATAAATAAAGCAAGTCTGTCCACAGGTTGGCTCCTCTTGTACCCAGGAAATTCAGAATCATAAGGACAGATTACATTTATAGTGAATGTATTATAAATAATAAACAAACAAGCAAACTCCAATTGGCAACAGCTGCTAGATGGCAAGACCAGTACTAAATGCATGTTATGAATTTCAAAAGAACTTGTGAATTTTTAAATGACCGAAGATCATTACATGCCTGATGCCTGCAAAATCTAAATGTTCCAGATCTTGGAATGTTTTACATACAGAAGAAAAAGGGCTTCCCAAACTTTGTAGAGGAGTGGACACTAAGAATAAAACATGAGTGTGGGGAGCAAATAGAAGTCTGTTGTTTGATTACTTACTCACTACTATCTTGTTTTTCTATCTGTTCAGGGTCAGCGTGAGGGACTCGCACCACTTAGCACCTGTAAAGGCTTGCACCTCAGTGGGTCTGTTGCTGAATCCCAGAGCATCTGGAGCCTATTTCCTTGGCATAATCATTGCCTTCATACCTGCCCGGTCTGCCCATCTGAGCAGTGACATGGAGTAGCATCATCTACTTGCCTTTTGTTCTTTTCCTCCAGGCAATCCGTGTAGCCTGATCCCAGAAGGAGAGATCACACAAATGGACAGTTTGACAATGGGGAGGAGGAGGTGAGGCTACTAAATGATGGAAGGGTATGTGTGCATCTTGCCCATTTGTCTGCTCAAACCAGAAGCCAGCAGTACCATTCAAAATGTAAGCAGCAACTTTCAGAATATAAGCCAGAATCATATTGGTGTCTTACATGCATTGAATTTCTTCTATGGATGTGATTCATGCTCCTGATTTTGCTGATTTTTAGTAGGGTGATGATGATCTTTGAGAGACAAGGGTTTTCCTACTGTTTTGGTAGATTCACCATCACCCACATAACCCCCATCATCTTTCCTAACCAGCAGGGGAGTACAAGATGTACCTGTAAGTGAGGAGGTTAGTTAGAAAACAGCATTTAATTGGCCCCACCTCTGGTGACCTCTTAACTCTGTCCCTGATGGCCTCACTCACTGCCCTCCATCCCCAGTGGGCATCAGCCATCCCCGCTTTACACACAGTTTTAGTTTCTCCTGTCTAGACATATGAACTAGTTTACCTTTGAAAAAAAAATCTAGACATAACACACAACTGTACCCTTCCCCCACAAATTGTAAAAAGGTAGAGAGCAGTATTGTTTCCTCCAAGTAGCTGAGGAGGAGTCAGAGGAGAAGGAGGAGGCCAATAGCGGTGAAGGCGAATATAAAAGCTTTTGCTCTCACTTGGCCAGATCAGTGAGGAGTTGTCAATATGTATTATCCATCTCTTGCAGAGAAGTACAAGTATTGGTTCATTGCCTTTCCCAGAAGGGAGATGGGTTGAGGTCCTCTGCATCCTTCCTCAGTACCAAATAGACAGCAAAAGAATCTAAAACCTCCACAGACACATATGCAGTTTGATTAAGCAGATTCTGCAGCCTCTCTGCTGTTTCATTCCTCCCATCCCTTCTTCAATTTTCCCTTCCTCTCCAATCCTTTTGAAGATGCATCAGGTCTGCAGTTCAGCTGAATCCAACTGCTAGATGTATTATTCATTTCTACGCTTTAATGATGTGATAAGGTTTCTGGAAATAGGAAAAGGCTCATTAAACTGTCATTTGAATATAGATCACAACTAAATTTGGAGGGAGAGATGAAGCTCGCCAGCCAAGCATACCCCTCTCCACCCAACAGCCCTGCTTTGCGCACACACTGTGTGGGCATTTCCAGAGAAGAGAGCTCAGAGATTAGTACTTATACACTATTGATTCTTCAATTAATTAGTTGAAGGGGAGCAAGGAAAAACGAAATCTGCAAAGGAAAAATGGCTACAGCAAAAGTGATCAGGAAAAGCAGGTCTGATGATTCCCCCCTCCCCGTTCTCTCTCTCTCATTCTCTCTCTCTGTCTCATAATATCAAAAGCACCTACCATACGTAGCCTTTTCTTCTGAGTTCTTCCTCTCCATTTTCTACAATAGGTACCAGTGAAAAGTGCCTTTTCCCTCTCCTTCCTCTGACCCACGAAGACAATAGCTTACATTTCCTCTGATGTACTCGGAACATCTCCAGCTGATGCTTGGAATGGAAAGCATTCAATGTCTTTTCGACACTTGAAGTCCAAACCATCCCCTGGCTCATTCTTCTGATAAAAGTAAAGTACAATGGAGACAGTAAGGTACAAGAGATGAACTTGTCTAAAATTCCAGTCTGAACTCTTGAGATGCAACTATCCATTCTATATCCCTGCAGAATTTTCAGAGTCAGGAATTGACTGAACAGCTTTGGACCTCAATATTTGAAGGCCTGTATCTCCTGATATATGACTGCTTGAGAACTCAGGTCTCTCGGAGGGGATTACGCTGTGTTTGACCAGTGGGTGCAATGCCCAGTGTATATATATGAGAGAAGGCCTCCTTTGCTGTGGCACCTCAGTTATGGAGTACTGTCTCACTAACCTAAATTCCATGGTTAGTCCTGATTAAAATAGACCTATTGAATCAATGAGATTTACCTACATATTGAATCTATATTGAAAAATCATTTGAATGGGTCTATGCTAGTTGGAAATCACCAATAGGATGCCAGCCATTAAAAAGTCCAATTGACATCAAGACTAATGTCATCCTAGTGCCAAGCAAAAATGTGTTTGTTTTGCTATAGCCTTCAGAGCAAGTTGTTTTAATCCAAATCTGCATGTGTGAATGGCTTACGTTATCTTAAACTATTTTAATTGGTTTTAAATTGTTTTGTTTAACTTGTTAGGTTGCTTAATATGCTTTTAGTTTATTTAAATTACTGTTAGAGATTCAAACTATTTTAAACTTTTTTTTTTTTAAAAATGTAATACCACTTTAATACCCTTGGATACAAGATGTAGTGAGACAAGAACCACATCTTAGAGATGGAGATGTAAAATTGTCCATTAGTTAGACTGAAAGTGAAGCCCAAAGCCTACAGGTCAAACCAAGTAACAAGTTCAAGACACAAGCCAAAATTGAAGGACAGACAAGGAGTCAAGGTAAATGAGAAAACTGAGGTCAGAACTAAAGAGTGTGTTAGAATGGAAGAACAAAGGTGAAAGTAGGATCCAGAAGCAAGTCAAAGCCCAACAGCAAATGATAATACAGGTTGCAGAAAAAAACACATAAGAACTCAGGAAGTCTTTGTTGCTCTAACAAGATCCAATGGGAACAGGAAGTCATCTTATTCTCCTTTTTGTCCAATGGCCTTTGGGTCTGGATTTAGTCAGTCTAGAGCTGGAAGTTTCTTCAGCAGAAAGCTGCCACCAATAGTCCTGGCCACACACAAGGGCAAGAATCGTGTTGGTGATATTGTTGTCAACAAATCTCCTGTTATGCCAGTGTATATCCTCCTTCAGTCATTGTGGAAAGACATATTCAGTACCTCCTTGCACAATGATCTCGCCTAGCACACATGACGTTTTCAGCACTGGAATGTATTTCTATGTCCAGCTAGTGGCCAGACAGCATCTAGCTGCAGATCCACAGCTGGGGGCAGGGGGTGGAGAACAGAACAAAAGAGCATTGTCCTTCTGGCTGTCCTGAAAAATCACTGGAGGAAGCCCAAGGAACCACTGAAGATCTCAGAAAACAATGTCTGTTCTTTTTTTTCAGTACCAGTTCTGCAGCTGGACACTGCCTGAACACCGTCTGCTGA
The DNA here is from genome assembly GCA_948472985.1 of Iguana delicatissima. Taxonomy (NCBI): domain Eukaryota; kingdom Metazoa; phylum Chordata; class Lepidosauria; order Squamata; family Iguanidae; genus Iguana; species Iguana delicatissima. The sequence goes on along the minus strand of CAOKZL010002399.1, from coordinate 49,652 downwards.
CTCCTGGCCACTAATTAACTCTGGAGGCATTCTGCTCTGTTGAGCTGGACATAGACGGGGAAGCTTGCTGGCAGAACTTTACATTCAAGCAGCCTATTCTGAGCTCTTGACTGTATCCTGTAGCTTTTGAAACAAAACTATATAAGCAGGGGGCACAAGAGGACTTACACTGGTCCCCATTAGTGGGCTCCACAAGAAAGAATCTCCTGTGGCCTCCTTCAACTAGTGCTATAAACAGGCAGCCCTAGACATGCAGAAGCTGGGTCATCATACGTCCAACAACATTTCAGAAATAAAAACAGGGGTGTGATAGTCCCATTCCTCTACGGAAAATCATTTTGTATGACTTAGATGTCATCTTTCATCCCATTGCTCCCTTGTTGTAGGTTCCATTCATTTATAGTGCTATAATCTCTCCTCTTCTACTGGTTTAAAAGCCAAGAGGGCATGTATTCTTTTGATTAAAGATACACTTGAAAAACATAATGGTCTTACAGTATGTTTTCAAGTGCTCTAGACATCCCTTAGCAGATACAATGTATGAGATGGCAGGCTGTACACTGTACGCTGCCCTCACATTCATACACATACATGCAATCATATGTAAATAACATATATCCAACCACCCACTCTGAGATTAAACCTCTATAGACTCCAGAAAGGAAACTAATTCTGAAGAATGACAGTGCTATGAACTCACATTAATGGGGGAAAATTAGCAATGCATCAACAATAAAGTATAAATGAAAAGAGAAATGTACAATAGTGTAGATAAAAGTTTTGAAATACAGAGTTTTCCATAGTCATGTTCCAAGGATGACTATCTTCCAAAGGACAGTTTCCATAGTCAGGTTCCAAACAAGAGTTGAAGCAAGCTGTGTTGATCCATTCCAACAAGCAACTTCATGTAGTTTACATCTCATCCAGGAGCAGCTCTTTTGTAAAACTAATGGGTCAGTTTGATAATTGAAGGCATGACATTTTTCTAGCCGTACCCTGAGATTCCAGAATTAAATCTGGAATGCTGTATATGTAAAGTATGTGTTTTACCTAGAATGCCCAGGGGAAGATCAAAACAGGGTTCCTGTACCATTCATAGATGTGTAGAAGATGGAATTTCCACAGTTGTTGCTTGTCACACAAACTCTCCTTGCTTAAAATACTCTTATCTATACAACTATTAAAAGTACAGGAACTCTCTCCTTCTTTTCACTTGGCAACCCTAAACTCTATCTTGCTTTGCCTGTGAGTATCACAGGAGAAAACAGTTCTAAGGGCTTCCCAAAGAAGACAGCCAAGATCCTGTATCAGTTATGTGAAGAGTAATGCTCCCATGCCCTCTTTTCAGGTAGCTAAAAAGCCCTATTAGATGTTGCTACAGCTGTTTAATGGCAAGGGAGAGAGGGAGGTAATCAAGCGGTGGGAATAGAGGTTCATCTAAGCTACAGTTTTCTAGGCTAAGGAAAGAAAATGAGGTCACTATCCTGGAGAGTGTCCCATATTTATTCATCCAACTGGAGAACTGCAGCAGAGATGAGTGACAGTCTTTGCTGTTCAGTTGTGTCCCTCCCTTCCCTTCCTTGGGCCAATACATGGCTGTACAGATACTCCATGGGCCTATACGTGTTGGGGAATGGGTGGATGGAGGTGGAATTTTGGGTGGTGTACAAAAGATTAGTGTTCAGACTCTTGTCCACCATCTAAAACAAGACATGCACAGGTGTAATCCTGAATTACCAACATGATTCCAACCTCTGTGTGTGTGCTACATGTTGTCTGTCTGTCTGCCTATCATTTATCTATCTACCTATTTTCTATTTTTTTGTTCAGAAACGATCTGTGGATGATCTGTGATTATATGTGGCCTGTCTGATGGAATGTGCTGGATATTGTACTGCTAGTGTTTGAAATTTTAATTATGTATTTTAACATTGTTTTAATTATTTTTGATCGTTTAGTTATGTTTGTGTCCTTGTATTCTGTAGCGTTTAGCTATATCATTTTAATTGTTGTAAGCCACTTTGAGTCCCAACCTGGGAAATATGGGGACTGTGTGGCTCTCCAAATGTTTATCAACTGCACCTGTCATTATCCTACACAGCTGTCTACCATTGATGGGAGCAGCAGTTCATCAAGATCACACATTCCCAGTCCTCACTTCTACAATGTATGTCTTGTGGTCCTGGGAGGTGTACCAGATAGTTTACATTTTCCAACTAAGCATGGGGTATTGCAGGTGCTTCAGCTCCTGCCCTCCTTCTCCTTTGTACCTTTTGTCCACCCTCTTCTCCTATTTGCCTCATGAACCAGCAGTCCCTACACCAGGGATGGACTATCATCTAAAATATAAGGGCTGCACAAGCCCTTCAGAAAATATCAGATTGTTTCAACTTCTGGTGCCTTTCCTTTTATTTTTCTTGTTTTAAAACTCAAGATCCCTCCTGCTATCCTGGGAGCGTCCTATGGGGGATTTTCCTGTGTTTTTGACCATTCTATGTAGAGTCAAAAACAGGAAGTGAACTAGAATTCACTCCAGATTTCTGTCTTTATAGTTATGTTTTTAAATGCTTTCATTCTTTTTAACATAATGGTTTTGAATATGATACCATGTTTAATAATGTTTGAACTTTCTTTTCACCATATTTTTAACTCTGTCTTATTAGAGGTGTAATGCAAAAAGCAGAAACAATGATCCCTAGAGCTTTTAAGGAGGTTTGGGAGCATTTGTGGTTGTAGTAATGGTGTCACAATCATAAATGTGAATATAAAACCACAATGAGGTCATAAGTCTAGCTCACCACATCGTAACTGCCTAAAAGAATGCTAGTGCCAAAGTGGAACTTCAAGTCACTTCCAGCTACTCTCATCTTTTTGGGGAATTTTTGACAGTCTGAGTGGTCCCAGAGAGTCCTGGGGCAAAAGAATTATCCCACCAACTTGCTGCTATTGCCCTTCCCTGTCCTACATTGTGATAACTCTCAACAAAGCCACAGGTTCATTTCAATATAAAACATTTATATCATTTGCCTCCCACATGGGAGCTGTCATGTCTTCTCATCTAGTCATGAAAAATAGCAAAGAAATTGTTGAATAATTTGTTTGTTCTTGTAGTGGTGGGTGGAGCGGAGGTTGTTCCATCTTAAGTGACTTTCCTTGTCACTTATTTGTGATGACTTATTACTAGCAGCCAACCTTACCAGTAGCCATATTTCATCCAGCTCCCAACCCCTGAGTTGATTAGGAAGAGGCTTGAGTAGAAAGTTTGCTTTAAATAATCAGAACATGAATCATTGATTTCTGAAGACTTTGTGAAGCTTGACTTCATGACACTTTTATGATGTCATAGGGGGCAACATAGAACATAGAACTCTGGGAACAAATTAGAATTTAGAGATCTGCTCACCATCAACCCACAAGCCACTCCATTACCTTTCCTCAAGAAGTAATGGCATAGGTAGCCAGAGAAATGTTGTGTTCTTGATGTTCCTATGGAACACTGCTGGCAGGAATATGCTGGAGGATCTACAGTGAGGCCTTTCTGTTCTTTCACAGTTGCCTTTTCAGTAGCAGAAAGAATATAGAGATGGTGCTGGTGCTAGTGCAGGACAAGCGCATATCAATTAGAACCTTCTGGCACAGATTTAAATGCTTGTGTTTGTTTCAGAAAATGTTAATTTATATTTATAGCCCCCCCCCATTGTATTTGCCATCACTGTACTATTTTCAAAGGCATTTCTCCTTTTTCTTTTTCTTTTAAATCTCATTCTTTTTGATTGATTGCTGGATGGATTTTAACACCAACAATCTACTTTATACATTCAAAAGATGATGAAATGGAGGGAAGAAAAGGAGAGAATGAGGAGGAGAAGGAAGGGGGAGGAGGAGGAGGAGAGAGAAAAAGGATATATAAAACACAATAGGGCTCTAACCCCTCCACTGTTAACTGTAATGAAAAGAAAAGAAAAGATCTTTACAGATCTAACTAAATAATCCTACTAAAATTACTAATAATCATAATCATAGCTTATTACATTATTAGATTTGTTAATGCTCAAAAAAGTCCATGAATGGTTTCGAATATTTCAAAAAGTCATTAATTGGCTTATCTTTCGGCACTCACATTAATTTGGCAATTTGGGCCAGCTCAATAACCTTAACAATCCATTCTTTGATTGTTGATGCTTCACTCAATCTCCAAGTTTGTACAAACAATGTTCTTGTTTCTGTTATCATATATTAAGGAAGTAATCTACATTTACTCTCCAGGTCTTTACCCATAATGCCCAATGGAAACATTTCTGGTGACTTTACAAAATTTACCCCTTTTTAAAAAATTAACATATAAATCTTAGATCAGTAATTCTTTGCCTTCTTACAAGTGTGTGTGTGTGTGTGTATAGATATATAAAATTTCAAACCAATACAGGAGATGTCAAAATAAGGAAGGCATATATGTATATATGTGTGTGTGTGTGTACGGGTCTGTCTGTCTGTCTGTCTGTCTGTCTGTCTGTCTATCTATCTATCTATCTATCTATCTATCTATCTATCTATCTATGCCTTCCTTATCTTGAAATCTCCACTATTGGTTTGAAATAATCTGGGACATTTTTAACATCTTATTTGGGGTTAAATACCATCATTATAAAGGTTTATTATCTTATCTAAGTTTTCTTTTAAATTACTGTACAAGGTAAATTTTATATCTTTGGACTACATTTTTCCCATTCATTCAAAGGAACTTATGAACCCTGTTGTTTGCAAAAACAAACTGCTGTATCCTCTTCTAATTTGTATATTCTTCATTATTAATAACTTTTTGATATCTTGACCACACTCTGATGTTGCTTAGCCACAGGGGTCCTGCTTTTCAACTGAGAACTCTTGGAAGGTAAGTCACACTTCTTCTTGGGATTTCAATTCTTGTTTCTTGAGCCACTGGCATTCTAAAATAGTCTGAGGGTGACTTGGTCTTTTGCATAATGACGAGATGAATCATCAGCCATCATATCTGTTGGCCATTTTCACACGGGGATAAAAGCCCGTGGTCCAACAACCGGAGACGGAGGTCGTTCACATCGCGAGATGAGCTAGCACGGTTGCAAACGGTGAGGCTTCCCAGGTGGTTTTTATCAAACTCACCCGCACTAATCCATGGCAGCTCCTGGTGAGAATCTGCAGAGATGCAGTAGTGTGTCTCTGCAGATCTGCCCGGGGGCGGGCTTCCGGCTGGCACGCTGCCCTGATTGGCAGAGCGCCGCCGGAAGCCGCCAGCCACCATTTTGGATGCCGCAGAGCGCCGCCGAAATTCGGCGGTGTGTGAAGCGGCAGAACCGTGTTCCCCGCAGGGGCGGAGCAGAGACGGAGCAAAACGCTAACAGGTAAGCTCCACCCCTGCGTGTGCTGCCCCGTTTCGGCCCCCCCACGTGAGAAAAGGGCCATTGTCTCCAGGTCCTTTTGGACCCCAAGCCCACAAGTTCCTCAGTTGGGGCTCAAAGTCATTCTCTGATGAGGATCCTTCTAGCAGGGGCATGATATTGACATAGGCACAGAACCAGCTTGGCCCCACTAGCAGAGTCTTTGCTTCAAGACCCCCAGTATCTGGCAGAATTATTAATGTTTGGTTTAAAGTGTGACACATGACTGTTAAGAAAGGTTCTTTTTGTATGGCTGGGATTTCAAAACCTGATAATTTCTGAGGAAATGACTTGGCCTAAGATAGGCCAGAGATTCAGTTCCAGAGGAGACAAAATAAAGCAGGACTATATATGGCAATGCAATAGGAAACAAGTACCCAGAGATAACCAGTCCCCAACTGCTTTCCTAAATCATCCAGTTAAACTGAGCTGCAGAGTAACAATAACTCTGATTATTGTTGGGCTGGCAGTGCTGCACGGCAGACACTGAGGCCATTTCTACACTAGATTGTTACAGTGAAGGTCCCTCCCTAAACTGCAAACCCCAGGATTCCATAGGATGTTGCAAGTAGAATAATAGCACTATAACAGTCTAGTGTGGAAATGGCATGGGATAATAACTCCCTCTGTCTGTGGAGTAAAGACCCTGTTGCCAGTGTCTTATTCCCATGGGACCTTAAGCCAATGATTCATATTGAAGAGAAGATCAACTCATTTGAAATGTGGCCCTGGAGAAAAGCTTACAGATATCATGCATTGCTAAAAAGACAAATAAATGGGTCCTAGAGGAAACCAAGCCTGAACTCTCTCTAGAAGCCAAGATGACTAAACTGAGACTGTTGTGCTTTGGACATATCATAAGAAGACATGGCTAGGTAGAAAAGACAATACAGCTTGGTAATGTAGAAGGTAGTAGGAAAAGAGGAAGACTCCATTACAGATGGATGCACTTAGTGAAAGAAGACACAGCCCTGAATCTGCAAGACTTGAACAAGGCTGTTGGTGATAGGGTGACTTAGAGGTTTCTCATTAACAGGGTCTCCATAAGTTGAAGTCAACAGCAGTTAATAACAACAATGATCAACAACTAGAAATACTGTTTTTCTATCATATTGCACTGTGTCCCTGATATTTTAATATTAAATTTTATATTTTATATATAAATATAAATATAAATATAAATATAAATATATATATATATATATATATATATATATATTTTAAATATTATATTTTAATCTGATTTTTAAAACTATAAGTGCAAAGAAAGGGGAGGAGAGGAAAGGGGAGAATGATAGGAGATTATAAGTGTGTGTGTGTGTGTGTGTGTGTGTGTGTATGAGAATGAGAGGGGGTACTTAGAAAAACAAGCAACATTTCTGACAAGCCAGAATGTTTTCCTAATTACTTTATTAGCTTATGATGTTCTGTTTGTTAATCACTCTAATACACACATATGCAAACACACACTTATAAACACACACATATGCTCACTAACAGAACTGAAGTTTACAGAATGCAAATTTGTGCATTGTAGGTTAAAACATTTCTGAACCATCGGGTTTTTATAAAATGTCTGGATTTGGGCTCTTGAGGCTGTGTAAGTCTGCTTTAAGGTTAATAAGAGTTTTTAATGTAATGTTTAATGTAAAGTTTTATCTTTATAATTTTTAAAAATTTTATATTTATACTTTCATGGAGGTTTTAATTTATACTGTTTTAACGTTGTTAGCTGCCTTGAGTCCTACTGTCAGGAGAAAGGTAGGATATAAAGCCAAAAGAAAAAAAAGTTCCAATCGGTGAATGATGGATGATAAATATTCATTCACTTTTGCAACCTTGAGTTAATGTTTCTCCTGAAGTAAGAGTATGCAGGATCCAACCTCACTGACTAGCAATTAATTTCCAAGTTGCAGGAAAATATTCTAAAAGCAGATACCCATCTAGAAATGTGAAGGATTTTTGTAATGCAAAACTACGGCCTTTTCCGCATGGGGCGAGGGAATCGCCCCGTGCCGGCACTCACCAGACCTGTGTGCGCCGCGCTCTGCACTGCTCCAGGGATGAAAATGGTGGCTTCCGGTTGGTGGAGGCTCTCCACCAACCAGTGAAGCTTGCCAGCCTAAAGCCCGCCCCTAGCAGATCTGCAGGCTCACACTGGTGCAAGCCTGCAAATCTGCACCAGAGCATGGCCACCGAGTGGTGCGCTCTGTGCTTTTGAAAGGCCTATTTTAAGTGGTCTTTCAAAAGCATGCTGAACGACCACTTTGGGTTGTTCTGGAGCGGCCGAGGTCCGGAACTACACAAAGTAGTCCGGACCCAGTCTGCTCCCAGGTGTAGACATTCTCTCTGGAGGACGCTCTGCACCGTTTTAAAAACCCCGTGCAGAAAAGGCCTACATCTCATAATGATCAGATCCCAAAAAGATGTTAGTAACAATATACTCCAGAGTATTTTTCATACATTTTTGACGACCACCTGCTAACCACCATTAGCTGCTTCTTTATACCTCCATCCCAAGCCACTTACAGAGGCCTCTGCTGAAATTTCTTAAGGACTCATAAAGCGCTATCAGTTGTCATCTCCACCTACTTCCTTCTTCAGCATCTTGTAGAATTCATCCAGAATTGTGCTCAACTTTTAAAAACTCTGCAAACCTGCTTTCTTCATAAGGTTTAGAAATAGTCTAGCTAGTGACTGATAACAAAAAAAGAGTAAGCAGGCAGGCTGTGGTGGATTTATGAACAGGAGGAAACTGCTACCTATGAAAGAATGAGATTTTGAAGTGTGTACCTTCCATGCCTGACTTGACGTGTCATGGAAATCATGCTGAAAAGGTCAATCGCATTGTGCTGCAGTAGTTAACAAGGCTAAACACAGCGTCAGAGATTATTAGGAGAAGGATAGTAAATAAGACAAGAAAAAGTGCAATAACATTGCAGAGATCAGTGAAAGTAAAGTTATAATTGAAGTTTGCAAAGTTTATTATAATGCAATAGCCAAGAATTTTTTGATAGTTTCAGTGTTGGACTAGGAGTCCAGGAGACCAGGGTTCAAATCTCCATTCAGTCATGGAAATCCATTTGGGGACCTTGGGCAAATCATCCTCTCTCAGCTTCAGAAGAAAGCAAAGGGAAGCCCTCTCTGAACAAATCTTGCCAAGAAAACCCTAAGATGTACTTGACCCTAAGTCAGAAATGAGTGGAAGGCATAAAATAATAAGCAACAAATCATAACTTTAGTGGAGCCAAACATACTTATTGGTAGTTTTATCAGCTCAACACAGACAATATCATTATTGTCCAGGCGTACTCCTAAAGTGACATGGGAGTCTTTATAGATCTTCCAGGTCAGAAGAATACAACTGGGTTGAATATTGGTGAAATCATGCCACTGTCTAAGAATATGTCCTGACTCATGACATTCTTTGCTCAATAGCTCTTGTGGCTCATCATATGTAAGAAACAGCATAGGAATGACTCATGGGTTTCTCACTCTTGCACTGGCAGCCCCTGAATCAAAATAATGAAAGAAGATGGTGGTGGGAACTTGATGTCCTTCTACATATGAATTGTAGCAGTAAGTTTAAGGAATTTGGAAAGATCCAAGGCAGAGCTTAGCATTATCCAAGTCCCTTCTAAGACTCACTTGTGAAATTGAAATTTATCTTCTGGTGTCTTTGGTAGCCTCATGGATTCCATGGGTGTGGAAGACTCACAGGGTGTCAACACCAAGGCCTGGCGAGCAGCCAAGGGAGCCGGCTACAAGGTCTCTTGCAGATAAGGCAGGGAATAAATTAAAGGGCTTTACTTCAGCAGAACAGAACAGAAAAACAGCAGTAAATACTGCCAGCAGGGAGACTCCCTGGCCGTTACGTCACAGCCAAGCAAGCACACAGTCAAAGTCTGTTCAAACGGAGAAGTTACCAGAGCCGGTCAGAGATCAAAAGGTGGCGACGTTCCAGCAGGTCGGGCAGCATTCCAGGAGGCAAGGCTGGGATCCAGGATACACAACAAGCACCCCCCCCCCCAAAAAAAAATGGACGGTTGTGAGCCGACAAAGACCCAAGGCTGAGTGATTGCTTTTATAGGCAGATCACTCCTCCAGGTGTTATCGCAGCTGGACCCTGATTGCCTGGCGTTTTCTATTTAAACGTTCTGACCTCCTGAGAGCACTCTTTTGCTCCTGATGCTGCTGGTAAGTAGGCACCTGCTCTTGAATCTCACTAACCGACTCTTCTGGCTTGGCTGGGTCTGAGGCAGCCCCTGGCTCTGCTGCTGGGACTACTGGGGCCAAGGGCTCTGTGTCTGGGGCAGCCTCTGGGGTGGGCTGTGCTGGTGCAGCTGGCTCCAGGGCCTCTGGCTCAGACTCAGAGCTTGTGTCCTGGAGTTCCAGGGTCCTGACACAGGGGAACAAAGGCTGAGATCCTACATCAACCTAGCATAATGTTTTGCTTGCCTAGAATAGTGTCCTCACCACCTTGCTGTTAGCTGTCAAGCCCCAGGAGGGGCTGCAACAGCTGATCCTTACTGATGGGGAGGGGGAAATTCAGAGAAGGAAGATGAAGCTGGTCCAGGCTTGTAGGGGAAAAGAAATGAGGGTGCACCCTCAAACTGAGTGCACTATCCTTTCTGTTTCCTTCAGAATGAAGAGCAATTTCTTCTTTCTCATCACCCCAACATTAAGGAGCAGCAGCAACAGTCCCTCATGGGGTTTGACAGCTATGGGGGGAAGCTTTTGGACCGGGCACAAAGGGAAAGATAATATCTCCCCAAACTCTATCTAAATAGAGACTTTTAAACATGTAAACTACATATACGTAGCGCATATATGCTACTAATGGGATTCTTCCAAAACTGTTTTTGGTCAGTGTATGTTTTGACTTAGAAAGAACATCAGTCCCGGGAAATTAGCTTCACGGGAAGACCATTTATTCTTAGGGTGACCGGATTGCTCTCCCTGAGATTGTGATTGATATGTGTGTGTGTATGTGTGTGTGTGTGTGTGTCTATAGAGAGAGAGAGTATAAATAACAAGACATTGGGAAAAAGATTTGTTCTTATAATCATTGACTAAAATTATGACAGAAGTATATCTGTAAGATCTGACCTCTGTCAGAAAATCCACTGGAGGTGAAAGAAGCTTTATGGTTATTCCTATTATTTTATTGGCTCCCTGGGATTCTCATATCTTTCATCTCCAGAGAACAGGAATTCCATTTAGGGATCCTCTATACTTTCATTAGCTGTGCATTTATAATTGAAGTGACCTAATTTGCACTGACTATTATGCAGGATGTTGATGGTCATCCATGAGATAATGAGACCAGACATAAAAAACTAGGTTATGTAAGGGCCACTTTATTTAACCTCCCTATTTAAGCTGTGTTTTCCTGAAAATGAAATGGGGTCAGGGAGTAACCTGATGCAAGTCCAGCTGAGACCAGGTGTCACCCTATAACTACCTCTCAGCCTTCCCTTGGGCAAAACACCCCAGACCCAAGGGTAAGCCAATGCTATTGGTTGTTCTCCAACCTGGCCTAATTGGAAGATAACCAGAGTCTCCCAACCAGATTGCAGAACTCTATAAATGAGAGCCTGAATCCCAAGTTAGCCTCAAAAGAAGCCTTTTCCCCAACCCCCCAGTTTGCATAACCCTACAAGAGGCGGTTTCAGAGCCCTACCCTTCACTGAAAGGGTGCCAAAGACTTCTATTTTCTCCCTGCAACCTGAGAGAAGAAAGCCTATTTAATAACACTATCCTAACACAATTGTCCAAGTCCCACAGCTACAGTATGGATTTAGCAAAAAAAATCCTGGTAAAAGAGGGAAAAAATCCTTTCTGGCCCTGAAAGCAACCAGAGAACTCTTACCCTGCATTGAGGGCAGGAGGGTGGGTCACACTGTGAACAGCAAAAGAGGGCATGTGCAGGGGCAACCAGGCTTAAATAGCCTCATGCTCCACCCCTGATATATGCTGTGATTTGGCACCAGATGCCAGTCAGTAATCACACTGGTCTCTATCATGGAGACCATGAAATAGTTACCCTTCCCCGCCATGATGTTCACCACACAGGCGCAGGTAAGCAGAAAATAGTTATGCTTTGGATTCTGCAGTTCTGTGAATGTTGCAATGCAATTATTGGCTTAAAAGTGTATACAAAAATGTATACCCTAAAGGAAGTGTGTACAACAGTGTATGTCTAGGGGAAAGAGTCATAAAATGTGTATGTCAGAAGAAAATTGTGTGTGGAAAACAAATGAATTTTTGTGCACTAAATGTCATTGAAACATGGGAACATTGAATGGAACGGACTGAACTCGTAAACAACTGACATGGAGTAGATATCAGCTAATGTGCACATCCATAACTATACTTCTGCCATCTGAGATCTGGATCTCCATGGACTAGCTGGTCATCACAGTTCTGGTCTGCGCTATCTTCTCTGTTGCTAATTACAGCATTCTGTCCTTGTGATCCTCACTTTATTATACTGCAAAAGCTCTTTGTTCTCTAGCCAAAGCAATTTTATTTTATTTAGCATTTGATTAACTATTTTGTTATGTTCCCAGCTTGTGTTTTTAATTTCTATATTTAAAGTGCTGCAGGAGGACAGAACAATAAAATATATGTGGATATAACAGAAACAATAAAAGCCAGGATGGATGACACCAAAAACCTTCACTCTTTCTTTCATAACATGTCTCAGAGTTCAATTTTGAATATACACATGCATTAGGAAGTGAAAGAGGAGCCTTCCATCTTTAGCTGATAAACTGTTCCTTACCCTTTCCTTCATTCTCTAAATAAATGTAAAATCCTTGGATTCTGTACAATCTGGAGGCCTAGAACCTGTGACTGCAGGGATGGCAAGTACTTGAAGCCAAAAGAAAGCAGGGACAAGCAGTTGGCAGACAGGCAAATCATTTAGCACTAGGGATGATGTGAAGTGGTGAGCTGAGCGAGCCTTGGTAGACACAACTCATGGAATGCAGTGAGGGGGAGCTACACTGGGGGGAAGGCTATAACCTAGAGGGTTTTCCATAGGGATAGAACGAATGCAGAATTCTCCGAATGTGAATCCCTGGAAGGTTCTGGGAATCCACAAATCTCATGAATCTTGAATCTTTCAAATCCTTTTTTAAAAAGAGGTTTTAAAAGCAACTTTTTTTAAAAAAAAAAATAAACTTTTTAAAACTTTTCTTAAACAGAACTTTTAAACAGAACTATTTTCTGGTTGATGGATTTGAAAGATTCAGTTCACCTATTTTTGCACAGGGATTCGGATTTGCGAATCTCGAATCCTTCCTGAGGATTCAAGGATTCGGTTGGCCCATCCCTAGTTTTCCACAAGAGAATTAGAGTGTTGGAAGTAGAGAGGCAGCAATGTTTCTAAAGTAATTATTGAGAGAAGGAAGTGAAGATAATGCCTGTCCTATTTGTTTCACCCCTCTGTATCTTTCTTTAAACTATGTGCTCAAGCCTTTTGATTCCTTCTTGCCCGGAAAGCCATCGCTTTCTCCTTCTGCCATGAAGTTAGTCATTTTGTTTTCCTTTTTTTTTTTTTTTGAAAGAGCATCCATGAGACTCCAGCTGTGACAATGGATGCTAGCTTACACCAACACATGAGAGCCAGCTTTTAGGGTATCTTGAGATTAAGTTTAGGTCAACTTCTTTTGCCTATCTCTTTTCCTATCAAAAGGCAAATTTCCTGAGTAAATCAATGCAAGGTTTCTTCTTTACCTTACAAAATCATCCAGAGTAATTTATTTTCAAGTTTCACTGGTCCCACTGTACTCTGCTTAATATAGATACCAAATATTCCTACCTAAGGCAGACAGGGACAGTGGAGATTAGTTAGGAAGAAAGGAACTGATAGGACCTGAATAGGGTTTTGGGAGCTGAGAATGAAAAGTTCAGGTTTAACTGAATTGCTATGTAGTCAATCTTTTACTGGTTTTACTTTCTGTGGCTCTATCTGACTGTTTTCAATTAAGAATTGAAAAGAAGAATGGCCACAGTTTGCCATGCTAAGTAAAAGGGCAAGATCAGCAACAGAAGCCCAAAGGTTGAAACTGTGGGGGCAGGCTGAGTAAAGCTCTTATCACAGAGGGATTTATCATGGCTGAAGTTGCAAATCTTCAATTATTTGCTTCTGTATATGAGAACAAAAAGTTTCAAAAGAGTATTTGTGCACCCCCCCACACTGATTTTTCAGTTTTTGGGATCCTTTTGCAAAAAAATTCACAGTTTTTTGTGCACAAAAATATTGAGTTTTCTGCAAAATGAATACTGAAGACTGTACAGTCAAAAATGGCTTTTGTTTTTTGAAAAAATTGCTTCCGATCACTTCCTATTTTCCAAAAGGCCTCTCTTGGGACTAAAATGGCACAGAGTTGCCCCAAAATGGTGAAGATGCTCTCATGTCACCTAGAAAGTATTTAATGTCAATTTTCTGATACTTTTTGTAGTGGGGGGGGGATGGTCTTCTGAGGTCTCCTGTGGGGTTAATGTAAACCCCCATCTTCCAACAATTGACCACTCCTGTCTTAAATCCCGTTGTTAGCCTGGAATAGATGTGAGCCACTGTATCAATTAGATGTTTCTAGGCACTGACCCATCATTCGTCAATTGTGCAAATAGGTCCAACTGTAATTGTGATTAGCCAACAGAATACCATCCGTTATCTGTACTAGCAGACTCACTGGCCTGTGATAGACAGTAGATAATCCCCATTCACCCTTTATTTTTCAGTTTTCAAGGCTTGATGACACAGAGCTGATATATTCAGGGCAGAATACATAACAAAACTCTAATATCTATTTCTTTAACATTTAACAGTGTGAATATATAACTCTGTATTCTCCTAAGTGTCATTATTCTGACAAGCTGTGACTCTTAATGTGGCCTGTGTAAGTTTCTTTTCTCTTTCTCGTAATTTTTTTTATTAAAAAAGCTTTTACTTCAGCCCACGGACTAGCTGGTTGTGTCATTCAAACTCCTTACAGTAGCTGCTGTTTCCAATCCTGAATATATTTCATTGAAGGTGAATTATTCTGAAGTTTTGCTCAGTCAAAACCATCCATTGGCTGGTGTCCTGCTAGTAAGTTATGACATCATAGGCTAGGCTTGGGATCATGTAGCTGTTTCCTATTCAGACTTACAATCATGATACCACTGTCATGATCATAATGCCTTTATATTTCACTTCTAAGGCCACCGTCCCTAGAAATGGAGTTTCCGCAGCACTGACAAGCGAGAGGCTGCAGGATGATGTGACCAGATTCCTCCTGTCAGTGCACAATGGTGCAGGGAGAGGAAGCAGGGATCCTTGTAAGATCCTGTTTCAACTATTTTTCACACTATCACTAACTGGTAGGAGGGGGCCGGTCATGTCATCCTGCTTTGTGACACTCACCAGTGCCACAGAACTCCATTGCTCAGGACTTCTGACTGGCTTTTGAGGTGGATTTCAAGAGTTAGACCAGAAGGTGAAGCATAACTACACCTCTGTTGCAGAATCTTGGCCATTACTTAGCCACTGCTACCCATATAGTCTTTAACAATAGACACTAAAAAACATGGAGTTCTGCCAGGCGTCTGCCACTACTTTTTGTGGGGCTTGTTTCGTTTATTTATTTTATAAAACTAGGGATGTTTGAGGAATTTCAATATCTTTCAAGCATTTTGAATCCACACTACACGGAACTGTCAATGTGTACAAAGTGCCTTTCCCCATATGTTCATGCTCCACTTTAAATCCTAACAAACACTTTTCTTTCCTGATATCCAAAGTCAAAATGTATTTCAGACCAGGAATAAATAATCAGGTTAAAACTACAGTGAAACAGATGTCCCTGGCTGACTGGACAGACAGGAAGAAAGAGCAAGGTAGAGATGCAGAAAATGGTTCAAGGGTGTTAAAAGGGATACTAAGGCCATTTCTGCACTACTGTTATAGAGCTATTATTCTACTTTCAACATCCTATGGAATCCTACGTTTTGCCATTTAGGGAAGGGCCTGGCCCCTCCCTAAACTGCAAACGCCCCGATTCCATACGATGTTGAAAGTGGAATAATAGCACTATAACAGTCTAGTGTGGAAATGGCCTTAGGGGAAAACAATTGGATTTGGCTGTGTTGGAAGTGGCAACCTTTGCATGCTTAATTAACTGGCTAGTTAGTTTGCATGTTTATTGTAGGCATAGAGAGATAGCCTAGAGAAAACTTCCTGTTTGTTTTGGTCAGCACCTCTTCCTCCAGCACATACACATTCTTTGTTCTTAAAAAGGTTCTCTTGCCATTTACATCTCTCTTTTGTCTTCGCCTCTTGTCCTGAAAGCATGCTCTGAGATCTCCTAACAGAGATTATTTTCAGCAAGCATGTGAGTACTTAATTTCTTCAAGAATTGAACCTGTGTAGACTATGCACAAGATTTTGTGAGTAAACTCTTTTACATTTTTAACCAAACTGTTTTCGTGTTTATTTTGAGCTAGATTAAGTGTGTTTGGGGTGGAGTGACAGAAGTGGGGCTGGTAATCTGTTCAACTTCTGTTTTTTTGTGCATTTACTAGATACCCTGCTGATTGAGAGACGTATTACCAAAATCTCTCAATTCCCTAACAGGCTGCACAATGAGGCCATTGAGAACAAGTGAGGGTAAATTAAACCCAAAGGAAAATATCTTCATGAGGAGTGCAGGTTTTTTTTAAAAAAAGTGAAGTGTACTGGGACATCGCTGACAATGCTTGCCAATAATCTTGAAGTGTTTTACATTTTTTTCCAGCAGTCAAAATTGACTAAATGAAGGTCTCTTTGATCCTCTCAACCAGTGAGCTGAGCTAGTGTTAGGCCCATTTTATAGATGAAGGTTTAAATTGAGCAAATTGCTCAGCCAAGGCTGTACATCAACATCACCACTCAATTGGTATTTAAACTTGGAAGCCTTTACTACACCATTACGTGTCAGATTAAACGATAAATCTTTTTTTAAAAAATCACCTAAGTTGAGTTACTATAAACAGAATAGTTGTGTGTATCAGATGAAGTTATAAAAAATGCAGTGAGATTCTTCCATAAGAAAAAAAGACACAGAAATGCTGAAATGAGTCTCATTACCTGCAATATGATACAGTGGTGTTCTGGCTTTAAAGTGTTACCAAATTCTTCAAATGGAATGGCATTTCTGTAAGTCATCATATCAAGCACACAAATACAGAAGAAAAAGAAAAAAGAACAGTACCACCACTGGGTATGTATACATATGTTTATGTGCATGTGTTTATACATCCATCCAGTGGGTGTGAATAGAACACAAATTCTATAAATAAATCCCATTACCACATTACACTGCAATTTTCTGTCATTATCCTCTGTAAAGATCAGACTCATCTGCAGGCAGCAATGAAAGAAAATGGAATAATGCAGGGAATGATAAACCCATTCACTTAGCACTTAGCAAAGGTTTCATAGGGCTGGCACAAGAATGCAAAGGATGTTCTCTGTGGAGGGGGGCTGCTATATTTGAAATAGTTGATGTATAAGAGACTGGGCCTCCAAACATGGTTTCATGCTATGAGAAACATTATTGCTCATAGTATTTTGAGCTAGCCTCATGGATTGTCTTTGTATATTTTGAGATTCTGATTTCCAATGAACATCAAACACACTTCAATGACACTGGACATAAACTAACACCAATCATGTTCTGAGGCAGTGTCAAGAAATAATTCTTACCTCCATAAACATTGGCCAGTTCCAAAATGTATACTTGGTGGCAGTGGGGGGAGATGGGAAATCTTCAGTCAGCTTCTCCCCAGGGTTCTGCTTTCTCTCTCCTATATCCAAAGCTCTTATCTCCAATCATCAGGTGATAAGACATAAGAGGCAAAATCTTTTATCTCTCACCACTTATTGGAGACAAGACATTTTGACAGTCCCTCCAAACACTGCCTTTTGACTGTTTAAAATCCTCCATTTTACACTAACAGAGGCCTTTTGAAAGTCTGATTTCAGCAGGAGGGCACTGGAGGTCTCTGTCAAAGACAAAACAGGTAACTCTCTTTTTCTCAATGCTGTGCCCACATTTTAGGGGAAAAAAATACTCTTTCCTTACTGCATTCAAGCTTTGACAAAGAAGGAAGATTTATGCAGCCTTAGTTCTGTATGTTATACGTGAAAGGATAAAAGTCATATTAATCATCTGCTTACAGCAGACCCTTCTATAATATCTCCCCCTCATGGGAACACTTTCACTTTAAATTCATGCCTGAAGAGGGCTGTAAAAATTGTCTACCTGGGAATATAAAGGACATTTCTCATTGTCAATGGGAAAAAAAAAGGTGTCTCAGTTTTTTGAGACACACTGTCCCAATATTTGCCAATTGCTACAAGATGTTTTTGCCCCTGCCTCAAATGAAAAGACCCATAATTTTCTTTTGTCAGCAGAACAAGTTGTTTATCATGAAAGTGCTGCATTTTGTGCAAAAAAAGGTTTTGCACAAATTGCCTGCATTAATTTTTCACAAAGATGTCCCATAATAGAATCAGTCACTTGCATCCTATGCATTTCCCCTCTTTCCCTATCTTTTTCCCTTCTGCTTCTTCTGTTTTCTTTTCCTTTATAATCATACTTGTAACAATCAAATTAAAAAAATGCATCCATACGGGCACACATACAAACCCACTGAAGTTACTTCTCAGTAGTAATTTTACTGGAATCGCAGTGAATGCCAATATAAGTTAGCTTATTGAAATGGGTCCTTGGTGAAGTTAAGGCCATTTTGACACACTGATGTCAATGAGTGCTAAATTCAATGAGCTTCCAATAGGTCAGCCCTACATTCTTATTTGCTACCTCTGACTGGCCAGTATAAATGCCCTTACTTGTAATAACCCACAGCTTGCCAGGAACTCAATGAAATTGTGATAAATAATTTACCAAGTTCAATAATAAATGAAATAATCTGGGTTGTATAAATGCAAATATTTCAGTAAGCGAACTTGACTAAAACAGAACTGAAAATTAACACATATGCATGTGGCTGATTCATGTGGTTTCCAAATAGCCCTTAGCTTATGTCCCTTGTGGTAAGACAACACAGATGGCTTGAATTTCATTCAGTATAAATATGGCTAGGATTCGGCTTTTAGCAGTTCACCAAAAAACCTTGCAGCCTGAACCTCTGCATGTTCACTCAGAAGTAACCCCCTCCCTCCAAATTGCTGGAGACTTATTCTCTACTAGTTGTGTCTGGTTCTAGTCTCCATTGAAGAGGTTTGGTCTGAACTTTAAACTTCAGTGTAAACTTTAAAGGAATCATCCAAGGTGCAGAACCTGTTTCAGGGATGGGGTTCAACAATTTGGATAATCCCTTTACAGTTATCATAGAATCATAGAATCATAGAGTTAGAAGAGACCACAAAGGCCATCCAATACAATCCCCTGTCCAGGAACACCCATCAAAGCATTCCCAACAGATGGCCATCCAACCTCTGCTTTAAAACTTCCAAAGAAGGAGACTCCACCACACTCTGAGCCAGCATATTCGACTGCTGGACAGCTCTGACTATCAGGGTGTTCTTCCTGAGGTTCAGGTGGAATCCCCTTTCCTGCAGCTTGAATCCATTGCTCCTTGTCCTAGTCTCTGGAGCAAGGGAAATCAAGCCCACTCCCTCCTTGACATGACATCCCTTCAAATATTTAAACATGGCTATCATGTCCCCTCTTAACCTTCTCTTCTGCAGTCTAAACATACCCAAACAAAGCCACTCCACATGGGGCATGGCTTCCAGACCCTTCACTATTTTAGTCGCCCTCCTCTGGACATGCTCCAGCTTGTCGATATCCTTCTTGAATTGAGGTGCCCAGAACTGGACATAGTATTACAAATGAAGTCTAACCAATGAAGAATGGAGCGGTACTGTTACCTCCCTCGATCTAGACACCATACTCCTATTGATGCAACCAAGAATCACCTTGGCTTTCTTGGCTGCCTCATCACACTGCTGACTCATGTTCAGCTTGTGATCTACCAAGACTCCTAGATCCCTTTCACATGTACTGTTATTCAGCCACATGTCCCCCATCCTATATTTGTGAATTCCATTTTTTCTGCCTAAGTGCAGGACCTAACATTTCTCTCTGCTGAAATTCATTTTGTTAGCTTTGGCCCAGCTCTCCAATCTGTCAAGGTGATTTTGAATTTTGATCCTGTCCTCTGGCGTACTAGCAACCCCACCCAATTTGGTATAATCTGCAAATTTAATCAGAATGCCCTCTACTCCTTCATCCAAGTCATTGATGAAGATGTTGAATAGCACTGCGCCCAGGACAGAACCCTGTGGCACCCCACTAGTCACTTCTCTCCAGGATGAAAAGCAGACTAAAGCTCAAAGCAGATTCACCACCAAACAGCAAGAATGTCACAAACCACCACTGTTCCTAAGTAAAGTACAGTTTTACTTACCTTTTGACCTGAATCCCTGAAACTTATGTAAGTGTAATCTTTCCAAAATTCCCACAGGTTCAGTGTGTCTAATCTAGTTTGGATGAACAATTGGCTTTAGGCTTTTGATTTGAATGAATGTGTATATGAGAAGGATGTAGAAGTAAGAAACTGAAGATCAGGTAATCTTGCACTAGCAGGGAGGGCCAGAATCCTACTAAGCACTGGTGGGGCTGAAGTCTCTATCAGTATAACTCTGTAGGATTGCAGAGAGGAAGGAGGTGACCAGCCTTGAAGGGGCAGAGAAGTGCCTGAGCCTCGGACCAGGAGCTCAACAAGTCGTTACACCACCAATTGCAACAGCAGCTGGAAAAAGGAGCCTCAGAGAGTTGCAGTAGTGTAGGTGTTCCAACAGGAGTCCATCCCAAAGTTCCAGTTATAGAGCAGCACTTTCAGACTAGAGGCCACTGAGACCCCCGTAGAAAGTTCTACAGGTGCAAATCTATAACTGAAAATGGTTCTGTCCACACAAAGGTCCAACATGGGCTTGACTTGGGCTTTGAAATAGATTTTAAACAAACAAAAAACTCCCATTGGTTTCTCTGAGAAAAAAAGAGAGAGAGAGAGAGAGAGAGAGAGGAAGGAAGCCAGCCCATATTTTGATTCAAACTACCAAAAAAAAAAAAAAAAAAGAGGTTTCACGTAAAGTTTGGGATGAACTTCTTTACTGAAAGAGCTGCTGTTTGGAGGCTTTTGCAGCAAAGGTTGGATCGCCATCTATCAGGAATACTTTAAGTGTGCATTCCTGCATGGCAGGATGTTAGACTAAATGGTCTTTGTAGTTTTTTCAAACTCTATGATTTTGTTGTTCTACTAGCATATATACCCAATGTTGTCCAGGATTTTATTTTCTGGTAGGTAATGCTTGTTAGAAAAATTTGAGATCCTGTGTCTGTAATCCCTCAAACTGTCTTGTCCAGAATCTAACTTTTCCCCATACTCCCCAATCCAATCCAGTCTATATTAACATACAGAGCTTGGTTTCCTGAGAGAACATACTGCACTCCTTCTTGCCGATAGGCCTCGTCTCCATAGCAACTGGCCTGAACTCTCTGGCTGAGAATTCTAAAGGCCCCTCCATGAACTGCCAATCCCAGGATTCCATAGAATCTGTCAGAGCGATGGTGGATGATGGGTGCTACACAAAAATCCAGGTAGCACTTCCCTCCAGCACTGAGCTCTGACAAAAAGACAGTTCACCAGAGTCAAGTGTTTAAAAATCACCATACAGCAGAGTTTTCTCACACAGCTTGAAGCATCTCAGCAGAGTGTTAACCACTGGCAGCAAAAACCCTGGAGCCAGCAAAAATATTCCCATGCAAATGTTATCTTCCAACAGGAGGTTTTACTCTTGAGTTACAATACATACAGTATATACAAATCTCCAACTGAGTATTCAGCATTCAGCAGCATGCAGAACATAGCCTCCGGCCGCTCCCCAGACATCAAGAGGGCATAGTGGGGTAGAACACACCCACTTATATACAGCCATTGCTGATGCAACTCTAGCAGCCCTTGCTAAAGGTATGATGCAATCTTCCTGCCCTTGGTTACACAATCCAATGACTCCTGCAGGTGTTACATGGGATTGCATCACCCACTGTCTTCCCAGGTGCAAACTTTAATTTACATAATGTATATCTTATTTGGACTTAGGTTCTGTTCAACCTTTCCTCACAGAATCTTCACAGGCAGCCAATCAGATGAGGTCTCTGCTTGGCTACAGCCAATCGTATGAGGTCGTTGCCTGCCTGACACAGACAAGCAGACAAACTCACTCACAAACTTTGACTTTTATATAGTAGATTATGTCCTGGTCAAAGATATACAGTAAGTCTTCAGAAGGGATCCAGAAGAGATAACGGAATACTCTGTTATCCAGCACGTGCACCAAGGAAAGAATCCAGGGGAAGAGAGATGGAACCTATGGGAGATTTTCAACTTCCTAATCAAATTCCAGAAAAAAATACCACAGATTTGTCTGTCTGTTTGTCTATCTGTCTACA
Organism: Iguana delicatissima; assembly: GCA_948472985.1. NCBI lineage: Eukaryota > Metazoa > Chordata > Lepidosauria > Squamata > Iguanidae > Iguana > Iguana delicatissima. Next base: position 27,721 of record CAOKZL010002399.1, on the reverse strand, counting down.
TATCTATCTAGGACGGAGTTCCTACATCACATTTGCATAGCATAAGTCTTTCCATGTGGAGTCATGCTTTATTGTGTTACACATCCCTCCTGTTGAATGGCAGTGCTGCATGAATGAACCAAGACACCAAATGTGCAAGACATCAGTAGTATTCTGGCCAAGTACACTGCTAGAAGCTACTGGGCTGTTCACTCTTACTGTCAAGTATATTCCCCAATATAATATAATTACTAAAACTGTAATGATTTCTCCCTATTTCTTCGGTGAGCTGTTGTATTATGTGTTCCTTTTCCTTTTGTTGCCTGCAATTTTAACTTTATTATGAAATAAAATAAAATTCTATGATAAAAGAAGCAACAGCAAAAGAACTGGTGACTAGGGACAGGAAAATAAAGCATCCTATGAAATATGTTGCTTGAAGCAACGACTTCATGTTGTTCCAGGGTGAAACTATTTCTGAAGGCTATGATGATTAGCCAATCATTTTATTCTCAAGAATTTGCAGAGTATCTTTGTCTAGTTCTGTAGAGTTTCTCTCTCTCTCTCTCTTTTTGTTAATGTTGTGCTTTTTTCACTCAAGAGATTTTTTTTTGCAGCTCTTTTGTACTCTTATTGATGTCTAAAACCTCAGACCTCCCAAGTCTGAGGCTGCAATTCTACACTCGTTTTCCTGGGTTTAATTGTCTATGAGTTCAACAGGTCTTGCCCCAGAACAGACATGTGCAAGAGCATGCTGTGCACCATTCCGCCAGTCAGGAAAGCCCTGATTTGCCTGAGCAATGTCTAGTTTTGTGCCCTATCATAATCTGGGTTGTCTATTTGTTTGTCTCACACCAAATTCAGAGAACAAGAGTAAATCAAGGATAATTATAATTAATTGCAGCTTCAAAAAAAAAAACTGTTTTTTTTAAGAATATTTTAAAGTGTGTGAGTGTATTAGGTTTCTGTTCATGTTTTTGCTTATTATTTGATCTCATGAAAGGTTTTACTGGTAGCATTTGCAATCCTTAACGTTTGCTTAACGCGAAGTTGCATATGGAGTGAAAACAGCAACTTTTTGGAAAAGGGCCAAGTCCCAAATTGTGAAAATGCTTAGGACCTTACCATAAATGTAGCTCCAAAGTTTACTCAACATTTGTTCACAAACATGCACTCTAGAGCTAAACAAACAAACAAACAAACAAACTGAAATTCTTCTTTGGGACACCCCAAAGTATTTCATTGTCTGGGTCCCAAACCTTTTCACAGTCTGTGTTTTGGTCCCATTAGGCAACACACCAAGCTACAAACTTGTATGGCTGAGTGTAGTGTAGTAGTTCTGTATGTGGAATTATTCTACACTGAGCCATATGCCACCACTGGGCCTACCATAGAGCTGTTGAGACCCCCCCCCCACACACACACACCCATGGCCATTCGTGCCTGGAGGAAAGGGGAGGATTAGAGAAGCATCTGGCTATGTTTCTATAGCCAGAAAGGACACCATTACCTCATCTACTTAGGTCCACAGGGGCCTCCATTTTGTGCTGGATACAACCAGAGGAAGAGTTAACTTCCACCCGTGTATGCAACTAACAGGACGTCCCCACCCACCACCATCTGGTGGTCCTATGGGTGAGTAGGTGGGCTTATATAGCATAACAGACAGGAAAAAAAATTACTTTAAATTATAGCAAAGATAACATATTCTTCCACTACTGCTGCAACTGAAACAGATTAAATGCATCTGTGAGAATATGTATTCTTTATGGAGAACGTACAATGTAGGTTACAATGGTGGGCAGGGGAGAGAGCACTTATTATGAGATTATCCACATTTAATGAGGCTGACCTAATCCCATCAACTATTGCCTGTGGCAGGTAAGAGTCAACGAATGCTGTGAGGTTAATTCAGGGAGATGGGTTGCTTTATTTTCTTCTGCAAAGCTGCTAATGACTATTTATGGGGGGTGAGGAGTGTGAGAAGAGTCTTGTCAGTTGTTTGCTATGAAGCTCCAAATTGCACAAGAAGACAGCATATTCTGGGAGCAGAAACACCCACACTCCGATTCAGTAAAGGTCAGATGTGCATAATGACAAGCGTTAGTATGCAGATTTGTATCTGGGTGAGAAACCAAGGGTAGGTAATGTATACAGGTGTTGAAACAGCCAGAACAGTGCAGTGGCTGTTTGTAGAGAGTCTGTAGAGACCTGGGTTCAAATTCCCTCTGAGAACTGAGGTTAATTGACTGACTCTGTCAATTACCTTCTGCCAGACCAACCTACCTGACAGTTTTTTTGTCAGAATAAAATAGAAGTGTGGTGCGTGGTGGGCACTGAGGTTCACTTACTGACTCTTAGTCAGTCTTATATATTCTTATATATTCTCTGAAAGGTGAGACGTCAAAATGTAATGAACCTCAAGTCCACGATTCAGCACCTTGGATAACTCCTTTAAATTTCAGACTAAAACAGGGAGCTGCTTTTCCTCCCTAACGACATGGGAGCCACCAGCCAGAGAAATCTTACTCTACACTCTTCTCCTGATATTCCAGAAAGCTCAGAGGTAGCATGGGGGAGACTGGCCTTGCCACTACTTTCTAAATGCTAGTCCTTCCACACTCATTTACTCCAATGGTACATGACCTCCCTTCAGCTTGATTCAGAGTTGAGCCACCAGTTCTTTGTGAGCAGCATTGAGAGAATGGTTGACAAAGGACAAAGGTTGTGAATTCATTCATATCATTGCCTCCCTTACCTTATTATGTTCACTGTTTGAGGAAAATGGTGCCGTTTGAAGTTTCTTGTGTAGCTGCTCCATATGTAGTTGATTCTTACATACCACACTTTTTGGACATATGTGTCTACAAAATTCCAGTGGCTCCATTGTCAGTGGGCTATGATAAGCCCACTCTGGATTTTAGTCTGAATTTAAACAGAGCTATCCAAGGCACTGAGCACTATCCCTACACTACGTTCAGCATCTTAGTGAACTCTTTGAATGTTTGAAGAAAATCAGTGGATTCAACACCTTAGGCACGCAGAAGACATCAGCTGAACATTGTAAGCTTTTACATCACGAGCTGAAAAATAACCTGTGGTGGGGAGACTCACAAGATTCGGTTTGTAAACTAATCAAATTTACCAGAAATCCAAACTTTAGTGAAATCACTCTTGGGCATGGTTCTTATCCTGTACCTGCCTCAGTTTTCATGAAAGCACATTTATTACATTTCATTACATTTTGACACTTCACCTTTCCCTCAAAGAGCTCATGGCATGTATATTCTCTCCCTGATCCCATTTTATACTGACAAAAATCCTATTAGATGCATTGGCCTAGCAAAAGGTAATTGGTTGAGAGTTGCCAGTGAACCTCAGATCCAAGTGAGCATTTGAACCAGGGTGTCTGCACTCTTAATCCATCACAACAACCCCGCTATAGCTCTTGGAAAACATTTGAATTTGCCAAGGTCTACTGTTGACTATGGAGTGTATCCTTGGTAGGAAGAGGGAAGATCCACTTTTCCTTGGTTGGATTACCTGGGCAGTTAGCTTAGATGAGTGTAAGGATGGAGAGAATATTTGAAAATATTCAAAAAGGATAACAAACATATTTTGAGTGTTGAGAAACCTTGACAAGAATAATTCTGGACTGACAAGAATCATTACAGTTCAGGACTTATTCTGTGCAAAATTTGCACAGCATTTTCTGCATGGAAGATAACACTTCAACAGACAAATATTAATTCCTTGCAGAAGATGCCATGATGAGGGACTTATGTTGGGTAAGATTTGCACATGGTTGATTTGCACAGGAAACATCATTTTCTGCGCAGAAAAACAGCATTTTCTATGTGGGAACTCAGATTTCAGCATTGAAATATTGTTTTCCCTGAAAAAAATGATGTTTCCTGTGCAGAAAATGCTGTTTTCTGTTCAAAACAACCACATGTGAATTTTGTGCAGAATAAGTCCTGAATTCTGAATAACCTTCGAAAGATCTTTGTTTTTCAGTGGGAAGAAAACTGCTGAAATTGTTTCATACTACCTTCAAGAAGAAACTTGGTGAAGAATTGCATCCCAAGATTAGTGTGCGGAAAAAAGCAAGAAATTAGAGAGAAATGAGTAAGAAGGTCGCTACCATGCTCATCTGGCCAACTTCTTAGACTTTGCTATTGGCACAATGAGAAGGAAGCAAATGTGTTGAAGTAATGACAGAACAAAATAATGAAAGTTTCAGGCCAAAGGCTGAGCAACCCATTACATCAAGTTTTAATATGAATTGTAGGGAATTTAGAGTTCACCACTAAAAGCAGAGCAAAATTAAGCTGCTTATGAGTGTACTTGTGAATCATCAAAAATATGCTTTAACGCTTCAGTAAATGTCAACCTGAGGTTTAATAAAAATCCTGTGTTATGGAATGGGAAACTGGCCTTCACTGTTATTTTGTGGCAGAAGGAGATAGGTGCTCTTAGAACTGACAAAATATGTTCACTTATGGCAATCCTTTGCCTTTGCAGATTAAAATAAAATGAACCCAAGGAATGGAAGAAAGAAAATGATGCAATTTCTATTTTATAAAAAGATGGCAGCCAAGATCTTATATCAAAGTTTCATAGCATAAATGTCCATGTGTGGAATTAATGCACTGCTTGCATTACATAGTCCCTGTGTTGAACGGCAACACTGCATAACTGAACACACATCTGAATGCGCAACTGAATGAAAATGCCATTGTATGTGTTACCTCAGTTCTGTAACTTTGAATGAGTACTTTCTACACTGAACAAAATGTGGGGGAATTTATGAATGCATAAGGCACCAATAAGATCCTGGTCAGTGAGTTTTAACCAAAAAGCAAATGAATATATGTTCCTGTTGTAATTATAATATTCTGGTCAATGTCTTTCAACAAAGAAGCAAATTGATATATGTCTCTGTTGTAATTACTATCCATACATAAAGGAAATAAATCCAAACCACAGCCAGAAATGGATATGATAGTCTCTTTCAGCACCTTACATACACATGGCTAATGTGAAGAAACTGAGGGATATGCTCACTCTGGTTTGTGTTTTGAGTATATATGTCCTGGTGTAAAGGATGTGGAAGCTTTTGTTTGAAAACCATAAAATGGAACAATGATTTGAAAACACAAGATTCCACAGATGCTATTGTCCATCTATTCTTTGAGCCATGACTGCAACAACCTGCAATAAAAAATATGCGTTCTCACCTCCACATTGTTACACTTTCTCAGGATGACTGTAGCTCGTTCCAGTAACCAAAATCATAAAGCTCAAGTTGTAATTTAGGATGGGAAGAATGTCTTAAAATGTTGCTAGCAGAAAATCCCAGATTCAGTGTGCCAGCGAGCTTTGCATGCCCCCAGTGCAAACAGAATACAAAGTAAGCATCTAGAGCATTCTTCACTTTGAGGTAAGCCTCCCAGTTAGTTGTGTTACGTGGTAGATTTTCATAAATTAACTATGTCCAATATATATATATCTCCGAAACTTCTTTTGGAATGACTTCAAGGAGAGCTAGTAACCTAACCTTCAAGGAACAATGTTGTACAGTCATGAATTTTTGTTCTTCTCTTGCCAACTATTTATCTCTTCTACATTCTATTATTCAGGATACTTTGTCACATACAAAACCTTCATGCTGCTTGCTGAGAATTGTACTGTAATCAGGCAGGACACTACTTCTGCCTTAATACAACACAATGCACCCTGTGAAACAAGTTCATTTTGTCTCTGCTTACCCAGCATTCTGTTCCTGCATATGGCAATGGCCTAAATTCTATTATTAGTCACAATTAGTCTCTTGAGTTGACCCAAGAGAGCCAGCATGGTGTACTAATTTGAGCATTGGACTAGGACTCTGGAGAATAGGGTTCAAACCTCCACTCAGCCATGGAAACCCACCGGCTGAGCTTAGACAAGTCACTGTGGCAAAGTTCTGGGGGTGGGCTATCTGGGGAGCCAGTGTAGCCTGAAAGGAGGTTGCTGGCAATCAGAATGGAACCTCAGGAGAGAGACCGAGTCCTATGTTTGGGAGGGATTTTTGGCTGAGAGAAAAAATGTATATAAAGCCAAGTACCTATGGGTATTTTGTCTCCTTCAGTGAGAGCCTAGCAAGGAGCTAGAAGTTGAGTCTCTCAGTCAGCCAGAGAGTGTGGTTCTTTTACAAGGTTTAGTTCTCAGTGGAAGCCTAGCGAGAGGCAGAAGAGTAATTGTGCCCTAGTAGGATCTGGTCAGAGAGTGTGACCTAGATTGGGAGCTAAGCTTTTGGTGGGAGTTTAACCAAAGTGCTGTTGTATGATAATGATGCCATTCATGAAAGTTTAAAGACATAATTGAACTGCTTATAAGCAGAGAGTTAACTGTTAACACTGTCTGAAGACTGCACTGAACAAAGGTATCAACACTGAACTTCATATGAATTCTATCACACTACTTTATCCTTATGGTTATCTTAATAAATGATACAGTTTATCTTTGTAAATACTGTGGGGAGGCAGATTTTGTGAAAAAGGCAGGACATTTGATCAGATTGAGAACCACCACACCAATTTAGAAGAATGAAGGGCCAGTCACAGTCATATTCTCTCAGCGTTGGAGGAAGGCAAAGATAAGCCCACCTCTGAGCAAATCTTGCCAAGAAAACCTCGTGATAGTTCACTTTAGGGTTGCCATACGTCAGAAATGACTTGGAGGCACACAACAGCAAGAGTTGACCCTCTGAAGTAATGAGGTTTCCCTATGTGTTGCCCCACTATGCAACAGTTGAATCAATTAGTTTATTCCACTTGCATCTAACCAATAAAATTCAGACCTTTCTTTTGCCTGTTGGTATGTATACTTCATTTACTACATTTCATGTTTCAAAAAAGGCATAATCTTTCTTCTCCACTCATGCTTTTTCTGTAATATTTGATGCAAAACATAGCTTTTGTATCAAATATTACAGAAAAGAGAAGGAGGAGATGACAGGAAAGTACCAAATATTATCTCTCATAGTGCGTAGTTCGTACCAAAGGGAAAAAGGGATCATAATGAGTTTTTGTAGAATCAGAGAAACACAGAATTGGCAGTGACCGCAAGAAACATCCGGTCTAACTCCCTGACATGCAGAAATACACAACTAAAGGAATATACAACTTTTGTTTATAAATGGTGAATTTTAAAGCAAACCAGGCAATTCACACTTTGGGGATTAGCAAGGAGGCAGAGGCACTTTGAAAACATTTGTGATGCAGTTTTCAGGTTAATTATATGCGTATTGGAGATTTATATAAGCTGGAAAAAATGGCGTCGATAAGGGGTATGTTAGGGAAAACTGTGTGAGAAAATAAATCTGTGGGTTGCTGCTGTTTTATCGCAGAATGGTGTGGAATTGGAAGGAACAGATAGAGTGCATCCCAAATGGACACAGACGAACTATAAACTAATTCATACACTCTTCTCAGAAGAAAATAAATAAATAAAGAGCGTGTGTTCCTCTCATGCCCCTTAGTATGTCAAGGTTGCCATCACTATCATGCTGTCACCCCATTTACACTGTTTCCTCATCAGCCACCCATGATGCTGTATTTATGTCACAACAACTTGATCACTGTAGTGCCAGTTTTTGTATATAAGCCTGTCAAAAAAAATGTGGAATAGGGTAGGCGGCAAGCACTCACTGCTGTGAGTCCACTGAGGTAAAACAGAGGAGTTGTTTATGTACCAGAAAGCTGTTTGAGGTCTTTTTTAGAGTCTTTATGGCTCCCTTTGAGTATTGTTGGCTGTCTAGAAGCCAGGCCATCTGGTTTTACACATGGAAGGGTGTGAAAAATTGTCCTAATAAAAAAGCCTTTAAAGCTTCTCTAAATATTTCTGAACTAATTTTCCTCATCCCAACATTTGCAGCTTTCTGGACAAAGTCCTCATAAAGCCTGTAGAGGTGATGGGACAGTGCTTTGATACTGGACAAAAGGCTCCCAAAGAGCATTTTCAACACTGGGAACGAGTAATAGCATTATTGACCAGCAGGGTTGTTAACTGATCCATAATCAATCCTTTGAAAGTTTCATAGTATGGTTCTGTTTGAACACATATATCCTTCCCCACATCACCTTAGGTTGTTAGGTGTAACTTCAGCTCACACTGAAGTTCCTTTCCTTTCCTTTCCTTTCCTTTCCTTTCCTTTCCTTTCCTTTCCTTTCCTTTCCTTTCCTTTCCTTTCCTTTCCTTTCCTTTTCCCTTTTCCCTTTTCCTTCTCCTTCTCCTTCTCCTTCTCCTTCTAGCAGATTCATGATAATTTAGCTGTCTAGAAATTTCATTATTATTTGTTCACATTTCTCACAATTTGAATGCCCTTCTGAAGTATTTCTTCCAATAACTATGAAGTAACAAAAACGTTGTTGTGTACCATCAAGTCATTTCCAACTTATGGTGACCCTAAGGCATACCCATCATTGGGTTTTCTGGGGCTGAGAGTGTGTGATGCACTCAAGGTCACCCAGTGAGTTTCCATGGCTGAGCAGGCAAATGAACCCTGGCCTCCAGGGATGTATTTCAACACTCAGACCACTGACACTAATAAATACTGAAAGATAGGTCTTTCTTGCACTATCCAAAGATGTAAAATTATGAGCTGAACAAATGAAAATTCTACAACTGTAGTATCTGTATGTGTGTGAGAGAGTGTGTGTGTGAGAGAGAGAGAGAAAGAGGAGAATCAGATATATTTGCACAGACAGATTTTGAATATTTGTGTATTTAATGGGATTTGCTATATTTAGGAGTGGGTTTGCAAAGGAGTGGGCTTGCAAAAGAGAAGGAAACAGAAGAATAGTTTCTGGATTTTGTTGGACTACTGATCCCATCATCCTCCAACAATGAGTATCAAATGCTGGGATCTGTAATCCAAAATCGAATGATCCAAGACTGGGAACTACCAGGCTAAAGTGAACAGCTTCATGACAGGTGTTAGAAGACTGCTACTCGGAAATTTGAGTCCCCCAATTATGATTTCCTCCCATTTCAGGAAACCAGTTGTGAGTTGAGAGGTGTTGTGCCCAAAAAGAGAATCATGCATAATGAGATTGCAGCCACAGAGTAAACAGGCAACCTTTTTAGTATAGCATCATTCATTACACTGCTGTGCCACAGAATTAAATAGATCTTTAAGTATACTCACTGTGCTTTGATCCTCTTTGACAACCAAGTCTATCTTAGCCTTAGTTCTATTTCAGACTAGCCTATTGATTGTTTACAACCATAATACTTCACTACACAAAGGAGAATAACCTTTGACCCACTTGTTGTTGGACCAGCTCTTAGGGCCTTTCTGCACTACCCTGTTATAGTGCATTATTCCACTTTCAACCTTCTATTGAGTCCTGGGGTTTGCAGTTTAGGGAGGGGCCTTTAGAATTCTCAACCAGAGAGCTCTTTGGCCTCTGTAAACTACAAACCCCAAAATTCCATAGGATGTTGAAAGTGGAACAATAGCACTATAACAGGGTAGTGTGGAAAGTCCCTTAGAAGCTCCAGCTAGCTTAACCACTGGTAAAGGAGTTGCAGTCCAATAACATCTAGAATTTCAATGGCTCTTCAGCATGGAAGTAGAACCAGTTGGCCTAAAAAGGGACTAGGTATATTCATGAAGGATAGGCCTGCCAATGACTATTAGTTATGACAAGCAGGAGACATGAAAGCTTGTTGCTGAGTATTTTTCCTCCTATCAGCAGGAAGGCTCAATTTCAAGGTATCGAGACAGCTGTGTCTTTTCCTAGAACACCATAATCTGTAAGGAATAGAAGCCATCCATTCCACCACCATCCTTTTGGTGAATGCTTTTGCTTATCTTTTTCTATTACTGCATATCTTGACTTTTCCTACACATGCTAAAGCCTTCCTCTTTTTGAAGTCACATTTTCACCCTATTTTCAGCAGCACGCACTGACTGTGTTTGTTGCTAGAGGGAGTGATGGCTATATGAAAGTTCAGTTTTCAAAGGTGTTGTCATGGTCAGCAACAGCATGGAATGGCAAATGCTTTCTTTTCATCTTGCACACTTCCTCGAAACATCTCTTTGGCTACTGAAGGAAACAAGATGTTGGACTAGATTAGAAATATGGAATCATTGGTCCTCTAGGTATTTTGGACTTAGGCTCTTACCACTCGTCATAATGGAATACAGATGTGGATGCTCTACTCCAACACATCTGGAGGCTCAAAGATTTTTGACCTTTGGAATATCTGGATCTCATCCAGAGGAGTTCTTTCTGGCTAGTGAGCGTCTCACTTTTTCCCCAATGAATATGTGAGCAATATCTTTTCCAGCTGAGGAACACATGGGGCTCATTTGGTTTACAGCTGCCTTGGGAGCTTTATTTTTCATGGAAAGGCAATTTGGAGATGCGTCTTTCCAGATGTTGTTTGAATACAATTCTTATAAACCTAGCTGGTATAGTGAATAGTGGATGATACTAGGAGTTGCATCCCAACATCTGGAACTCCTAGAATTGCCAGGTGAAATAAGGCTCAGGGTTCTGTTCCTTTGTATGATTGTGTAGAAGAGAGGAATTTCAGCCAGTTTTGCTTGCCCTGTAAACAGTACTCTTGAAATTCCCCTGTTCTGTACAACCATAAAAGGGACAGGAGCCCTGTCCCTTATTTCACCTGGCAACCTTAGGTGGACACACTTTGCCCACTCCTGCCTAGAGATGTGATTCTTCATTAATTTTCTTCTCAATGGAAGTAAGAAGTAATTTTAGCAATTTTTTTCCTACTGCAAGAAAGTCTTCAAAAAACAAAAAACCACAAAGTCTTTGAAGCCTATTTGCAACTGCAACTATTTGCAATTCTGCACAAAATCTGCATATGGCTGTTTCTATAGAAAGCAGAATTTTCTCCACAGGAACAGCACTTTCCATACACAAAATATTTATCTGCAGGAATATTATTTTCTTCACAGGAAAAAAAGATCCCTATTATTTCCTGTGCAGAAAATGCTGTGCAGAAAATGCTGCATGTTGCTCATGCCATCCTGCAGATCTCCCAGATATTTGCTGTTTTCTGTGCAAATAAACCACGCATAAAGTTTGCACAGAATAAGCATTTTCTGCATAGGAAACAGCATTGAGTAGAAAATACTTTTGCATAAAAATATTATTTTCTGTGCTGAAGATGCTTTTATTATGCAGAACAATCATGTGTAATTTTTGTGCAGAGTAAGTTGTGAACTAGGAAAAATTTTTCAGCCCAGCATTCTTCTCATCAAAATTTCTCAACAATAGAAAAACTTATTTTTCAATCTTCCTTTCATCATTCCTCTTGCTCTAAAAGCATAATCTGTGCACAGCTACTCTAAAGCAATTTCTTTGAGATTGGTGGGATTTTCTCCATAGTAAATGAATATAGAGTCACAGCCTAACAATGTAATCCTAATTCAGAAAGTGGGCCAACAGAGCCAGCTGAGCTAACATTAGGCCAACTGAAGTTTTGCTGCAATGAAATCTCAGACTTTCCAGGACAGATGTGGCTCTAGCTGATGGAGTAGAACCCAGGAATTTTTATTTTGGAGATGCTCCTATTGGTTTCCATGTGATGGAAATTAATTTGGCTAACCTTAACCTTGGCCTAACTGCAGAACAAGATTTAAATGTGGCATAACATGGCTCCTCTTTTGGTCTGCCCCTTCTCCAAATCTTTTTTGGCTCTTCATCTGGCTGATCTCAGCCCTTGTGCCAGGTGATCTCTCAGCTGACAAAGGGGATTACGCCAGCACAAGTGAAGTTCAGCTGGTCTAAGGCCAGTTCAGTCATCACAAATGCCTTATGTCTCATTCTGACACACTCAAGCCAGCTCATCTTTGAGTTAGGATTGCACTGTAAGGTAGCTGTGGAAATGGCATAGCCGTTGTACTGCACGCAACCCTTTGGGGAGTCTCATGTGGCTCATGCCATCCTGCAGATCTCCCAAATATTTTTGTGGTAGAAAGCCTCCAGAGGGCCTGTGTTGGTCTTTCACCAATGCCCTCCTCATTTTGTATCAAAAAAATGACTGAAAGTCACTTTTATTTCACCCTGGCGTAAGGCAAAAGTGAAGAGCATCAGTGATCCTTCAGATGTTGCAGAGTTGTGGTGCCCATTATCCTAAACATTGGCTATGTTCACTAGAAATGCTGGGAACTGCATTCTAAAGCATGTAGAGGGCCACCTATCCACCTTATCTAGCCTAAAGTATGCTATTCATAGAAATATGAGATGATCATTTTGTTACACCCCAAAGTAACCCTAAGTGAATTGGCATGACTTTCCCCATATTGGATATTGGTTAGCAAAGGTCAGTCACAGTTAAAACAGCCTTGGGGATGAATGGGAAATCCTTAACACTACACCCTCTCCCTCTGCTGAATGGGAACATAGACAACGTCCTTTAGGCTAAAAGGCTGACCTATTGTTCCGAGTCACGTATCTCTAGGCAGACAATAGACTTGCTCCTGGACACTGTCACACCCCAAGCTACGTTGATGAACTGTGTGTAGCCAAACAAACAACACCTATCAATTCGGAATTTTAAACCTATCAATCCCCTGGACATTCCCAGGAGAAACAATACTGAGGAGGGGTCATGATATTTGCCTAACATTATATTCCGCAATCATCGCTCATTAACGCCACTTTGCTAGCAGATATCTGGCCTGAGCACAGAAATTGGCTATAAAAATCCTCACTTTTTGAGCCTCTTCAGAGTGCCTCCCAGACTGGACAAGTGCCCGTAGCACTGCTATCAAGGTGTCCCACTCAAGCCTCTCAGATGCTGCTGAGAACTAAACATGACTCATGTCTCTGATCTTCCTTGAACTCCGCTGCGGCCAGCCTTCCAGCCCCGGGATCCAGCCTACCCTTTGTGCTTTACACCAAGCCTCCTCTGATCTTCTTATTCTCCAGGAAGCCTAGACTAAGGTCCGTATGCCCTCTCTCCCAACTGCCTCTTATTTCCGGCTTCCTTTCTATAGCCTTGTGTGATTGTGGGATTATTGGTTAATGTGTCTTATGACCTTCTCTGTTAGTTTTAATAAAATCACTTTAGATCATTTCTCTGACTCCTGAGTGGTTCTGACCTGTAGACATAGGGTTAAAGATCCCTTGCCCTGACCTCTCGCAAGCCTTGAGTTTCTCTGTTAATTCCCCTAGTTTGAAGCCTGTTTGAGTGTCCTTGAGAAACCCCCTATTTTCAGGGTAACAATTTCAACTAACATCAATTATAAAATGTTAAAAAAAAATGAGTTAATCACCATTTTTAAGTGAAGAAACATATCTCTGGACTCAGTTACTTTCACAATATCTAATTATAACCCAGACTTTGTGTACTATTACCTGGACAACAGGAAGGCAGGTCTAACAAGGAGAACTTCTAACAATAGAGATGGAGGAGGAGTGCTTTGTTATTTCTATTTCAGGTGTGAAACCGACACACAGAAGGAAAAAAATGCTACGTCAGAACATCCTACAGACTGCATGTTGTTACCTAGACGTATTGATTTAAAGCTACCTGTCTTCTCTGATTTTAAGAAGCCCATTTGATTGCTGACAGGTTTATAGGATTATGGCTTTAATTGGATGTCTGGGTTTTGCTGGATGTAAGTAGAATTTACAGCTTTGCTTTTTGGCAGTGCAAACACGGAGGCTTCTTTCACCCATTAAGCTGCTTAGTTAAGACTACAAAAGGGTTAAAACCAGTAGGAGGCAGCAAACATCCAAAGGGAAAAAATAAACAAGGGGGACTGGAGATTGTTACATCTCCTCTGATATGTCAAAAGACCCAAGGATCTGAGACCTCAGCTTCTGAATTTTCTTCCGAACAGACGGGACCAAAGAAGAAGCAATACAGGAAGACAGAGAAAGGGACAACAAAAAAGTATTTGACTTTTTTTGATGGAAAAGGGTGTTTTAGAGTTAAACCTGGTAAGTTTCCAGCTCAAATGGCACTTAAAGCACCAATTTATTAAATGGAACTGGCATTCTTTTAGGTGCATTGCAATATCTTTTGCTTCCTGAGGTATATGGAAAGTTTATGTTATTTATTTATTGAATTTATATGTTGCTTCCCCTCCTGAAGTGGAATCCAAGGCAGCTTCCAGAAGGTTAAAAAAAAAAACTGCATCCAAACAGTTAAAAACGTTGAAAAACATATACAATCGTAAAACTTACAATAAATTTTAAAAACAGCTAATAAATAAATAAAAGGACTCTGTTACCTGATTTCTGGGGTCCCTTGGGGGATGCCTCAATGTGCTCCACGTGATGGGGAATGGAAACTAGCCAGAGCACAAGCAATGGCAATGCGAGAGGCAGGGTAACCTAGCGGGGTCTTTTACCCAGTTTTTATGGGGTTGGGCCAAGCCAAAAACCAAACGAAGATGTCTAATAAATGATTTTATTGAATGAAAGTCTCACATACCAACACAACCACTCACACACTCACTCAAGACCTATTACAAAGCAAAAGAGAGGAAACTGGATAGGGGGAATGTTGAAAGGATTGTAGCTGGGGTAATACTGCACCTTTTCCTGAAGTCCTTGGTCTGGGAAAAACAGCAAAGAAGTAGAGCTCAGCATGGAGAGGGCTGAGGGATTACTCAATGGACGGGGAAACGGTCTGCTGGGATGTCCGGGGGTGATCCAAAGAAACGGAAAAACTGGGACTATTTGTAGGGGAAAAGGTACCTGGAGGGCTAATCCTTTCCCGGGGAGAACAATCGGTGTTGCATCAAGCAAGAAGCTCCACAATGGTAACTTCCTTTACATGATAAGATTACAAGGTGTTGCCAAAGTCTCAGGATCTTTGGTTGCATTGGGTTGTGGTGTGACTTTATGTAAATGGTCCTTGCCTGATAGGATTTTATTGCTATCGGTGCTCAACTTGGGGCAAACATGCTAATCCCCTCAAGTCAGCTTCTCAGGGGCTGCGGACCCTTTGTCTACTGTGGGTTTGCACAGCTTGAGGTCTCCTGGGGCTACGTGACAGAGGGTTTTACTGGCCTGACCTGGTTTTCGATTGTTCGACCATTGCTGCCTATGTGCCCATCCAGGCGACTCTCAGGCACATTGAATCATATGTTAATATCATAATTGTAGACCATGGGACAGGGTTTTCCAGTGGGGTAACAACTCCTGCTCACCCATTAAAGACTTGCTTAAAAAGAAATATCTTTGCCTACCTACAAAAGGAAACCCATTCCATTCATGAAATCAATGAAAGATGCAAATGACTCTTGGCAATCAGATTGTGGCCTTCACTGAAGCTGAAAGCAATACACCAACTTAGGAGGTAAGGGAAGGCTGTTCTGAAACATTGCCCTTGAATACCTTACAGTGACTACCTGTCTTGCAGCATCTCAAGCTATCTCACTTTCTCTTAGTAGGACCAGCCCTGAGCTGGTGTTCTCTTAGCCAAACTGAACACCCAAATAATTCTGGAGAGGGAGCCTCTGGACCAGACATCAGAAAAGCATTATGGCTGCTGTATCCTAGAAATCATTGCCAGCTTTAATTCTTGGATTTTAAAATTTTGTCTTAACCTCTAGCTTTGTAAGGATCAGACCTGGAAACAAGAGGAGCTACATAAAGCGGGGAAATACTATAAATCTTAGAGCACAATCCTTCCCCATCAAAATGGCTTAGAGGGCCAACTGAGGTAAAGCTAGGCCACCAGCAATCATGTTGAATCTCCCTTCTTGACCTAGGAATATTGGAAATTATTTAAGACTCTTTGATCCTGGCTTGATGTGATCCTGGTGTCACAGATGTTTTCTGGGGTTGTGGGAGGGTTGTATTTGGCATAAATTGGCTCCTCTTGGGGTGTGGTTACAGGGTGTATATACAAAAGGGGGATATTTGTCCCCTCAAGAAAAATCCTGAATTTTAATCCAGTCCCCAAATTGTTAGCCTTGAAAGGAGTGAGACCCCAAAAATCATTCATGCCTGGAATTCCTGTGTGGGCTGTATTTGCATTTCCTTGGTCACTTTGCCTGCCCCTTTTCTTTGAATGCCTAAGCTGTATTTCTAAAAGCTCAAGTGAAATTATTAGCTACTGTGATGTTAAAAATGCGGGGACCAAAAGAAATTTCATTTGGGAGGGCAGAACCCTTATGTGGGAGACAATATTCTTATTCTCCTGCACCCCATGGATACACTCTGGGCTGCTTTCATGGTCCTTCACTTCTCTGCCCCTTTTAAATTCTTCTCCTGACTGTGGATAGTGGCACAATGACTAAAGAATATGGAAACAAGGGTTGGGGGGGGGGATTTATTTATATCATATTTTAATAAGGACCAACCTAATCTAACACTAACACTTTAAGACACAAAAGTGGAGATTTTGATTTTCAGACTTTTCTATATTTTGTGATATATGTCATCAGTCAAAAATATTTACTGAAATGTATTCGGTAGGGCAAATTGTATAAAAATCAGGGACAACAGTGTCCAAGAAGCATACATCAGACTTACAAGAAATGCATACGTTAGGAAAAAATACACACAACATTGCAGACAAACTGTTATGCATGAAATCTATACAAGTATTTGTGCTTTCTTTTTTAACAAGATGCATACTTGATTGGAAATGGGACTTGTTCAGAAACAGGCGGCTGCCTAAAAAAAATCTACATGTTATAGAAATGAAAAGATACGTCTGTCTCTAATTCTGAAGAACCAGCATTTCGTTGTCTGTTTTATATTAGTTTTGTCCTTATTAGATTGTCCTTTGGTCACCAAATTTCATGACTTGCCTTTCTCCCCCCAGTGAAATCTGGTTTTCTCAGACTAGATGTAAAAGACAAGCTTGTACTTTCAGAAGTACCCAGCAGGAACAAGGCAGTCATTCCATACATCAGAGTAAAACTCTCTATGCCTTGGAGGCAGCAGAGAGTTAAATGCAGTCACTTTTCCCCTCTGGTGGCCTAGGCCCAAATAACAATGAAAATAAATGACCTTGGGAGTCTCACACTGGACCCTCACTGGAAGACTTTCCAGGGCATCATATAATTCACATACCCAGGCATTCTCTCTGACTGCTTTGTTCAGGGAAAAACAAAACAAAAAACAATCCAACTCCTTCAAACTAGGCTGAAGAGAAGTAGAAAGAAAAATATAGGATGCAAGAGGAAATGGCAATTTTCAGAAATGGAAGAGGGGTCCAGTTTGTTCCTAACAACTGAGCTGAACATAGTTACAGAGCTACAAAGAACCCCTAGTGCAGTGGTTCTCAACCTGTGGGTCCCCAGATGTTCGTGGACTTCAGCTCCCAGAAACCCTGAGCATTGACCATAGTGGCTGAGGCTTCTGGGAGCTGAAGTCCACGAACATCTGGGGACACACAGGTTGAGAACCACTGCCCTAGAGCATGGGAAGGGTACATATTTTACCACCCTACCACCCCTCTTGCAGGATGTGTGATTTTCATAAATGGACATATTAATGGACGGAGGATACAATCAAAGTTACACTGACCAAGGAATGCGTTTCAGAGTCAAGCTGACTGGAGACATATTCAGGATCATACATTTAGAGAGGATTATGCAGGAAAACCTAATACTGACGGGTTTGTGCTAATCCTTTTACCACTTCAGGTTCTCTGTGTTTCTGAAAGCAACGAAAGACAAACTGCCCAGATTGGTGAGCAATCACAGACCACCCCTACATCTTATCCTATGGAGATCTTCCCCATACCCCCCACAGAACCTTACCAAACATTAAGCAATTGTTGCAAGCCTCATCAATTTTAGTCACTCCAGAGTTAAGCAATCAGCCCATTCTGGAACTCTTTTGTCAATCATGTGCACCCCTTTAGGGCAGAAAATGGGATATAAAAACTTCAACCTCAGCATTTTTGTAGTATGCTGCTTCCCCAGATGGCCCTCTTCCATGCTACTGTCAGATGCTGTCTGAGCCACTCTGCTGTGACCTCTTCTTCAGGACTGATAATGACCATTCTTTCCACCCAATCTCTCTCTATCCAACCTTCCTTGCCTCATTTTCAGATAGCCTTGTATGGTTCTTAAGAGTCTCTGATCTCTTGTGTGTTTGTCAGTTGAAACAAAATACTTCATTAACTTTAACTGGAGTCCTCTCTAGAGTTGCTACTGGTATACATAGCTGAAAAGATCCTGCCATTACCCTTCTCTTGCAGGCCTCCTTTGAGCTAGAATTCCCTGAAATTCTAAGGAGATGCTGGCATTACAGTTGGATCCCAATGTCCCCCACTTCTTAGGGTAACAGTGTGGCCCATGGGCTGCTTGAGGCCATTTTTGAGGTCCCCTGGGCTTCTCAGTATCCTCCCTGCAGTTTTAAAGTTTTAGAGTGGGAGGACATGGAGGCAGCCCCCCAAGATGTATCCTGAAAAGAGATGGTGCAACCCTCCAATCCCTGCCAATTTCCCCCCCTTGTCATAAAGAATTGTCAAGTGTTAGAATCATAGAAACATAGAACTGGAAGAGACCACAATGGCCATTGGGTCCAATCCCCTATGATGCAGGAACAAACACTCAAAGTGCCTCCAGCAAATGGCCATCCAGCTTCTGCTTAAAAACCTCCAAAAAAGGTGACTTCACCACACTCCAAGGCAGACGGCTCTGACTGTCAGGAAGTTCTTCCTGATGTTTAAGTGAAATCTCTTTTTCTGTAGTTTGAATCCATTGCTCCATGTCCTAGTTCCTGGAGCAGCAGAAAACAAGCTTGCTCCATCTTCAACAGGACATACATTCAGATGTTTAAACATGGCAATCATGTCTCCTTTTAACCTTCTTTTTGTCAGGCTAAACATACCTAGCTCCCTAAGCCTCTCTTCACAGGGCATGGCTTCCAGACCCTTCACGATTTTGGTCACCCTCCTCTGGACACGTTCTGACTTGTCAATATCCTTCCTGAACTGGACACAGTATTCCAGGTGAGGTCTAAAGAATGGAAATAATGCTTGTAATTATTCATTTCTATGATTAAAAAAAATGTGTTTTCTGACATCTGAGAAATCTCATCAGGAAGAACCTACCCTCTAACTGTCCCAGTTTGGCAGAGACAGTGCCAATTAATTCTCTGTCAGCCCACTTTTTCAGCTGCTTAAAAAATGTCCTTTTTTCAGTTCTAGGCCTATCCCAACAGACATCTGGTATTGGGATGGCTCCCATATCACTCAGAACAAATGGGACAGAGGAGCTATAAGTCAAAAGAATGGACTTGCTTCCCCCATGGTGGCAGATTCACTGGTTATTCCTGCACACAATACTCACATCCTTCAACTCATTACTGAAAGTAATCTGTATAAAATTCATGTTCAATTTACACCCAGCTTTGTTGTAAAAGTACAAGAGATGACCACGGATATTGAATACACTCCATCTGTTGTTTCTTCCCCATAAACTTCTATACTTTTAATTTTTAATATACTTTTTTATTGTTTGGAATTTAAGTATGTCACCAATCAGAGAATTTTCAAGACAGCAGCTGGTTTCATCTTAACTTGCAATTTGGCATTCTGAAAAAAACAAAACCAAAGTTTACTTTCTCACAAATGCTCTCTCCCTTTGCACATATATCTATAAACACTGAGACCAGAGACAACGTTCTATATTCTAACTAGGCAATTTGTTCTGGAAGACAAGCTGTGAGTGCCCCTTCCAGCTTGAAGTATTGATATTCTCTCCCGCTGTCAACAGAGGAGCCATCATTTCCAAATCAGGGTTCTTGAACATTTAACAGAGGTACAGCAAAAAAGAGAACTCAATAGATGTAGCATTGCTTGACCCCTCGTATAATGATATCATGCAAAAATGGTCTAATTCACATCACTGTTACAAAGTACAAAAACTTTGGGCTCTTTAACAAACAAGAACTCTGTAAAAATTTGGAATGTGATCTTTTTAAGTTCATATATGTACTCTGGAGATGGAAAGAATATTGAAAAATATTTGAATGATTGAAAAAGATAAAAGTTTTTTCCCCCGAGGACATTTCTACACTACACTTTTATAGCTCTGTTATTCCACTACCAACATCCTACGGAATCCTGGGGTTTGCGGTTTAGGGATGGGCCCTTAGAATTCTCAGCCAGAGAGCTCTTTATCCTCAGTCAACTACAAACCCCAGAATTCCACAAGATGTTGAAAGAGAATAACAGCACTTTAACAGTGTAGGGCAGAAATGGCCTGAGTGTTAGGAAACACTCAGAGAATGCCTAAGGCAGTGGTTCTCAACCTGTGGGTCCCCAGATGTTCGTGGACTTCAGCTCCCAGAAGCCCTGAGCATTGACCATAGTGGCTGGGGCTTCTGGGAGCTGAAGTCCACGAACATCTGGGGACCCACAGGTTGAGAACCACTGGCCTAAGGGATGAGAATCTACACAGTTCAGGACTTATTCTGTGGTTTTTAAAAAATGCATTTTTGCTTGAAATAATGAAAGCAGGTTTCCTTCACCAAAAGCAATGTATCTGTACAGAAAATACTAATTTTTGTGCAGATTTTTTTTTGAAGAGTAAAGTCCTTAAATCCTTCAGCACTTCTAGTTTTTGAAGATTTTCTTTTAGCAGCAAGAAAAAAAAATTGTTCTTGAAATTTATGAATTTTCACATCCTTTGTCACCTCATCTATGGCTTGAGTCCTACTATTAGTCCCAACTGGAGTAGACTTATTGAATCAGTGGGCTTTACCTACATGTTGTATCCCTTTTCAACAGATGACTCAAGGGGCCTACTCTAGTTGGGACTTTATTAGGATTTTCATCATAGCTTGAGTCTGTGTGAACGTTTTTTCACTTACTGAAGAGAGCAACACATTAGCCGACATTTCATGAACCAACACAATATGAACATTTTATTCATATACCTTAAGTATTTCAAATGTGACCAGTACTTTTCACTTGCATGTCCAGTTTTTGGAACAACCAGAAATTAACTCATTGGCTGAGATCCTGTGTGCTGATTGCACAGTATAGAATTACACCAATGAAGTTAAGTTGGGACTCTTGGATGACATGATTGTGCAACCAATTGTGATACTTCCAGCATGGCCACTTAGTCTTCCACTGGGCATGGGAGCTTATCCAGTTCCCCCAGCAAGCACACACTGAGAAGAACTTCACTTAATAGAGGCTCCTAGGTAGCAGTGGCACAACAGGGTTAGTGCAACCCTGGATAGAATGACATCCTTATACAACTTCTTGTTCACCAGTTGCAAGGTAGCTAAATGGACTATCCCATTTTGCAATCCACCATGAAATAAGCAGTATGATCACAACTCTCGTGTAAGAGATCATCCTTGCCAAATCTCTGAAAAAAGTATAACCACTTGTGCAATGGCATGCAAAATCACAACAGGATTCTGGCCATTGCAATTGGAATGGCTGAGATCCTATATGAGTGTGGCGGAGTGCAACACTCTGCCAGTGTGGCCTTTCTTATTTTACATTCTTTCCTCATTATTTTGCATCTTTTACTCCTCCAGGTAATGCTTGAGTATGCCCCCAAAACTAATAAGAGGGCAGAAGGGGGCATCCAGGCAGCATCTAGCTGACCTCATCTTTCTGAATCTCCAGATAGGATAGGATAAGTTCATCTCTGCATTTCTGCCTTCAGAAACACTGCTGGACACTGCCTTCCTCTGGCTATTCATTGTCCATGGGGATGCTCATGGAACGGACAGGTTGGCTAGGCTTGTTGGAGGAGAATTGCACAGGAACACTGTGAACACCTGCTTCAAACCATATACACTCCAGTAGAAGACTTTATACTAGTGAAAGTTATTAACAGGGTACCAACCAATACATTCAAAATCCTCTTGGAAAAGATCCTGCCATTGCTTCCCAGGTATATCATCAAGGCAAATTGGAGAGACAACCTGGCTTCATCTGTCAGCCACAGTAGGAGCTTCACACTAGGAAGAACCAGTCATGGCCAATGACTTCCATTTCAGAAGTGTGCTGCAAAGTGTGAATGCACTTTGAGTTGTAAAGAGTTTACAGTGGCTCTCCAAGGTGCCAAATCGAAGCCCCCAAACAGGTTCCTCATCTTGGATTCTGTGGAATTCAGAAAAAAAAAATATGCAGAGGAGTCAGAGCAGGAAGAACATATAGCTCCATAAAACAACCCCTCCTCAGAGACCAAACAATCAGAAAAAAAAAAAAAAACAGACAATGCAGACTCAGGACAATGAGCCCTCACTTCAGCCACAGCAGGTGAATATTGAGAAGAGAACTTTTTTGCTTCATACAGCAATAACAAGCCAAACATGAATATTAAAATACTTATTAAAATAGTTATTTATTAAAGTATTTCTTTTCCACTCTGTATCAAAGATATCAGTGTAATTTACAAAAAACATTAAAAAAAGATAAGGCCATCATCTCACAAACTGATTTAAATATCAGATTCCAAACAATCAGCTACCTGGGTGCCAGTGTGACCAGACAAACTAATTCATAGTCTTGTTTTGGCTTTCTTGAGTTCCTGAGCTGTTGGACTATATAAAGTATATGGCTTGCCTTTGTACTTTGACTTTGTTCTTCATGACTGCTGGTTTCCTCTGAGTGACTTTAGAATGCTTTAGATCTGGTTATTATATCTCTTCCTATTCTAATTTCCCTGTGACTTTTCAGCCCTACCAGACCCTCACTTTCCCAGCACTTGCTGTTTCTAAGCATGGGGCAGATAGCTCCTGTAAGGTTGTGATAGCTGCTGGTGAACAGTCACTTCTACCTGCTCATCACTCTGAGGCTGGAAAAGGAAGAGGAGAACACACTCTAGTTCCATCTGTCAAAGAAATGAAGAATCATAGAAACGTAGAGTTGGAAGAGGCCACATGGGCCATCTGGTCCAATCCCCAGCCATGCAGGAATCCACATCAAAGCACTCCAGAGAGATGGCCATCCAGCCTCTGCTTAAAAACCTCCAAAGAAGGAGACTCCACTACACTCCGAGGCAGCATATTCCACTGCTGAACAGCCCTGACTGTCAGGAAGTTCTTCCTGAGGTTCAGGTAGAATCTCCTTTCCTGCAGCTTGAATCCATTGCTTCTTGTCCTGGCCTCTGGAGCAGCAGAAAACAAGCCCTCTCCCTCTTCTACATGGCATCTCTTCAGATATTTAAACATGGCTATCATGTCCCCTCTTAATCTTCTCTTCTGCAGACTAAACATACCCAGCTCCCTAAGTCTATCCTCATAGGACATGGCTTCCAGGCCCCTCACCATTTTGGTCGCCCTCCTCTGGACTTGCTCCAGCTTGACCATGTCCTTCTTGAATTGGGATGCCCAGAACTGGACACAGTATTCAAGATGAGGTCTAACCAAAGCAGAGTAGAGTGGTACCATTACCTCCCTCGATCTAGACAACATACTCCTATTGATGCAGCCGAGAATTGCATGGCTTTCTTGGCTGCCGCATCACACTGCTGACTCATGTTCAGCTTGTGGTCTATTAAGACTCCTAGATCCAAGAATCCTAGATCCCCATCCTATATTTCAGTATTCCATTTTTTCTACCTAAGTGTAGGACCTTACACTTTTCTCTGTTGAATTTCATTTTGTTAGCCTTGGCCCAGCTCTCCAATCTATCCAGGTCATTTTGAACTTTGATCCTGTCCTTTGGTGTATTTGCAATTCCTCCCAATTTGGTGTCATCTGCAAATTTGATCAGCATGCCCTCCACTCCTTCATTTAAGTCGTTGATGAAGATATTGAATAGCACTGGGCCCAGGACAGAACCCTGTGGCACCCCGCTAGTCACTTCTCTCCAGGATGAAAAGCAGCTGTTGGTGAGCACCCTTTGGGAATGGTCAGTCAACCAGTTACAGATCCACCTGACAGTAGTCCTGTCCAGCCCACATTTTACTAGCTTCTTTGCAAGAATGTCATGGGGAACTTTGTCAAAGGCCTTACTGAAATTGAGATATGCTACATCCACAGCATTCCCTTCATCTATCAAGTGGTAACTCTATCATAAAAAGAGATAAGATTAGTCTGGCATAACTTATTTTTGAGAAATCCATGTTGACTTCTCGTGATTACCGCATTGCTTTCTAAGTGATTAGAAACTGACTCCTTAATGATCTGGTCCAGGATCTTTCTGGGTACTGATGTCAGGCTGACTGGGCGATAATTATTTGGGTCTTCTTTTTTCCCTTCTTGAAGATGGGACAACATTTGCCCTCTTCCAGTCTGCTGGAACTTCTCCTGTTCTCCAAGATTTCTCAAAGATTATAGCAGGCAGTTCCAAAATGACCTCTGCCAGTTCTTTTAATATCCTAGGATGCAATTCATCTGGCCCTGGAGACTTAAATTTGTCCAGTGTGGCCAGGTATTCCTGTACCACCTCTCTACCTATTATCTGCCCCATTTCCTCTTCTTCCTCACCTGCTCCCCAACCACCAGGTTGAGTGCTTGTAAACTTCTGGGAAAAAACTGAGGCAAAGAAGGTGTTAAGCAGTTCTGCCTTTTCTCTTCCTCCTGTGAGTATTTCACCATCTTTTCTGCGCAATGACCCTATCGTCACCTTCTTTTTCCTTTTGCTGTGGACATATTTAAAAAAGCCCTTGTTATTGTTTTTAATGTCTCTGGCCAGCCTAAGTTCATTCTGTGCTTTAGCCTTTCTGACCTCCTCCCTACATCTCCGGGCCACTTGCTTAAATTCTTCTTTGGTGGTTTCCCCTTCTTCCATTTCCTGTACATGTTTCTCTTAACACTTAGAGTTCTGAGAGTTCTTTAGTCAACCATTCTGGTTTCTTCAGATGCCTTCCATTTTTCCTCCTTATTGGAACAGTTTTAGCCTGTGCCTTCAGTATCTCCTTTTTAAGGAACTCCCATGCCTCCTGAACTCCTTTCTCTTTCACCATTCTTGACTACAGAATTCCAGCCAGCAGCTCCTTAAGTTTACAGAAGTCTGCTTTTTTAAAATCTAAGATGAGTGTCTGGCTACACTTATCTTCTCCTTCCCACTGAATGCCAAGTTCCAATAGGGCATGGTCACTCCTCCCTAAAGATCCAACCACTTCCACCTCATTAACAAGGTCATCCCTGTTGGTCAGGATCAGATCTAGAATATTTGATCCCCTTGTCACCTCTTCCACCTGCTAGACCATGAAATTGTCTGCAAGACAAGCAAGAAACTTGCTGGACCTTGCTGTCTTGGCAGAGTTTGACTGCCAACATATATCCGGGTAATTGAAATCTTCCATTATTACTGTATCTCTCCTTTTTGAATGTGCAGTCATTTGGTTGAGGAAGGCATCATCAAAGTCCTCAGCCTGGGTTGGAAGTCTGTAGTAAACCCTCACCAGAATCTTCCTATTGTTTCTCATTCCTTTAATTCCTACCCTTGACCTGGCTTTCTGGGTTTAAGTCATGGATCTCTTCACAGGTGAAAACATCCTTGACATACAAGGCTACTCCTCCTCCTTTCTTGTTTGGTCTATTTCTACAAAATAGGCTATACTCCTCTATTCCTACATTCCAATCATGATACTTATCCCACCAGGTCTCAGTGATGCCTATCAAATAGTATTTATTCTGTTGTACTAGGAGTTCAAGTTCATCTTGCTTGTTTCCCATACTCTGTGCATTAGCGTAGAGACACTTAAGTCCCCGGGCCCTTCCTGCAAGTCCTGTACTACAGTTTCTACTCCTTCTACCACTGGACGCTTGTGCTACTTGGCCAATATCATTTGGGCCTTTTCCCCCTGCACTCGCCAAGTCCTTGCCCTGAATAATATTGTCTCCCTCCCCAGTTGAACTTAGTTTAAAGACTTCTTAATCCTCCTTGCGAGACTGTTTGCAAAAACATTCCTGCCAAGTTTCGTGTGGTGCAGCCCATCCCTTGCCAGAAGCCCACGTTCATGGAAATTTAGGCCAAACCATTGCCAGTGGTACCATGTGCAGAGCCAGTTGTTGACGTCTGCTATTACCCTTTCCCTTCGTTAGCCATGTCCTTGAACAGGGAGGAGAGACGAAATGACCATCTATGCACCAAGGTCCTTAAGTTTTGTCCCCATAAGCTTGTAGTCCTTTGTGATGTGGCGAAAGCTGTGCCTCTCAGTGTCATTGGTTCCGACACGAACCAAAATGAGGGGCTTATGTTCAGTGGGCTTGACCAGCCTGGTTAGTCTCTCCATTATGTGGTTGGTCTTGGCCCCAGGAAGAGAGCAGACCTCTTGATTGAGCTTGCCCAGTTTGCAAATTGCCGGTTTGGTTCCTCTGAGCAATTAGTCCCCAACAACCAGAACTCAACTCCTCTGAGGCTTGTCCGGGGCTTCTCGACGAGCATGTTACTGCAGTTTAGGTCTATTTGGCGATAGCACCCGATATCACTTTGATAACATAATTCGGCCTTACCATACCACCCTTTTCCATATGTTTGTGAGGCCTCCGGACAAGCACGAAACTAGGCTCGGCACTTCACTTCTGAAATATTATCAAATGATACAGGCAAGCCAGAAATAGCCAGATCGCAGCTTCACAGACCTGCCCGGCAAACACCACATTATGTATGTGTGCTACCTACAAAAGGCTCCCTGCCCCAAGCAGGCAACTTGACAAAGGCTGAACCATCCACTGTCAAGCATTGCACATTTACATACTGGCTACGCCATTGTTAATTCGGCTCTAATTCCATCATGCTAAATTGTGACCTTTCGGAGACATTGTCTCTCACCCAAAACTCATTGTTGTCCCCGAGTAAGGCATAGCCTGCAGCCACACTTCTCCCTATAAAAACCCCTGATTCCAAGATCTTCCTTGGATCGTTCCCGAGCTCCAGACCGCCTTGCTGCCGCATCACTTGGTGAGCTTCCCCTCAGCTCCATGTGCTGAGCCACACCGAACCCCAGCATCGCTCTCTATCTTCTTCCGGGCTTCAGGAACAGGTTTTGTATCACCTGAGTCAACTACCCCCTGAAAATCCCGCTATCTTACTCACACCTTTATTTTCCTTAGTTATCTGTGTGCGTGTGTTGCTTACATTGTGTGCCTGTACTTAATAAAGATCATTCATTATTTTCAAACCGGTATGCTCCTTGACGTGGCCTGACCCCATAAACACTGGGTTACAAGATCCTGCTAAGTTATCCTGCCTCTCATAACTTTAAAGCAGTGCTCAGAGCTAATTTTCCCCATCTATAGTTGAGCACATTTTGGTGTCCCTCACGGGACTCCCAGTAAACAGGGCAACAAGCAGGTTCTTCTAGGACTGCCTGGGCAGTCTGTTGAGGCTGGGAGTGTTGATCTTGTTTCTGTTGCTGAAGTTGGATTCCTTCTTCAACTGCTGTCCAAGCAAAGGTACCAAGAAAAGAAGGCCAGCATGGACTAGATTGGATTTGCATGGCCATGTGTAGTCCACCATTTTACTCTGGCCGTGGGGAGCTCATGCACTTCCTTCTTCTTTTCTCTTCACTCCCATTCCCTTGCATGTCTTTTTTCTAAGCCTAATGACAGAGCCTGTTGCTTTTTACTTTTATTGATGTGAGCCATTTGGGGAGAAAATAATTCTCTGAAGATTGGGATAAAAATATTGTAACTTAACAAGATGAGCAGGCCTTTTTCACCTCTTTTTTAGGATCCAGTGTATACAAGAAACAAAAACATATTTGAAAGGAATCACCCCTTTATAAATCTCTATAGTAGAAATAACATATCAACTCTTCTCCACCCTGTGGCATTTCAAACAACTTGACCTTACTGAAAATGAAATAAATAAC